>OZ037996.1:35709488-35756988 GCA_964035705.1 Porites rus
AATTTGAACCACAACATATACACTGCTTGGCCATTTATTTCACAATTCGTCCAATTCTTTGAAAACCTGCAATTAATTTCAAGTACCTGAAGACCGGAATCAGATTTTTGCTGTGACGTTTTTAAATTATCGTGATAATAGTGATAACGATGATGATAATGATCATGCAAGTTTGGTTTAGTGTACTAAGGCCTTTTTTTTACTTCATTACCTTTTCTGCAGCCAAATAGTTCAATCCTCATGCAGTTGGTTAGTCCACTCCATTCTAACGGAAGAACACGAACATACTGAGCTGTTACTTCAGGAAACCAGTGAATTACGACTGAATCGCGGTCTTTGTTGCCTGTGAAGTTCTAGAAATTACAATAAAACAATAAATATTGTTTAAAGCCCTGCGAAAGAAACGACGTGCGCTTAAATCTGGATCTTCTATGTAATCGACGAATGAATGTAAAGAAGAAGTTTTAGCTAGTTGACAGACAAAACCCCCAACTGGAAGGACACAAACCAGTTGGCTATTTAACCCTTTAAGCCCTAAGAGTGATCAGCATCAAATTTCTCCTTGTAATATCAATGCTTTGTAAGACAGAGTGGTCATGAGAATTACGGACATGATCACACAAGACGAATTTGCTTGATAGTTTATCAACATCTCCCCACTACTTCTGTATCAAATGAACAGGGGCAACAAATGAGAATTCAAATTTGATCTTGGGGTTTTAAGAGTTAAAAGATTGGCCAGGGATTTGAGTTGCCGAGATACTAATCCAGCTAGCGTAGAGAGAGGTACTCTAATTCGGGACTTTCGATAGCGAGTCCGACGCACTGACCACTCTTCTCCACTCCCTCAAAGTCCTTCTTCATGGCCAAGCACTACTAGTTAGTTTTTTCGGGATATTAATAGTCAATTTCATGTTCGTCATTACCCTAGGACTGCCATCATTTTTCCTTTTGTCTCCTACCATTAACCAGTGTTTGCCATTTAAGCTGTATGACATTGCATACTTTGTGACCCAGTTGTCAAACATGGCTTGACCTTGAGTTGCAATACCTGGTCAAATACAAAAAAGAAAGGAAACTGTAAAAGCGAAAGCTCCGAACAAACGACAGATCAGAGGCGGTTGGGGTTTACTATAACACCTTAAATCAAGAATAAATGGACGCACCTATGAGTCCAATTGACAGTTTGGACTTTTTTAGTGGTTGCTTACGGGAGGTGGTCGCCTAAGAGGATCGCCTTCATGGGGGGTCTCTTCCGAGAAGAAGGCCCGATTCCCCCCAATTAATGTATTCAATTTCTGTGTTACGATAATTTATACGCAGTTCCATGTTGTCAGAAAAAGATCTTCGCGTACTCCGTGTAGTGTATCACACACACTGATCGAAGAGTTCAGAACGTTAGTCAAGCAGTTGCTTACAAAAGGTTTAAAAAAGTTATAAACCATCTCTCCAAAAAGTGATCGCGGTCACTTAAAAGAGGTGATCGTTTATAATACGTTCCAGTGTATAAGGCTCTGACTGGAAAAGGTTGTGGTATTTTGGATAGCGGGTTGCTAATGGAAGGTGGTCACCCAAAGATGAGGAATTGTATCTGATTTAAGGAACTTTCATTCTAGTATACTCTTCGCACCTTTGACCCACAAAAAAGAAACAAGTGACGAAAATACCACACGATGAAATATATTGAAATGGAAATGAAATATGTAGATTTAATCCCATGAAATCCAAAGACAAATACATCAACTTCCTAAATACTTTACCAGACAAGGCTGTTTTGTTTCCTAAGTTTACTTCAAGGAATTCAGTTTCGTCAGCGAAAGCCGAACACCAACCCCCTCGGGATCCTTTCACGGTTTTATTGAGACGTGCATGGAAAGGCTGATGATGTTCGTCATATGAAGAAGACGCCGTAAGTTGAGAGTCTTTTATAAGTCCAGTGCTTACACCAAGAGTCTCGTGACAACCTAGAAATATGTTTAATGACTGTTAGACTCGCCTACAAGGTCTTACAAAGTAATTTCTAACCTGACAAAGGTAGCATTCACCGTTTTAACCGAGACCAAAATGCACCTTGTTTTACCTGCCAAAATTTTGCATAACGATTGTATTGGATTTCTCTTCGAACGACTGTACTACCCAGGAGATCAGAAATTGGAAACAATGGTTATGTAAAATGTTGGGTGGTAAACAAGGTGCATTATGGTCTCGGTGAAAATGGTAACTTGCCGAATCCTGCATTGACTTGTACTCTCTTTGGTTGTCTGAGAAACGTTACGCAACTACACTTCCTCTATGGCTTTGTGCAAATTTGGGATCTTGTTAAAATTATCACTGTACACGTAAAGAATACGCCCTTCTTAAGGTAACATGTCATGAGCTTCAACACAATTCAAATAGTTGCAAACGGTGATCGGAAATTGATCCGCCTTGCTGGTGTGCGTTCACTGGCGCTGTGTTGCTGTATATTTTTAAGATGCTTTATTCAAAGGTAAACTGTGTTTTAAATGTCATCGTGTTTAATAGAATGGTAAAAATGTTATTTCTATTTATATATCTGATTGATTGTTTTCTTTATACTAGTGATACTCAGGAATTTCTCTTGTTCTACCTCAGGAATGTGCGTAAAAATTTGACATTAAGAAGCATGACAGCACTATGGAGTCATGGTAGATTGGCCAGAGTTCCCATTATCTTAAGCCGTTTTATGTCGAGTAAGAAACAAAAATATTTCTTTTGATTATTTTACCTTCGGGAGGGGTATCCACGTTATGGCAATTACTTCTACCATGAAGCATCCGAGTAATTCTCTTGTCTCCAACATTAGAGGCCAACCACTTGTTATTTGGAAACTCATACATGCAGCCATCTTTGGCTTTGATTCTGACCTGCAAGTTAAGTTATTTGGTGGTAATGGTAATGTCGCGTATGAGCGTGATATGTTAGTCAAATGAGTAAGTGCGGGTGTAGGCCTACAAAAGCGCCACTGAATGCCGCTATCGGCCCATTTATTAGCTTATTGTTACTGTAACAAAGATTATAGTTACGAAAGGTACGTTTTAAGTTTCAGAGAAAATGTACTGATCGACTGGGCCTCTTTGATGTCTTTTGAGACATCAAAGGGAATAAAGTAATTCCACTAGTGAAGAACAAAGAAATGTTTTGCATGAGATGAGATCTAGTTGTAAAAGTCTGAATTTTCTGTGAAAGTTATTGGTAACAGTTGAAGCCTTCTAGGTGATGGGCCCCAGGAATGTATTGCATAATAGTTCTAAACAAATGCATTTTTGAAGATATGATAAATAAATTGAATTTAGATCTATTATGAATGAAAGCCTTCGTACCTTTTCTAAATACCACGCAGAACCAAACCAGCTATTGTCATGACGAATGTTAATAGCAGTCAGTTCACCCAGGTCCTTGGTTTCAATGTCAAATTTATCGCTCCTAAAAGAAGCAGAAGAACTTATTGTCGGAAGCAACCATAAATCATCATCATCATCTTCATCAATCAATCAATCAATCAATCAATCAATCAATCAATCAATCAATCAATCAATCAATCAATCATTTGGGCAGTCAGTCCGTCAAGTAAGCGATCAGTGAACCAACCAAATTAACCAACCAATAAATCATTTAATGTAATGAACTATTTAATCAATGAAGTATTCAATCAATCACTGTATAATTTTGTTGTTTCCGTTCATGTTTTCAGATAATTTGTTGTAGTTGTGAAAACCTTTATTGTAACTAGAGCATACCTTCCATCGGAGAGTAAGGCACAATAAAGATATACTATACTAACTATACTATACTAATCAATCGATCAATCAATCAATCAATCAATCAATCAATCAATCAGTCAATCAATCAGTCAGTCAGTCAGTCAGTCAATCAATCAGTCAATCAATCAATCAATCAATCAATCAATCAATAAAGCGATAAGTCAATCTATTTTGTTTGTTTTTCTATACTTTTAGGTGATTCACGTATCAATCGCTCCTGCTTTATGAATCTTTTACGCCACAGCGAGGTTAAGTGCAAGTGGTTAGGGCAGGCAGCGTTTTGTTTAGCGTTTTATTATGAAACGCACTTGTAAAAAAATCAGATCATGTTGTTGCCTATCAGAGATTCATAATATGCAAAAATATTTCATGCATTACGTATTAATCAGTGAAGAAAATACTAGATAACCCATTTCACTACCACCAAGTTTAGCAAAGATACTCGTGCGAGAATGAAATTAACTTACTGTCCCTTTTCAAAGTCATTGTGATCTTTGCTCTCCAGCTCAATTTCTTTTGAGTGTCCCTTCTCTCCGAACAAGGTGATGAACACTCTTGCATCCGTACCTGCTCCAAATTTGTTTCCGGTGAAAACGTAAACTTCGTACTGAGTTCTTGATTCTAAGTACGCAAAAAGCGGTGTCACTCTCTTTGTAAATGCAGGTTATAAGTGTAAGAACGTGAACAGCGTTAAAAATGTGTAGAGTTAAAGATATTTATTGTAGCTCAGAGTGGGGAAAGAAAGAGCAATTAACAGAATTTCCCATGAAACGAACGTCTAGGTTCACAGGTTAAACAGAAAGAAATTGAACTCCCCCCCGTTACGATTCAGCCTCGGTCAGCTGGAAAATCACAAAAATCAGACCTTCTTTCATAAAACGACTGTGAAAGTAGCAACCTCGGTAGACACTTTGTAGGGGTCAAAAGCAAAATTATTGAAACATACATTTCTAAGTAATTTATTCGCCTTGCTTAGGATGGAAAGGGGACTTTTCTATTTTACCAGAACGCTTCTCGAAACATACGTTCCCGAAATGTAAAAGATGCTCTTACAATTTGTGTTTTATGTATGAAATGGCTGGCTTAAGGTCATATAATATCACAGTCCTGTTAATTTGTCACATCAAGTAATAAACCAATTAACTACCAATTATATTAACTAGCTAATAAAGAATAATAACTACGGTCAAATGATCAGTATACTGTACTTAGGTGTAAGCTTGCTGCAACTGGCTTAAAATTTTTTAATTTATATTGAACCATAAATACCAGTATGGGACTTCGGAAAGGGAAAGATTTGGACGACCTTTACAGTGCTAATTATTTTTTCAAACAATATCGGACCTGCAAATAACTAAATTTGACTTGCAACGCGGTTATTAAATAGTAAGTTATCAAAACCAGAATCTTGCCTCAACCGAGGCATTAAAGGACTCTTTAATGGAAAGAAATAACTGTCTTTTTTATCATCATTATGTTTTATTTTAACACAGGGTAACCTGACTATTTAGAGCAAAGCAAACACAATATCAAAGCCGCCCCCATGATAATAGCAATGTTCATATAGTACCGGTCACCTACCTGTTTCACAACCAGTCAAAAGCAGAATTGAAGCTGTATAGAATAATGCCAAATTTTGCATTCTGTTCTATCACATCTGTAAAACTGAATTACATGAAAATAAGGACAATAAATTGCCAAAATCACTGAAGAATTCATAGTTGCTGCCCATGTTGCTTCTAGCCTTTGTTTTAAAAGTCACACCCTTCTGAGCTCAGTTTGATAATTACGTCCCAAACGACGTTTGAAACGACATCGGTTTTGTTTTAACTGTGCCTGCTTAACTTACGATTTTTGTTTTGAGTTATAAGTAAATTATTTTGAATTTATCTCTGGGTATTCCCGTCAACTATTACTTGTGGTAAACAATTAGAATTTCGCCATTTGGAGGTTGAAGATAAATATAATAAGTGATGGTCCTGGTAGCCATTCGTTTTATAATTTTCTCCTAAAGAAACTATAACGCTTACCAAAGGTAGATGATTGTAGGCTCATGGAAAATAGGTTATATTAAAGGAAATTAGACCACGTACCTGAGAAAACTCCCGTTTTTCATAAACCTTGATTCCATTGACAGGCGCTTTGTCGTAGCCGATTCAAAAAATATTTATTTGGGACAAACACCTGAATGTATATAGCGAACCAACAGCTCATTGCAGGCCCGACATTAATGTCTTTGACGCCTGAGTGGCCCGGTAATGACAATTTAAATGCGAAAAATATTGTTTAGGCTTCAGCCGCGGTTTAGAATCAATACGTCCGAGAAAAGCTGTGTTGCAATGGTTTATTATTGATACCCGGTGTTATGAATAATTAAAACCAGGAACTTTGAAACTAGAAAATATCCACCATGTCCATGTTGCAAAAATTTGCCAAATACGATAACTTTTGATAACAACGGGATTGTTTTATTGAAATTTTGTTAAAGTTAAGAATTAGAAAATAATCGGGACATTTCTTTTCGGATGAGACTAAGATGACTCAGCGGACCCGGCTTGGCTCTATGCTCTAGCCGGAAGTTGAGATGTTCTTGTACTCTCGACTATGCACCTGACGTTCGTCCCCAAGGTCATATGTGTATAAAATATGTTTGTTGTTACATTTATTGGCAGTTTCCATATATTTTGTTTCCTTAGACAATTAACACCAGTTGCAAATAGGGCGAGGGTTGCAGTTTGAGCTCTCTCTTACCTAAGGTAGTCCGCTTTGCGCCTACTCCAAAAAAAAGAAGGAAAAAGAAAGCCTAAGTTACATTAACGAAATAACATGTCAGGAACGAACAAAGTAAACTGGATGCAATCAATTAAATCTTTTTTTTCAATCTTGCCAATCGTATAAATTATTGGAATGCCGTTGTTTTCAGGGGGTAAAGAATAGCGTGTTACTATTACACTCTTTCAACTCTAATAATAACCTAAAAATGTTGACATTGGGCATCTGACTAAGAAAGTAGGCTATCTATATCCATCTTTACTAAGACCCGTGATGCAGTTAGTGATTACCAGAGAAAGAATAATTTTTAAATGGTTGCTTTCTTCTTGCAGTTCCCTTTGAACCAGCTCAAGATTTGAGGCTAAGGCTGTTCTCACAAAATGGGGATCTGGATCTGTAAATGTAAGGCTAGCAGCTTCTCAGTCAAGCTTCTCTTAATACGCATAAACTGCTGTATTCTTTCACGATTTTTCCTGAACTAATTCCTGAGAGAGTTATTAAAATGACGTCTCTTGTAAATAAAAATTGTAAATTGCTTGTAAATTGCTTTTTTACCCACGAAGCACTTAAGAGTTCATATGAACTCGTTTAAACGTGTCCGTGCGTTCCAGATCGAATTGGAATTTGGAAGCGTTGATTTTTGAGGAGAGGGGAAAACCGGAGTACCCGGAGAAAAACCTCTCGGAGCAAGAGAGAGAACCAACAACAAACTCAACCCACATATGGTGTCGACGCCGGGATTTGAACCCGGGCCACATTGGTGGGAGGCGAGCGCTCTCACCACTGCGCCATGGATGGTGTCGATCAAGAGAATATGTGTCGATGTAAAGACTTTTAAGTAAGTGTTATCAAGAGGGAACTGAAGACCAATTTCGATTATACATTTAAGATATTATTTATCAAGCAGAGCAATAATGATGTGAAGTTTACGAAAGCTCTGTTGGTAATGTTGCTTTTTTGGCTGCAATCATTCTGGGTTATTCTGATGTTAAGCTGATCTTCTCATTTTAAAAAGGACTGAAAGAGTTGTTATGATTGTTAAGTGATTTCCATCTGCTTGAGAAATACCGTAAACTTTGCTGTGTAAAATTTGAAGAACCTTGTTATGTAGCAAAACAGTATAAGTTGATAATTATCACAGGGCGGTTACGCGGCGACTCAAGGGTTTTCTAACTAACAGCTTATTGTTGTCGTGTTATCGAAGAGAACGTTTTGCTTTTTCCACTCTGTCACCAGCTACAAAAAGAGAAATGTTAGCAGGATATGTTGGTGGTTCTAGCACTCGGTGGCGACAAAACCTGTAATCTGCAATAAAACCACACTTACGTAAGGTTTCATTGGCTTTTAACCCTTATGAGATAACGTTTTGGCCCTGAGAACCGTAAAAAAAATTCGAACAAAAATTTACACAGTCAGCGCTGCATCGTAAGAAGGTATTTCTTTACTAGTATTTGAAAATCGAGGAACGTGCAAACATCTCTAGAACAATCTTTCACCGAATCTTTCTTACGGTCTGTAGGAAATTGGTAACTTGAAAGCGCTGTAAGTGATTCATAATTTGCCTTCTCTTATTACCTTCAGGTCACTCAGTACAAAGGCTAGACAATGGCCTACGCTCTTCGTCTACAAGCACTGCTGTTGGTATTTATTTGCGTAGGTGAGCCAATTACTGTCTTGCAAACCAATCAAGGAGTATACTGTAAAGCCATGATAACATCGGTTTTGTCGGGTTATGATTTTTCCCTTCGTTATTCCTTACTATTAAATTTACACTCATCATTGAAGATTTTCACAGCTAGGACCAGCTAGCGCTGCCTATTTTATGTCACTATATTCCTTGTTTAGTTTAATCAAGTCAAATTACCCAACATTTGCTTAGACACCTTCCTAGTCAAACAAAATTAAACGACACAAATAATAAAAATCACACTAAATGGAAGGGAGAATTGTGGGTATTTAATCTATCATATGCCTATCACACACTAATAATGTTTCCGTTTTGTTGTATCGCCAATATAGTGTTGTGAAGTATTTTGAAAGTTATTTTTAAGACGGATCTATCTTAACTTTTGAGTTTAGTTTTTGTTTCATTAAGTATTGCTTTTGTCCACGTACTGTTTTTCCGTTTTGATCTTTTGTTTTTACTTGTATTTGAAGTTATGCTTAGCTCGCGTATTTACTTATTGCCATATTAGGAATGTTACTGGTGGTCGTGTTTGTGGTGTTAGAACTGACCTTCGTTATTTGGTACTTATCAGTTGCGGCTGTGCGTAGGCTAGTCTATTCCCTGACAATAGCAAACCTGTTGCAATGTTAGCGATAGGAAATACAATAGAAACTCTTCCGGTCAGCTAACCTAAACACGTCCAGCTTTGGTTATTAAAACCGCTACTATACTTGAACTAGTTAGTAGAGAAGATGTAGGAGAAGTAGAGTAGAAGTAGAGTAAGCAGAAGTTGTAAGAAGATTAAGAAGAATAAAGGCCAAGATGTAAATCAGATTCCTGGTACCTCGTCGTGTAGCGAGCGAGTTGCTCGAACACACCCCCACATATTTTGGTGGAGAATCCGTTATTTTGGTGGTTAACTCGATATTTTATTGGAGAAGCCGATATTTTGGTGGCGAACTCGTTATTTTGGTGAAGAGTCCGGAGTCTATTTTGGAGGAGAACTTTCTTATTTTGCTGGGCATGGTTTGGTGAGAACAGGTGAAGAGTACAAGATCAGCCCCTGGAAATCTGTAAGTGCTAGGAACTTTACCATTGCAAGCAACTGAGGACTATTTTCTAAGTTTAGTCATATGTAGAATAAGAGTTATATTTAAGACAAAATAATGCCACAGTCTCGTTTTTAAGTAATGAATAGGCCTGTTGTTGAGTTTCCTCTATTTTATGGCGACGAGAGAGAAGATGTTCGTGAGTTTCTTGTCAATTATAGACGCGCCGGTTTGTTAAATGGTTGGGACGAAGAAAAATTAGCTCTTGGTCTTCCCCTTTTTCTAAAAAAACACGCTAGCGTGTGGTTTAAAACTTTAACAGAAGCCGATGAAAATGAGTCGTTTCAAGTTTTGTCACAAAAATTAATTTCTCATTTTGAATCAAAAGTAACTCTATGGCAGTTGAGGCAAAAATTAGAAGAACGTCGTCAGTTGTTAGGGGAGAGTGTTGCCGATTATTATTACGATATTCTTTCATTCTGCTCTCGTCTAAATTTACCTAAAAGTGAATGGCTTTATTGTTTTGTACGTGGTTTAAGGCCTGAAATACGTGAACATGTTATTTTACAACAACCGCCTGATTTAGAGTCTGCATTGGACAATGCAAAACTAAAAGAGTTAGTAACTCTTAGCCGTAAATCGAATAATGGTCAAGAAGTCAAGAATTTTGAAGAATTACAGTCTAACCCCTCAGAAGAGGAAATAAAACAATCTTTCATTGACGAGTTTAATGTTTGGAGTACAGATGTCCAAAATAATGGAAATCGTCGTAAAAATCGCAAATTTCGATTGGGCAAACTTAATCGTTTTCGTTATGGGGGCAGCGTTTTCAGTAAGAATCCTAAATTGGGTAGTTATGGAAGTTCGAAACCGAACTTTAGAGGCCTGTATCGGAAAAACAATATGAAGAATGCTTTTCACCAGGGAACAATGGGCGCTCAGTTAAACTGGCTGGCGCCCCTATCGTGTGTGGTAGTGAACCCGTGATGGGGGCGCTTGAAAATTCTACAAGTAATAACCATTCTTCCGTCGGATCTAGTTCTGATAAATGTGCTTTCAGTAACTCTGGAAATTCGGCCGAGAATGTTACTAAAAAGAATGTTCAAGAGTTTAGCCATGTTGTGTCTAATCCCTGTGAGCCTATTGTTACGCCAAAGTCTGAAATGTTTAAACCTCAAGTTTCCGTCACATGTCAACATGAGTGTTCTCAAGATTGCCAACCTCAAGATGTCCCTAATGAAAATATTTTGTTTGGAGTTATTAAGTGCCTTTCTCAGGTCATAACAAAATTTGATAGTGTAATCGCCGGGTCATCGCCAAATGAAAACGAAAATGCTCATTCGTCAAATGTACCTATGTTTTCTCCTAACAGTGAAGTCATTTATGAGAAGTCTTCAAGTGAAAGGTTATCTCGAGAAGTCAGTCTAAAAGCAGTTAAAAAAGATGAGCAGTTGGCGCCTGAGTCTAAAAATGAAAATTTGGAAGTAAATATTGTTGGGGCTAAAAATAATAATATTTCTAGTGTGTGTCATGGCTCGTCTGTCGCAAGTAGCCCAGAGACAAAGGAAAATGTGACTGACGTGACTGAGAGGGTTTCTTTGCCTGCCACATCCAGTAAAATTGATTCTATTCATCCTTTCAAGAGTGACAATTTTAATGTAAGTGTAACAATAAAGGGAAATAGTTATCGTGCTCTCCTTGACACAGGAGCAGCTGTAACAGCAATTAGTTCTCAAGTTTGGGACAAGTATCTTAGTCATAAAAATTTTTGTTTAGATTCCTCTTCGACCAGTTGTGTAACTACTGTAAGTGGTTCTCCTCTTAGTGTTCTTGGTAAAGTATGGCTCAATTTTGTTATTAAGTCTGACGTTTTTCCTTTTGAAGCCTATGTTATCAAAGATTTAACTCATGACGTTGTTTTGGGCAGAGATTTTCTTCAAAAATATTGCTCGAGAATTGATTTTATGGAGAACATCATTGAATTTTCCCACCCCGAGGATCCCCTCCCCTTTGCTGATAGTTTTGGTGATGATTTGGATGCTGAAGTTTTTGATCAATGTATTTTGTCAGTGCATGCTGATAATTCTTTTACTATTCCCGCTCAATCAGAAGTGGTTGTTATTGGTAGATTAAGTTCAGTGCCGAAAGGTGTAAACACCAGTGCCAGTGAAATTTATGGAATGGTCACGCCTAAGTCTGATTTACCTTACCGTTACTCAGTTTTTGGAGCGTCAGAGCTCGTAAAGGTTTCTAGTGATGCAACTATTCCTGTTAGGATGGTAAACCCCTCCGCTCAACCAGTTAAAATTTTTCGTAGGACTAAATTGGCAGATTTTGAACGTGTTGATAATGATTTAGCAACATTTGAGATTGGCAAAAATTCCATTTCTTCGGATGCTCACCATAATTCTTCAGATGATCTACAACAGCCAAAAGATTATTCAGCGTTTCCTGATTTGTCGAATAGTATTCTCAATGATTATGAGAAAGTAAAATTTAAGAATTTGTTTAATAAATATCGTAATGTTTTTGCTTTTCCTGGGGATCAGTTGGGTAGAACGTCCCTTGTACAGCATGTCATTGATACTGGTGATGCTACGCCTATTAAGCAAAGGCCGTATAGAGTATCACCTGATGTTAAGAAAGAAATTGACCGTCAAGTGGACGAAATGCTTGAAAAAGGAATAATTCAAGAGTCTGTCTCTCCTTGGAGCTCTCCAGTTGTTTTGGTAAAAAAGAAGGATGGGTCATTCAGATTTTGTGTTGATTTTCGTAAAGTTAATAAAGTCACTAAAGTAGATAGCTTTCCAATGCCTTTAGTTGCTGATGCGCTAGATTCTTTAGCTGGTGCAAGCGTGTTTTCCGTGTTGGATTTAAAAAGTGGTTTTTGGCAAATACAAATGCAGAAGGAATCGCAACAGAAGACAGCCTTTTCTACACACAATGGCCTTTATGAATTTCTGACAATGCCGTTTGGATTAGTGAATTCAGGAGCCAGTTTTCAAAGACTTATGGGTCATATTTTGAGAGGCTTAGAATACCGTTTTGCTTTGATTTACATCGATGATGTAATCATTTTCTCTAAGTCTGTAGATGAGCATTTAGACCATTTGGAGGAAGTTTTTAGGAGATTGCGTGACGCCAATGTTAAGTTGAATCCAAAGAAGTGCAGTTTTGTTAAACAAAGAGTAGAATATCTTGGTCACGTAGTTACGCCAGAAGGCATTAGTCCCAACCCAGACAAAGTAAGGGTGGTTCAGGAATACCCCACCCCCACAAATCTGAAGGAATTGAGGAGTTTCTTAGGCCTTGCTAATTATTACAGACGTTTTGTAAGAGGTTTTTCAAATATCGCCAACCCTTTGAATGCTTTGACAAAGAAGAACGTTCCTTTTGTTTGGACTGTAGCTTGTGCTGAGGCTTTTGACAAGCTTAAGCGTGCCTTAGTTTCTGCACCCATTTTGGCATATCCTAATTTTCGGGAACCATTTTTGCTATTTGTTGATGCTAGTTCCACTGGTATTGGTTTTACCTTGGCACAAATTCAAAATGGAAACGAAGTAGTCATTGCTTATAATGGTCGTGGTTTGAATAAGGCAGAGCAAAATTATAGTACCACAGAGAGAGAAGCTCTCGCATTAGTTGAGGGTATTAAGAAATTTCAGCCTTATTTACACAAACATAAGTTTACTGTTGTTACTGATCATAGCTCTCTTCGTTGGTTAATGAATGTTAAAGATGCTTCTGGTCGTCTTGCTAGATGGGCCTTACTTTTGCAACAATATGATTTTAATATTGTTCATCGCCCTGGTAGAATCCATGGTAATGCTGATTGTTTGTCTAGACGTCCTTATGATTCTTGTGAAATGAGTTCGCTTAAGAAAGAAGAACCTCAAACGCCTCACACTCAAGAAATGCAAAGAAGGGATCCTGAATTAGCTGTAATGATCGATTTTCTAGAGAATGATATCCTACCTATTAACGATAAAGATGCACGCAAGATTTTACTCACAAGCGATAATTTTTATATTGGTCAAGATGGTTTGCTTTACCACATTGATTTTAATCGAAGGCGTAATGCTCGTGAATCTTTTTCTCAGCTTGTTGTCCCAGCTGTATTACGTTTTGAAATTCTCTCTAATGTACATGATCATATTGCCGGTGCTCATTTTGGCTTGAACAAAACTTTTAGTAAGCTTAAGCAAAGATACTGGTGGAAAGGTATGTTTAAAGATGTAGAACATTGGGTTAAGTCTTGCGTTGAGTGTTCAATGAGGAAGTCTCCACGAAATTCGAAAAAGGCACCTTTACTTCCGATTCCAGTCGAGGGTGCATTTGACAGAGTGGCTGTTGATGTTTTAGGTCCTTTTCCACCTTCTAGTAAAGGCAGTAGGTATATTGTAGTTTTTAGTGATTATTTAACTCGTTGGGTCGAAGCTTTCCCAGTACCTAGTGTCGAAGCAACTGTTATTGCACGTCTTTTGATCGATGAAATTATTTCTAGACATGGGGCACCACGTGTATTGCTCTCTGACAGGGGAACTAACTTTTTGTCTAAGGTCATTGCAGAAGTTTGTAAAATATTTCAAATTCAAAAGGTCAATACTTCTAGTTATCACCCACAGACCGATGGTCTTGTAGAAAGGTTTAATTCTACCTTGTGTCAGTCTTTGTCAATGTACGTTTCCAAAAACCAGAAAGATTGGGACGAGTTCATACCGCTTATTTTGTTTGCGCATAGGACTTCTGTTTTAGATGCAATTGGGGATTCTCCTTTTTACGTTCTTTATGGGCGAGAGCCACGCTTGCCAATTGACGTTAAGTATTTGCCTCCTGCAACTGATGATTTGAGTACTTCGGTCCTTGACTATCGAAAACGTATTGTCGAAAAAGTCGAATTGGCTCAGAATTTAGCGAGAGAAAATTTACAACGCGCACAACAAAAAATGAAGGATTATTACGATCGAAAGACAAAAGAACCTGTTTTTGAAGTTGGACAACGTGTTTGGGTTTATACCCCGAGAACTAGAAAAGGGTTATCGAAAAAGTTAATGCATAATTGGCTGGGTCCATACAGAATTGTTGAGAAATTGTCACCGGTTCATTTTAAGTTGCGCACGGTCACCAATAAAAAAGTTGCTTTTTCGTGTCACGCAAATCGTATGAAGCCATTTGTTGATCCTAATTTGAGACCAATTGACCCTCCGCCTTTTGATGACCCTGCCGAGCCGTACATTAATGAATCTGATATTCCAAAAGATTGTTTTGAACCAATTTCTGCTGAAGCGGATCCTGAAGACACTGACTTAAATCCAATAAGTGTTGAGACGCAATTGTCTCCACAGCCTCAAAAAGAGAAAGAGTCAAACAAAGAATCAGACCAAGAAAAGACAAAGAATCAACTTCGAAATGCAAAAGAATCAACTCCGGAAGCAATTGTTATCGACAATGAAACTGTGTTTAGTGCAGAAAAAATTCTAAAACATCGAAAGAGAAATGGAAAGGTCGAGTACTTGGTCAAGTGGCTCTTCTTTCCTAAGAACCAATCATCGTGGGAACCGGAAGAAAATATTTTGGATAGACGTCTCATTGATAATTATCTTCAATCACAAAAATAATTTCAGTTTTTGTACTCTGCCTTGCTGCTTAGCTTATATTTCTTTGATTTTCTCTTACCCATGAATTGACTTCGGTAAAACCCAAAATATTTTTGTCCATGAATTTATGAACGCCTTCTCTCCGTTTTTCTAGTCTGTCTATAATCTTTTTGTGAGTTGTTTACAATGTCATGAATTTGATAAGTTTTTGAAGTCAGAAGTTCACCATCTGTTATTAGTCAGTTTTCCATTGGTGTCTGAAGTGTTACTGTAAACACAGTTATTAAGTTCTTCATTAATCAAGTTGAGTACTTGTTCAATAGTCAGTATCAAGTTATGCGCTCGTGAAATTATTGCATCTAATGTCTTCTTTTAAATTTTTTTTGATCTATTAGTTTCCATATTTATGTTTTGTTTCTGTGGCTATTTTGTTTAAGTCGTTTGTGTAAAATAGTTATTATAACCTTAGACGTCGGAAATTAGGTAATTAGATATATTACGCGCTTTGTAATAGTTATTTTGTAAAGTTGCTTGCAAAGGTATTTCATCATTTATTCAATCAGCGATTCTTCGATTGTTCTTCGATGGCTTGTCGGTGATTTTTCGTCATTTTGTACTTCTGAAATGGATCTGAGTATTACTCGATTGTTTGTCTCCAAGAAGTCTAAACACACTTTGATCACTCCGCATGGCATGGGCTACTCTGTTTGGTCAAGTTTGACCCCTTCTTTGTTACGGTTAAGCAGAACTGTGCTTGATGATACTTAGCACTGGTCACTACTTTGTGTCTTCGTCAGACGAGTTCGCTTCATTTGGAGCTGTGTTTCATAACAAGAATTATCAGTGATTTACAAACAAGATAGCCTTGTCTTCCAAGTATGCGTTCTCCGCTACATTCAAGTTGAAATGGCATTTCTAGCAACCGTCTTGTATGCTGCTACAGGATGATTTATGCTGTTAATTCTCAACGTTTTCAAGCGGTTCTCTAGTCAAGTCCTTCACAAGAACACTAACACTGTCATCAATTTATTTAGCTCCAGTTTTCAAGTCTCAAGATTCAAGGACAACGTATTGAACACGGAACTATTGACATTAAACTGTTGATCTTGTTTTAATTAATATTGTGTAGTGTGGTAGTTTTGGTTTGATATTTAACGCACTTATTTCCCATTTATATTTATTACGTCCTTTTGCATCGAGGACGATGCTTTTTCTAAGGGGGGAGGAATGTTGTGAAGTATTTCGAAAGTTATTTTTAAGACGGATCTATCTTAACTTTTGAGTTTAGTTTTTGTTTCATTAAGTATTGCTTTTGTCCACGTACTGTTTTTCCGTTTTGATCTTTTGTTTTTACTTGTATTTGAAGTTATGCTTAGCTCGCGTATTTACTTATTGCCATATTAGGAATGTTACTGGTGGTCGTGTTTGTGGTGTTAGAACTGACCTTCGTTATTTGGTACTTATCAGTTGCGGCTGTGCGTAGGCTAGTCTATTCCCTGACAATAGCAAACCTGTTGCAATGTTAGCGATAGGAAATACAATAGAAACTCTTCCGGTCAGCTAACCTAAACACGTCCAGCTTTGGTTATTAAAACCGCTACTATACTTGAACTAGTTAGTAGAGAAGATGTAGGAGAAGTAGAGTAGAAGTAGAGTAAGCAGAAGTTGTAAGAAGATTAAGAAGAATAAAGGCCAAGATGTAAATCAGATTCCTGGTACCTCGTCGTGTAGCGAGCGAGTTGCTCGAACACACCCCCACAATAGGAAAAAGAAAACATATATTTTTCCCTACAGAGATGAATTGTTTACTACCAGATCAAACGAATAATTCGTAATTCCTTTCTGTCATCAAAACACCCACAAATTGTTCTCGCCATGTTCATTCTTTAGCTCATTTTGCTTATAGTTGAATCGAAATTGATAACTATTTCATGCAAACTATCTTAATTATGATTCCGTCTGCTTAATCGTAATGAAAACTCGGTCTCGGCTAAAAGATCAGTTATTTTCGACAAACATTGTATATGTCATGCACAGTATAGGGAAACTTAACGATCATCAAACAATTATTAACGTGATGCAAAATTTTGAAAGAAAATGGTTTATCTAGATCCATGCCTGATCTAGAGCAAACATCGAAAGCCAATAAAATGCAATATTGAGCGAGGTGGCTTAACGGTAAAGGATGCTCTTTCAACACGATGTTAGACGAAACTGATGCGTGATAGTTTAGCCGTGCGACTTTAGATGTTTACCGCACCGCTCTCATGCCAGTCGTGGTGTTTTTCCACACTTCCTTAACTAGAGCTAACGCTTCCTAATAATACGGTTCAAGTAAAACTATAACCAACATCTTCTTGGCTCTTTTTTCATATAAACACAGCTCATTGGCCTCAGTGGTGCTGTCTCAAGTAATAGTTGCTTACTTTTAACAGGATGGAGTGCACAAGCTCGTAATATCGACGTTATAAGAGAACAGAGGTCAATTGGGGAAGGTATGTTTCAAACCAATCCCTTTTAAACCTTTCAAGGTGGCTAGAAAAAAATTCAGAAAAAAATCTCATGCTCTTTTGTAAAATTTAAGAAATAAGCACTACGATGCAAAAGTTCTACCAAAGAGGTTTCATTTGAATGCTAACAACGTAAGTTCCTTCTACAGAATGTAAAAGGTGATTTGCTACATAATATGGACATCCTTGATAAAATTATTAAAAACTTTCTTTCCACAGTGGTAACATATCAAATATGGATATGTAGCATAATATCAACTTTTGCAATTGTTTGGATGCCTCTAATGGCCCTACCCCCCACCTCCCCCGAAACAATGTTGTGATAAGCAAACAGTTTTCAGGACATGGTGCTCAAAATACAACATTGCTAGGGGGCGAGGAAGGAAGGGAGACAGTTTCAGTCGTACTGTGTTAAGTGTCCCAAGACTTTTGACCTCCATTGTTGGTCGATTTTTCAAGTTGAATTATTATATTTTAAAGGATTTTTTTTCTTTCTTTGCTTTTTTAGAATGTGGTGGTATTTATAAGGAAGCATCTCATTGTTGGCCTTTCAGTACTAGTTTCAAAGAAGTCGTTTCGAAAGATTTGAAAGGTGATAGACAAGCTTCATTAAAGGTAAGTGGAATTTTTTTGTGATTTGTTTGGTATTATTTTGCCACCCGTCTCTAACATTTATTTCATAAAGGAAGACAAGCGAAAAGAAACAGAGATACTTAACGTTTCCCATCTTCCTGTAGACAAAAAAGTACATCCGGTTATAAGCCCTCCGGATATAAGCCCCCTCCACCCCCCCCCCCCCCCCACTTGTAAGCACCCAGTTATAGGCCCATCTACCTGTTGACAAAAAAGTACATCCGGTTATAACGTAGACATATTAAATTCTGCAAGCAGAATACTGCAATGCTGATCGTACTACGTGGAAATAAACTCTGCAAGACATCAACACGGCACAGAAAGAATTCAAAACAGAGCGGGATTGTAGCCATAGACAGCTGTTTCGCCCTTTTTGGGACTCGTCAGTATGGCGCAACGACCAGAGAATTAGCTCTGATGAAAAATATCCGCGCACTCTGATTTTAAGCCCTAACCCAGAACCCTCAACACCCACAGAATCACGCCATACCACGTGTCTTCTGGGGGGGGGGGGGGGGGGCAAGAGTCCAAGTATCAAGTTGATGTCTCGCAGAGAAAATAAAGAATTGGTCAAAACCAACCTCAAAAACATGGACAGCACAATGCAAGAATTACAGCATATCGAATCTATAAAAGATCTACGGCCCAAAAATCCAAAAAGTACAAACATTAACCATAAAGGACTGCAAAGGATCGCAAACGAATATGCCGAAGAACGTAAGATCTATAAACACCTGATCAGCAAAAATAATAAGCCCCCGGATATAAGCCCCCTCCCCCCCCCCCCCCCCACTTGTAACCACCCAGTTATAGGCCCATCTACCTGTGGACAAAAAAAATACAACCAGTTATTAGCCCCCTTTACGGAAATGAATTAGATTTTTACGACGTTTTGAATCTTTAAAAAGTGAGTAAATCCAAAGATTATTTTGACAAGTATTGTCATGTACTTGTTTTGGAACGCTGTTTTTAGTCCGATTATAAGCCCTCTTAAACCCCTTTCGAAGTTGTATATGCCCTGTGAATATAAGCGGAAGTTTACGGTATGCCACTTTTGAAAGGAGAAGGGAACTCAACGAATTTCACCGTTTGCAATGCCAAGGAACAGTTTGATCCCCTATTTCCATGCATTTTTACTCCTTTGCAACATTGCCGAGTGGAGAAGCAAAAAATTAACAAAGCCCTGTGATTATAAGCGAAGGTTTACGGTGTGCCACTTTTGAAAGGAGAAGGGAAATGGAACCAAAATGTGTCCCGCACACACCGGTCAGCTATTAGCCTCCCACGCAGGCGTTTTTAGGGGAGCTCGATTTCGTCCCTCCCCACAAACGCCTACTCAACCGAGAATAATATTCAAAATGTTGACAGGCTGAACACGACCGATGAGCCCGTGGTAGTGTAAAACGTGACTCTAGAGTTGCCTTTGTCTTTCGCTAAGGTTATGCAATGCATGGAGTATTATAAGATCGGACTAAACCTTACTGTTGCCGCTCTGAGTCTAACATTTATTAGAGGTCATAAAGCTTTCCCAGACTTTCATACAGATCGAGTAATTATCGGGTTACCCTGCGGTCAAGGTCAACCTTCCAGGATTATGAAGGTACAATGTAATTGGCTAAGCTTGGGAAAGGAATGTTGTTCTCGATTGAGCAGGCGTTTGTCAGATGGGACGGAATAAGAGCTCGCCTAAAAAGGCCTGCGTTGGAGACTAGTCAGCTGTTGGCCAAAAGTCCGCAAAAGTTGACTCGGCCAAGATCCTACTAGTTTCTAAAGTGGCGAATATATACAGTACGTTTGATTCTTAAGTGTTCATCTATACGATTGTGTTATTTTGTCAGAATGGAGCTAGAATTGTTAAAAGTCCAGTGAGAGGAAAAGTGGCCTCAACAGAAAAGGGAGGATCCAATAGCTGGATTGATTTAGGCAACTTTACTGGTAAGATGAGTGCAGCCAAATCATGAGTAACACACAAAGTTGAAGGCCAACGTGTATGTTTTTTAGAATTTTATTTATTAACAAGATTTTGACATGTTGCTGAAGTGAGTTTCAGTTTGTGTCGTATCAATCAATCAATCAATCAATCAATCAATCATTTATTTTAACACGTTTCGTCAAAGAGCTAAAAAAACTCGTTCAAAATACGAACGTGTATAAATAAAATCTATAATAACTACAGCTATATAATATTATTCAATTTTAAAAACAACTCAATAAATATATACATATAAAAAACTTGGTAATAAAAACATTAAATATAAAAAGCTAAAACCGACTAAAAAGTCACATACTAAAAACGTGACTAGGAAAACTATAATACTCGTTCTAAAACAGTTAGAGGCTACAATCGTACACTATAAGACGCGTTCTAAAAAGCTACAGTCGTTCAATTTACTTCTGAAGTCATTAGCATCTCTTGAAAGACGCACTTGAGAAGGCAAACTGTTCCATAACTTAGCTAATGAATAAGTGAAAGAATTCTTCTTAAATTTAAGATTAAAGTTAGGTAATTCCAAATTCAAGCCCTCGCCTCTTAGCGTATACGGTGTATGCCTGTATTTAAAAAGGCTTCCAATATAAGTAGGTCCCGTACCATTTAAGCAGTTAAAAAGAAGTATTAACGCCTGGTGTAAGCGCCTACAATATAAGGATTTCATGCTAGCCGTAGTGAGCAGCTCGTCGTATGACATTGACTTGTTGTGCCCGATTAATGTTCTCAAAATATAACAGTATCATTTCCTTTTATTCATACAGAAAGTCGATTACATCTATATTTATTTCTCTATTTATTTTCATTTTGAATGCATCAGTGAACACACAAGCTCAAATCGATCGGGAGGCACATGAAGGAACTTAGGGTTGAGAAACAAACGCTCACCGACAATTTTTCGGACCTCAAAAACTGGGGAAATAAACTCAATTGTTTTGTTTACTAGATACTTGTTATGCAAGAACTCAGAGAAAGAAGTCAACACAATATAGAACCCAGAAAAACAAAAGTTGCGAAACAAAAAAAAGTTCACAGGTTCTTACACCGAGGTAAACCGGCGAAATGAGTCACAAGCAACAAAATTTAATAGGCCATTTCCGGATTCCCCCGGGCCTCTGTATCAAAACGAGGTTAAGTGCTCAGCCTTGGATATGGAAGTGATTTGTCATTCTCACACAAATAAAACTCATTTCCACAAGAAAGGTTGTGCGTTTGGCCTCATTTTGAAAGAGAGGGTTTTTGGAACTCGGAAGTCGCCTATTCTTGCCAGTTTGCAATTCCGAAAAAATTATCATATGTTCATTACGTCGCGTTGCAGTTACATTTAGCGACACTCGACACTCGGTGATAGCCGTGTAAACCGTTTACTTCAGTTGCATAACGCATTTGCATAAAAATTTCTGCCCAACATTTGTTATTTTTGCTGCTTCCGTTCAACTTTTTTCAGTCAATCCATTTCAAAACGAAAAATGCATTGATAAGCACTCCTATTTCGATGAAATACTCCGGCGACGTTTTTGAAGCTGCTCAAAGCAGTCACAGCACGTTAAAGGGGTTAAATATTTTCGCGCTTGGTGCTCAAATTTTTCGCCCGTGATAAATCACGACTGTTCCTGGTTTAAAAATTACTTCAACGCTTTTAACAACTTGATTTTAAAAACTAAAAAGTTCTCACTCTTCATAATGATGTTCGAATCATCGAAACTTCGAGTAACGTTCTTAAGTTTAATTTTTCGTGTTAAATGCTTAAACATCTGAGGGCTGAATTGCTCAAAGCATGGTTAGCTTTAACCATTGGTTAAGCAGTATCAAAACCAATACGTTGTCAAGGTATTAAACGCTGGTTAACGCTAACCATGCTTCGAGCACCTGGGCCCTGATTTAACAAGAAACAGACTATCGGATCTTGAATGCTACAATCATCGAATGAAACGCAGCCCATCGATGAGAAGAACAGGTAAAACAATATACTTTTTAAACCAGGATAAAACAGACGGCATCATTTTTCACCTCACAGTATATTTTTTGGAGCTTTGCAAATACGGTTCTGGGCTGGTGGCCTGAGTCGAAGTGTTTGTGTAGGGACGCAAAAGCAAAGACCAGGGAACTCGGCACAATGCTATGTACAATTTGTTTCAGAAGCGGAAGGAACAAGAGAGTAGAGTTTATCGGGATGTTTTTTACCGCCCTGTCACTGATTTCAAAAGAACAAAAACACAAATATCTGAAATATATCACACAGTACATTTACAGTCTTAAGCCCTAATTGCTGCCCATAACAAGAAACAAAGCTGAAAAATTTTTCCTTTAGAGCTGACATTGTATGACTTAATAACATTCAATTTTTCTCGTGGCGTGAAATCGTCCAAACTTTTGGAGGCAAAATAAAGAAATTATTATGGAATTTTTGAAAAAGGGCCTATTCAAAGTCATTGTTCCTTTAAACAATTCCCGGAATAACAGGTTGCGTTCCTTCCCTAGTATTTCACTCTTCCTCAAAGTGAGCTACCTTTTTCCTCCTTGAACGGGCTATCTCACGCTATCTTTTCTTTTTTGAAAAATTTGCACGTGTCTTCCAAAAACAATGTTACAGTTTTGTTACATACGACTATATTTAAGCACTGGAACTGTTTCCCATCGTCTGTTGCTACGGATGGCAAGGATGTATTTTGTGTTTGTGCAAATTAATCAAAGACACTAAGTAATGACTTAAGCACAGAATTGACCTAAAAGAACTGCAATTAGACATTGTGATGTAGCCCCTTAATCCAGTAAATGCGTTAAATGATAGGTTTTTTAGCTTTGTTTATTTAAGCTGATTTATTTTTTTTTTAAAGGAAGATGCATTGGCCAGCCTCAGTTCTGTTCAAATGGTACAACTATGATTTTCTGGGCAAAGTTTGACCAATCACTGAAGTATCAAAACGACAAAAAATATGTTTTTTCAAGTGGTGGGACGGATTTTAAATCACAAGGATTTTCATTATACAAGGAGTACTCAGAGTTTATATTAAAAGTAGCAAGTGACACTCAAGTGTGGAAAGCGTTCATAGCTGGCGATAATATACCAATTGGAAGATGGTTTTCTTTCGCCTTTACTTGGTCAAAAGGTGTGTTGTATATATCGTAACGGATACTTTATCATTGTTGATCATTAGCCTATGTAGCCGGTGAGATCGTTAGCGCGAGTATTGCCCTGCCACGAGTATTGCGGTTTCCCCGCCAGAACTCTCGAACTGGCAAAAATAACTCCGCTAGCTACACAGGCTAGTTGATTATTCATTAAAAATGTTTCCAAGTTCAAAACATAAAATTGTGGTCTCGAAACCTTTAGCTGTTCTTCAACAGATAATAAAAGTAATAGTGATAATGATAATGATAATGATAATGATAATGATAGTGATAATGATAATGATAATGATAATGATAATGATAATGATAATGATAATGATAATGATAATGTTAATGATAATGTTAATGATAATGATAATAATAATAATAATAATAATAATTATAGTAATAGTAATAACGATAACAATAACCATAACGGTAACGGTAACGGGTAACGATAACGATAATGATAATAAAACGATACTGATGATGATGTTGATAATGATAATGATAGTAATTATGATAAAAAAAGAACATATTTAACCAGGATAACTACGTCAGTTTTAGAGAAAACTGTTATTAATGCAGGTCCTGCAAAAAAAGAAAAAAAAATGTAAAAAAAAATGTCCAGTGATTCCCATACCGGGAGTCGAACCCGGGCCGCCTGGGTGAAAACCAGGAATCCTAACCGCTAGACCATATGGGAACTACATTGATTTCGGAATTGCTATATACGGTTTAGAACCTCAATTTAACAATGCTACATCTAACAAAGAAAGAAAGAAACGAACCATAATTTTCGCCCTAGTAACAGCAAACTATAAGAAGAGAAAAGTGATATGACTAAACCTCTTAAACAGATATTGCCAGTCTATTAGCTTGAGCCTCCATTATATCGAGCTTTCTTTGTGTAGTGTTTGTCATCGATCATCCGTCAAGTAGTATTTTGTCCGTTTGTCCTTGCCTAGTCCCTGGGCCTCATTATTCCACGCAGCCAGTACGTTTCGGATCACGTGGTCTGAGCGTAGAAGTGAGCCGTACAGGGACTAGGCAACATTTGTCCGGTACTTTAATCCATTTCATGTCTTCATTTCTATATGCGTTGTTATCAAAATTATCCTTCATTGTTTATTAAAGTGGTTATTTTTGTGTTTCTGTCAATTCGTTAGCCAGCTCATAATGGAAAAAGGTTGCCTTTGTTTGAGTCATGACAGAGGTTTGAAACTATGTTTTACTTTTGGGTTTGAACAAAGTTGTATAGCCCTTTGAAGGCCAGGAACAGGGTGAATAAACAAAAAGTACGTAGTGTAGCTGTGACCTGCGCCTTTTTTTACTGGCGAGTGGCAAGGCTACACTTCGTCCAATGTGTAATTACCCAACTGCAATCTTTGTTCCTTTTTTAGGGTCTGGATTAAAGTACTATATAAATGGAGATCTTAGTGGCTCCCAGATTAACCCCTCTTCCTACTCGCACGAAAATAACTACAACGATTTCAGGATAGCTAAATCTAGCAGCGACCAAAATGCTTATGGTTCGACCCTACAAATGAAGTTCGACCAACTCGCTACGTGGAGTAGAATTTTAAACTCTCAGGAAATCCAAATTGCTTTCAATCAAGGTAGGCTTAAAAATTTCAAACTATTAGGAAACTCCTAATTTATCACCTAGTTAGAATTGTCATATCGGCCTAAAAGTTTAGAAGAAATGGGATCCTCGTGGAAAATGCAATACATAGTGCAGAAAGGTCGTTTCGTTGTTTTTGGTAGTGATTACATTCTTTGCAACGGCCATGACTCTTGCGTGTTGGCGAGTATAGAGTGGGTAGGTATCGAATGGGTCATTTCCCAGCTTCCTAAGCCTTTCTTTCAAGGCGAGGCTAAGTACGAACCACTGATATGAAAGGGGGCTTCTATTCTCATGGAAATATAACTCACAAGAAAACAAACGTTTTGCACGTAACCTCGTTTTGAAAGTGAAAATTTTTGGAACTCGAAAATTGCCAATTGCACAATGGGACTGTCAGGGACACTATGGCTTCTTTTGTTGGGTGCTATGAGGTTGCACAGAACACTGGGACAAAATTCCTCCCTCAAACAGTCCCTCGAGACACAACCCCGACCCAATTTTGCGCCTAACATCAAAATAGCCAATAGTGGAAAATGTATGACAAAAAATCGATACGATATTTTATTATATACATTCTGAGAAATACTCATGAAAAAGCTATGTCGTAAATTTTCATACGCAAATGAATTTTAGCCAATGAGAGGCGCGAACGACGTCCAATAAGAATCGCGAACAATGTTTTTTTGCGTATGAGAAAAATGATTCGTCCAATCAGAAGCCTTAGAGGGGTGAGTTTCGCGCCAAAATTCCCCTCTTTTATCATGTTCTATAGGCGCTTACACTTTGCAGCGCCTCCTGCGGCGCCGCTTCGCAGACATTCAACGAGAAACGTTTTTCTCGTAAAAAAGTGAAAAGCATCTCGGAAATTGTAGTGGAATAGTTTCGTTTGTTTCACTGTTGATGAAGAAAACTGCAGAGAGCCGGGAAAACGACAGCGGAAGGGGAAAAACAGAACGAGACGTAAGTTTAAGTTGTGCTTTTTATCAGGGCTACTTTGTCTTCTATTTAAGCTTAGTATATTCAAACCGGCCATTTCACTCAAATTCATTCATTTTCAATTGTGCTTTGAGAACAAACAGTTAAGACTGCTTGTAGTTCTTGGATTGCCTCATATCCTTACACTCATTATATTTTTAATAAACACTTTTACTAATAAGCTGATACGTCACTTTCGTTGTCATTTCGCGGTTTGTAGCGGCGAATTTTAGCATCTTGGAAAGATTTGAAATAAAAAGGCCGCCAAAATGATGACTGTCTCAGTATGCATATAATAAACACAATACGACATGGAAAGTGCTTCGTACATTATTTATCACGCACTTGTTGTTTTCTGATACGCCAACAGTATTCTTTATCTCCTTATGGTTTAAATAGTTGAAGAAGTTTTGGCAACTATCTTAAGCACTACTTAAACAGAGCAATCCTAAATAATAAAACTAAAATCTATGTTGTCGATCCTCCCTTGTCCCCTACCCACTGCAAGTGCTGTAGGGCTAAGTGTTTTTCGATTGCATGATCAGTAGAGTGCTAACCTTTTGATTTGATTCACAGGTGGTGGAGCACAGTCGGAAAATGGTGAGTTCATGGAAGGGGTAGCTTAGGAATAGCTATTACACATTTGAGTATCTCTTGATAAGCATTGCTTTTGCCGAGAAAATAGTTAGTAAAAGTTCTTCTTTTGGCGACATTAAAGCGTTTGCCCGTCTTGTTTACTATCCGTATGTTGTATCCGTCTTCATCGTCTTGTTTAGTTTTGGTTCAAATTTATCATCTCATTTCCAGTACCACCACCTGAAAACTCATCACCACCACAACCATCATCACCAACAACGTCGTCATCATCATCATCATCATTATCGTCATCATTATCATCATCATCATCATCTTCATCATTGATTATTTGAAAAAGGGGTGCTTCTTTTTTCTTTTTTTTCTCTGCACAATTCTTACTTTTCTGGTGATCTTTTTTTTTTACAGCTTGTGAACCCAATCCTTGCCAGCATGGAGGGACGTGTTATGAAGAATCTAATGCAGAAGGGTATCGATGCGAATGCACCCAAGAATACGAAGGGATGAAATGCGAATGTAAGTAAAAAGGATTAGCAAAATCACTATAGCTTTATCAATAACTGTTTAAAGTTTTAAGTATAGCTTCCGTACTCAGACTAAGGCTATGTCGAGAGAGTCGATCATACCAAATCCTTGGGTCTTACCATAGATGCTCAACTTTCTTGGGGTAAACACGTTGAAGAGATTTGCAAGAAAGTCTCTTCAGCTATAGGCTCCCTAAAACGTGTGCGGCCCTTTATATCCAAAGAAACTGCAATTCAAATTTATAACGCCTTAATTATGCCCTATTTTGATTACTGCAGCCCCGTTTGGGACTGTTTGAGTGGTTACTTGAGTGATAAGCTCCAAAAATTACAGAATCGTGCAGCCAGAGTTATTACTAAATCACCCTTTGATGCGAGCTCAAACCACCTTCTCTCCACCCTCAGCTGGGAGAGGCTATCTCTTCGACGAAAGAAACAAAAAGCCTTAATGATGTATAAAACCATGAATGACCTTGCTCCGGAATATCTACAAAGTCTTTTCTCTCAGCGTCACTCTGCTTACAACTTAAGAAACTCTGAGGGAAGGCTGACCCTGTCCAAAACAAGCACCAAGTATTTGAAACGAAGCTTCTCTTACAGCGGGGCCTGTTATGGAATAACTTGCCCAAAAACTTAAAAAATATTGCATCCGTAGCTGATATATCGGATTCCCACACGGCAATCATGTAAAGCAGTTGTAATTAGTTTTAGTTTTTAACTTAAGCTTAACTGATGATTTCCCGTGTTTAAATAAAGATTTACATACATACATACATACATACATACATACGTACATGTCTATATTATGCCGCTGGATATCTTTTCGTACCGACATGAAAAGCTATGCGGAACACACATGACCAGACATCATCCAGACTCTGAGATAACGGGGGGCCCGAGGGGGGGAGAGCCTACCCGGGCCCCTCCCCTAGATCTTCCACTGGTTAAGGCAAACGTATTATAAGGGAATAGGCCTCACTTCCTGTTGCCGTGAGTTTCGTCGCTCAGGAACGCCTTTTCTTGTAGTCTCTATTGTTCCAGCAAGATCTCGGTGTTCAACTTAGGAACTACCGTAAAATTCCGAAAATAAGCCCCAGGGCTTATATTTTCCAATGGCCCTTTTTGAGGGGCTTATATTCGAAGGGGCTTATCTACGGAGGGAAATTTGCGTTTACAAATTGATTGGGCTAGCCTTATAGTTCGAACTAAATTTACCGTTTTTGCTTTGTTTCATTTTGTATTTGAGGGCAATTTTCCAAGTACAAGCTTCCGAGGGCTTATATTTGGAGGGGCTTATACTTGGAGGGGCTTATTTTCGGAATTTTACGGTAATTGCAACTCTATTATCTATGTTGATGTTGTCAGTCTGGAAAATTTTGTAGTATCTTTGTTACTAATTTTTGGATATTCTGATTTTTTGTTTACCTATTTGCATGGCTTCGTCTGCACTGTCATGTACCCCCAGCAAGAAAACCAGGTACGAAAATGTTAGCAAGTAGCTGTTGTGGTGTTCTGACATGATAATTTAATTTTGTTACCCTTTCCAACTTCCATAGTTACTGCACGGTCAACATAAGCCAGCGTCTTCATTTAGTCATCGTTGGTGTTCTAATCGTTTACGTCATCATCGTTTTCATGATTGGCCACTTGGAAGAAGACTCGATTGTACCTAATATAACCATCTTGCCATCCAGTGGAGACATGGGCTATAGGAAACATGGGTTTCCAATAAATAAAGGCTTTTTTGTATAATAAGGTTGAATTACTCACATCGAAGTTATCTTTTGTCTTCTTCATGTCAGATGAATTCTCCCTATAAATTCCTTGTAGAAAAGCCTGTAAACCCATGTTTCCTATACCCCATCGAGCGGATACAAAGAAAACGTGTTCACTTCCTTTTGTAGGTTTAAAACCTTCAAGACATAATAAACCATTTTACAGTTGTGGGCTTAGTATCCTAGCTTTTGAGTGAACGCGAGGCTGAGGTTGACCTTGTTTTTATTTAAAACCTGCTTCCTTTTCTTATGAAAATTATGCTTGAAAATACCAGTTAGCATAAGAAGAACATGATTTACATAATAAATCATAAGGGCCTGTATCAAAACAAGGTCAACCTCAACCTCGTTTTATTTCCTCCTGTAACTGTAACATGGGTTATTGTTATACATAGTGTAAGAAGAGTGTTGTAAGAAATGGCCAGAGAAATCAGGCCAACTTTAGGACCAAAATTCAGCAAAAGGTTCGTTCTCGAATTTCCTCGACAGCCCTACTAGGAGTTTGTTAAACACAAAGTTTAGAGGTGTTCAATGTTTGTACGTAATATACTTTCATATTTTTTCAATATGGAACAAGAATTCTTTAGCCTTGTAGCTAATCTTAACTCAATTGCAGCTTGTGAGCCCAATCCTTGCCTACATGGAGGAAAATGCTTCGAGGAGCCTGAAACTGATGATCGTTATCGATGCGAATGCATCTCAGGATACTATGGGAAAAAATGCGAAAGTAAGTGAAACTATCAGATTCACATCTTCAAGCTGATTTATTATTCATTCTCTAATCACAATTGTCTTGTTAGATGTAGCCTCCCCCGCAAAGCGTTCTTTTGGCTCGTCATGCGATTCTACTCGTGGGGCAGGAACGCGTGACGAAACCCTAAGAGCGTTCGCGGGGGAGCCTATGCTTGATGTGTTCAAAAGTTGCTCCTCCCTTCCCAATTATCGACTGTGCAATTAAGTCACCTTAAATGATAAATATATTTTACGAAGTCGGCGTAACAAAAGCATTTACACACGGCCGAGGAATGGCATGATTTTATTTATTGAGCCACAAGGATTTGACGCAATATTTGAGAGCGCATATTGGACACTTAACATTTTACAGTACAAGACTTGCAAGGGGACGGGTTAATCTCAACGTACAAGTGCCTTTTCTCCTCTTATTAAGAAGATAGATCGCCATAGCTTAATCGTGTCCATTGGAGTTTGACATTTCAAATATATAGGAATTCAAAGTCAATCTCATATCGAAGGGTTAAAACAGGGCACACTCCATATCTCCATAAAGAAAAAGTGTGGTTTCTTGCCAGTACATTTTTGTTGTGATATCTTTTTTACCACGATTATTTAAAGACACTTTAATGCTTTTTATTTTCATAATCTCTTCTTTCCTTAATACAGATATACCCGATGGTCATTGTTCCAATAAGATTTCGTTGTTTCGCCAAGGAATTCAATTCACTAGACAATTCCAAGGCTTTTTTCAACTTTTGACATGGACCAGTTAGGGAAAACCCGTCCGCACCACTGGAAAAAGCGCCTTAAAAATTAATAAAACTCCAAGTTTGAAGATCACTTTCAAACTTAAAAATTTTATTGATTTAATGGCACTCTTTCCAGTGGATCGGAGTAGCGAGTGGAGTTGAGGGATTTTCCCTAACTTGTCCATGTCAAAAAATGGAAAAACAAAAAAGAACAGTGGAAAGTCTAACGCTGCTGATGTTGTCCAGGGTAAAAATTTCCTCATTATTTTACTAATTATTTGTATTCTTTTATATCTTTTTTGCGTGGCTTTATCTGCGCTTGTCATGTACCCTCAGCAAGAGAACCAGGTAGGAAAATATTATCAAGCATCTTTTTTTTTAGTATTCTTCTTGTTTATTATATTGACCTATCAGGCAAATAATTTATATCCCCATTTAAGACTGATAGAAATTTAAATGAGGGAAATGATTCAGCATTTGGATAACATCTTAAGCTATCGTAATATCATTTCAATTCAAGCGCCTGTCATCATCATCATCATCATCATCATCATCATCATCATCATCATCGTCATCATCATTATCGTCATCATCATCATCCTTGTCAGTATCATCATTGTCCTTGTCCTTGTTGTAGTCGTCGTCGTCGGCATCATTACAATTATCGTCATCGTATCCAATCTTACAACTTAGGAAATAACTTTTTTGCAGCGTGCGACCCCAACCCCTGTCTTCATGGAGGAACTTGCCATGAAAGGCCTGGCGAACCCGAAGGATTTATTTGCGAATGTCCCCAGCATTTCTTTGGACTGAAATGTGAAAATGTCAGTAAGGGTACGGTACTGTCTTACCATTTTAGTATATACAATGTTGATAGCTTTTTTTTCTTAAACTATTATTTAAGTGTATCACAGATTATAGATCAAAATTCAGCCTTTTCCTTAGAAAAAGTCTTTTACTTAAAACGGCCTCTTAAATCATTCGGTTGAGTACTCAGGACTTGCCAATTTCCACTCTCTCTTATTAATTACAACTAAACTGAGTTATAAAGCGATTTAGCAATCTTTAAAAGTTTCACAACCCTCAATAAAATGAAAAAAATTTATCCTGCCATATAATTCAGGGATACTTTTGTTCTGTCGTGATAAAACTCTAAATAGAAACATTATTTTTACATTGGCTTTTCTTTTTTATTTCTTCTTTAAATTTTCACAGTTCAACCACAAACTCCGCTTCCAGATATTAGTGAGTATTTATTGACTTTTCAGGAAAAGTTATCATTTAATTGCAGTTATCATTGTTGCTACTTGAAACTTGCCCAACAAAAGATTCTTTTGAAAAGTACGCTGACGAGAGTAGTTTTTACTGTGGAATAAATAAAGCTGAATGAAAATAAAATGCAGGAATTAAAAAGAGTTCAGTGTTAAAATTAAAGAGGTGCCTTGTTTCTATCCCCCGACCCTCAGGAGATGTGTGACAACTAGATCACGAAACCCTCGGATAAATCAGTCCATTAATTTTAAGCTGCTGTAATGATGTTACCCTTTTCTAGTATAGGCAAGGCATTAAAAATCCTTACCTTATCACAACTTATCAGAAACTCCTATCTTCATACCACTGATCAATTTCCCATTGATATTATCATATTTTAGACCAGAACCCTCTGATTTCCACACCCTATCCAAGACATTGAAGGGTCCAGAGGAATTTTTTTTTTTTGTATATTTACCACCTTGGGGATAGAGAATCTGACGCTAACCCGTCGTTAGAGCGAATCGATTCGATTCTTGGTTCCAGATTGAACTTCTTGATTTATCTACCCCTCACAGCCAGCAGATACCACTTATTTAATTGGCCCATATATGGAAAACACAAACATTTGTTTCCTCATATGCGATATATTTCATCGGTCGGTGAGAACGATGATTTTATCTCGCAAGTGTTTCCTTGTTTTGATAAAGATAATATTTTGCAGAACAATTTCGCCATCATCTTCTTAATGAAATAAACTATTTCCGAAGACTTCACCAGTCCACAGACGTATTAGCTAGCGACAAACTGAATCAACTAGCGGATGAATGGGCGAACCAAATCGCCTCCGAAGGAGAGGCCAAGATTAACCCTGACTCTGAGTATGGGCAACTGGTGTGCATGCACCATCCAGGAGGTGATATGGCGAAGGCGTGCACCGTCAAATGGTATAGTACCGTTAGCTTTTATGACTGGGCTGACCCCAAGTTGACACTGAAATCGTCACCATTCACGCAGTTGGTTTGGAAGAACAACGCTCTTGCGGGCGTTGGACTTGCCAGGGGAAACGGTGCAAACAAAAGAGAGAATATTGAAGGCAACTATGCTGATGATAACGTTTATAACTACGTTGTGGTTCTCTTTGATCCTGGACAAAACGCAGGAGGCGACGTCCGAGAAAACGTTTTACCTGCAGCAGGTTAGTGTTGGTCATGATTCGTGTAGTTTGTTAAAAATGCATCGTGAGTGTTTACTGATAATCAGGTTCAAATCACGAGTTGCAGTCTAGTGTTGATCAGCATGATCATTTATTCGATCGTTTATTGAACGGCGTCAAAGACATCTGTTGGGCTTTTAATTTTTTTTAAAAAATTCTCTGTGAGTTTTTTTTTACTTTTCCCCCTAGATAATGGGAGCAAAATACATGATATTACCAAGGGCGGATCCAGGATTTTTCTTAGGAGGGGGTGCACTCGTCTCTTGCTCTACTTCAACACCAATAAACCACATAGTTTTTTTTTTTTGCAGAATACCAGTTGTATTAGAAAACCGCAGGTCATCTCGGGGGGGGGGGGGGGGGCGCACTCCCTGACCCCTCCCCCTAGATCCCCCCCTGATTACTATCCTTTATATTTTCTCTTTGAATTAGATGTACTTATGAGTTTTTTAAACGACGCAAACTATAAACTTCAAGAAAGAAATCAACATAAGTATTGGATTTCTTTTTCCCACAGAACAATACATATCCCTAACTTTGACATATACCCCTCATTACAGAATCTTTTCGCCAACCTTCCTCAAAAATCGTAATGCAATTTTCACTGAGGTGACTCACATTTAAGGGTAGCATAAATTTGAAATGCTGGAACGATGCTGGACTCAACTTCTTTTTTACTTTTGTTCCGTCTATAGACACTTATCACTCTATTTAACCTTTGTTTTCAGGACTCTCTGAACCATCGTCAGACGGTGAGTGTGTCTGCAAACATAGGCAATCTTAGCAGATAGTATATTAAAACAACTGATCTTATCGCATTTTTTTCATTTCATATGCTATGCGATTTACAATATCTAATTCATAGCCGCTCCTGTTGATTACTTATGTTGTCTTTATTAGAAATGGAAATCGCTAGTAAGCGTATTTGTAACCCTGGTCAGGGTCATCCCAGCCTTAGGGCTGACTGGATCACGCTGAGACAAAAAATATACTAAAAAGGTGTACTCAACTCAACTCAATTCAACTAACTAACCGCCTCATAGAGAATCAACTGGAAAATGACTGAGGAACATAAAGGACCAAACCCGAGTCCAGTTAATTATCATTATCATTACTATAGTTATTGTTTTCGAAAGATAACATTAATCTAGGTTTTGATGTTTAACTTTGGAGCTCTTAAGACACACCGTTTCCGTATACACGTACGGGTAAATATCCCGTACCCGTAGCCCTGGGTAAGTAAGGGTAGATTGCCTTTTATCCCGGAGGAACGGCTAGGTTACCTGGTAGAACGATTATGCCATTATCACATCTGGGAAATCATGGTCACCTTTTAAGTATATATTACTACTTGGGAAACATGTTCGCCCACCTGTACCCTTAGACAGAAACGGTGTATGCTTAAAGTCCCCTCAGGCAAATAAACGTTCCCTTTCTTAGTGTTAAATCTGATAAGTACCGAGGTACCCCAAAGTGTAATATGTGCTCTACATCCTTGGAGATTGTCACCTATAGTTCTAGTCGAGTCGTTTAGAAACTATGCTTAATTTTTACTTCTTTTACTGTTTGTCTTTTTATTAAGCCGCCTGTCCTGATGGCTACTACAGACTTCCATATGGAAGTAGGTCATGCTTTTCCGTGCACGATACCCCCCAGTCTTGGATCCGTGCTGTTATTGATTGTGCACGAGATGGCGGCACGCTAGCGTCTCTTCAAACCCGAGAGGAAGCTGATCTGGTCGTGAATCTGCTTAGTGGTATGAATCTGAATTATTGGTTTGCCTTGTGTTTACTAGAAGTCGACGTTTATTGTCTTTAACCATTAAAGGACGTCTGACCTCTAAAGTAAAAAGGACGTTTTCGTTTTAAAAAGACGAGAATATTTATCTAAATTTGAAAGCAAAAGTAATATATTAGGAGTAACCAGTTTCGTTAAAGATACCATGATTCAGGCAATTTAGTTTGTTTGTTACGTAACCGCTCAGCTCCGAACCGTTCATACAAAGAACAAGCAAAACAGCCTTCAAAACACCAAAAGGTAACCTGTGCAACAAGCATTATCTTCTTCTGCTGAAGTCATTTACGGCTAGTTATGCTAAGATGCAACGCTTGCTTCGTATCGACGTACCTAGTGGTCTAATGCTTGGGAACAGCGACCCCTATACAAAAAGAAAAAAAAAATGACCAAAATGACTAGGTCCAGATTACTGTTTCCTGAATTTCAAAACCATAAAATATTTTAAATTTTGTAGATGCCGTTAATCGGTGAAAGTCGGATCTTAACTTTTATTTTTAATTACATGAACAGCATTTTAAGGTCTCACTCAAGTAATATTTTCTTTTTTTAATTAAACTTTTGTTTTTCGTTAGACCACGACATCTTGGAAGCTTGGATTGGACTGCATGACCATTCAAGTGAGGGTCGGTATGTGTGGGTTGATGGATCCACAATCCCCTTTTCTGAGTGGTTGCCAGGGGAACCTGACGGCAATGAAGATGAAAACTGTATCGTTCAGGCAAGGGGGCAACACTCGCCGGGCTGGGGGGACAGACACTGTCTTGATCCAAAGCCTTTTGTCTGTGAGGTACCAATACCGGGTAAGTAGAACGCACGTAAAAACGTTATGATGCAGTTATGTTACGTTATGATGGATCTCCAAAAGGGAGTTCCTCGAGCCAGAGGTCACTTGAAATGTTATAAAACACAGCTAAATGCTAGGTTTGTTCTCAGGTTTGCTCTTCTGGAGTGACTTCTAAACAATAGGTTTTCCTGTGAGCAATACCCCAATGCCTAAAGCAAGCTTTGTTATTAAGCAAGTATACATATACATAGGCTATGATGCTATAACTTTGAGGTTTGTAGTCCGCCGACGCTCGTTGAACACATGCAAGGGGATGAAAAGTGTTGTCTTTTCTAGGCTGTTTGTGAGCTTCTTCTGCTAAGATTTCCCTGTTACAAAAATATAGAGATTCCATCTGTCAATTATAAAGTATTTGTCATTTTCTGTTCCTGCAGGTTTTACCACATACAAATTGACTTTTCACATAACAGAAGAACTAACTAATTATCAGAATGTCATGCACCCGATATCTGCGTACCCTGAATACTACACGTGCACACCTTACATTCAAAGCGTTAACGATCTGCTGAGAGAGAGGGTAGGTCATTGCATACCGTAATCCTTGTAAGTCGCTAAATTTAAGATTTAGTCATATTTTTTACTTACGTTATGGATATATAAAGAGGATGTTTACTGACAATGTTATGTTAATCATTTTAGGCCCGGTTCAGACGCCGAACTTTTCAAGAGCCAAACCTAATTCGAATTAAGGCCGACCATTATTTAGACCGGCTGAACTGATTCAGATGCCGATCTTAATTGAAGCTGAACTAAAATCAAAAGGCAAAAAATGCTCATTTAGCTCAAACTGCTTACAAAATACGTTATAATAATTTATGCATTAGGCTCGGTACATGAAAAGTTCGGCGTCTGAATCAAAGCCGTTCCAAAGTCGTTCCAAAGGCGAAATTCCCGGCCGGGCTAGGTGAAAAGAACGGCTGAGCCGTTCCAAATTGAAACAGGCCTTCCGAACTGATTCAGACGCCGAACTTTTCACTTAATTCAATGGATTACGTTCGGCTCATGAAAAGTTCGGCTTCTGAACCGGGCCTTACAAAGACATCGTTAGGGTGTAGGTAAGGGACTAAAGTCTGCGCTGGAAGAAAAAACTGGTATAATTCAGTGTTAATGAGCAAATCAATTTACGCTATCCTGGACTAAAATGTAATCAATTTTAAGAAAGCTGGGTTTTAAGTGGAGTTAGTTTTTTTTAGCGGTATTGTATACTTAGATGAAAGACCGGATTTTTAAGCTAATTTGTTGATAAAATTTTCCTTCCTTCTTTTCAGATAGCTCATTTTTTTGAAGTAAGAAAGGTATTAGTCGTGCCTGTAGTGAACACAATCAAGTAAGTAACAACGGTGATTGATCACTTTTATCAGTTGATGAGACAACGTTTTTGAAAGTTACTTAAAAAGACGTCAACTTCATGTGAAATCCACCTGGTTGAAAAATACACTAAAGAAGAGTAGTGGAAGTTGGCTGCAGTTAAATTAAGGCTAACCATTCAAATAATAAATAAATAAAATAAATAAGGTAGCACATCCACAAAGTGCCTTTCTTCATCTACTTGATTACTGGTCGAATTGGAATTTAGAAATGTTAGTTTCTGAGGAGAGGGGAAAACCGGAGTCCCCTGAGAAAAACCTTTCGAGCAAAGGAGAGAACCAACAATAAACTCAACCCAAATATGGCGTCGACGCAGAGACTTGAACCTGGGCCACACTGGTGGGAGGTAAGCGCTCTCAGCACTGCGCCATCCCTTGCTCCCCAGACCCCTCCGCGGTCTGAAGCTTTATCCTGAGTCGCCCGGGAAGGCGGGAAAGGGGTCGAGTCACAGTTTCAACTATTCTCCTCCCGCTTATGATTCTAAAAGAAACTATTTTGTGCGAGGCGGGGATTTGCAAATTTCCCTTAGCAATTGTGGTAATGTTATACGATCATTTCATGATAATAGTCCCAGTTCAAAGCTCTTGTAAAAAAAACCTAAATTTGCGACTGATGGCTTCATGAAAGGGTTTTCGAACCCCCCGAACTACTCACTGAAATCATTCTAATTTTTTATGTAGATGCATGCCAAATGGCGAGTCAAACGTTGAAGTAATTTTGAGGCTTGGTCCTGGTGTAAGCTCAGGATCTATCCACGCCCTGCGAAACAAAATGAAAAAGAATGACGGTGAACTTGAGCTATCCAACCGAGCTACCGTTAGACTTACTGCTATAGAAATTGTCAAACCAGGTAAGTTAACTCATGGCATTTACTTTTCATTACTAAATTAGCAGGTGTATGTTATATTTATCATGTCAAGAACGGCAAGAAGAAATCTTAGCTTCCTACCACCCAATCGATTTGGATCATCGGCCCCCAGAAACTGGAAATTCTGAACCAACAATATGTAACAATTTTTTTGCCCATGAAATAAAAGAAGTGATTTGTTTCCTTTTCTTGGTGATTAAACCCCTGGGGAAAAGTTTTCTATTCATATGCCGAAGAGAACGATGCTCTTGAATAAAATGTGTCAGTATTTCTTGTTGAAAGAACATCGTAAGTTCTCGAGGGCTAGCCCCCAGGATAACTTTTCAGACTTACTTCCATCTCAATCACCAATTGCAATTAGACTAGCTAGTCAGCACTTAGTACCAAGAAAAGCTCAAAGAATCTATGTTCATAAAATGGGAGAAACCCGACCTCAACCAGCAGGTGAAACATATAAACCTGATTCTCTCCCTGTAAGTAGCTAATCGTCTCTAATTTAAAATTTTTAGTAGGCTATATTGTCAACGCAATGTAACGAACTTTGTAACATCGCGAACGATTTAAATTCAAGGACGATTTCAAGATATGTAACACTGAAGATGACGGATGTACCGTCGAAACACGTCTGGTAAATTAACGAAAGTTGTTATGTTTATGCGACTAGTCACTGTGAAGTAAGCTCCAAGGCTACCTACTTTTAAATGGTCTTACAAGTCACAGTCTTCTCACCACTCTGTTTGTACATTTGAATTATTTCAGGTATATCATACTGCCCAGTTCATTGCGCGGGCTCAACATGTCACGCGGGGTGTGACGCGCACTGCTGTTCAAACGCTGCAGCCCATTACCCAGCGCCGTCGGCCTATCATCCTGTTCCAATTTACCCTCAAAACAACCCGTGGCATTGTCCTGTTTCCTGTACAAGCAACATTGCCTATTGCCCGCCATATTGTCCTCCCATCTGCTGCAAGAGACGGTTGCGAGTGAAAACACACTAACTATAAGATTACTTTACTGCTGTACGCAATTTGACTGTTATACGTAGGCGATCGTCCAAGACTTGTGCAGTAACCCGAGTTGAACTGAACTGAACTCAATTTGGGCCTGGGTGGCCAGCTACAAGTCATGGCCAAGCTGCAGCAAGACGGAAGATTAAACAAAAGGGGTCTTCGATGGAAGAATAGTCAAACCTGTGTAAAACGGTCACCCTTGGGAAATAACAAGGTAACCGCTTTATACGGGGTGACCGGTAGATGTAGGTCAACTTTGTAGAAAATATAAGGCAAATGAAAAATGTTTGGAAATTGTCCGGTGACCGAAATATGGAGGGTGACCGCTATATACAGGGCCGTTATATACAGGTTTGACTGTATAAACCGAATTGGAGTAAACTGTAATCATTATTTTGGTAACAGTCTTCAAAGGATTGACGATTCTGCAGATGAAGTCACTTATGTCTTCGTTTTAAAGTACATGAACGAATTCAATGTCTTGTTTTCTTGAATGTTAGAGTAGAAGTAATCGTAAAAGCTTTAATAAACATAGAAGATAGAGTTCACAGACGGACTATGTATTCCTTTATACAACGATTAGCATATTTACAAGTGGGAGAAAATAAAATGCCTGCTTTATCTGACTTGAGTGTTTGTGTATTTCATTGAAACAGAGGTTTCAATAGTGGTATTTTGGAAGACACGTGCATAGAGTTAAATCACTGTACACTAATGCGTGAACTTCTTTAAGTCCATACTTTTTCTACTGATTCCACGGAGATGAAAATGATGTCTCGTTCTCTTGCCAACTTGGAAGCAGCTAAAAGATCTCCACTCTCGATGTCGGTGTTTTACGCTTTGTCGGATAAGGGTAACTAAGTTTCCTGGAGCAAGGTTGTAGTGCTCTGGTAACATGACACCTCAGTTCGTCATGTAACTCAACAGTTGTGCAGGTACTTAAATGCTTTGTGAATCGACCACTGATGATTCTTACTTTCATACCAGAGCACTGGAACTTTTAAAACAAGAACTTCATCTATCAAAGACGAATTTCAAGTAGATAGACTCATCTTTTCCATAGTCGAAAAAAGTCCCGTTTAGAAAATACATTGAAGCTTATAATATAAATGTGTCATTCTTAAACAGTTAATATGAGGACAAAGAGTGCAGGTGGAAAACACGTACCTAAAGGAGTTTTTTTTTATCTATTATTTCTTTAGACCGTTCTAAATGTTGAAAGCCTCCTTCGAAATGAATTTGAAATCTTTAAGAAGTGTAAATTTGGCTTGAAGTTTTGAGTTGAATTTACACTGTTTACTGACGAAGCCCAGTTGTTTTAATTTGAGGCTAACTGATTGTGAAATAATAATCAAAATGGTTATTGGTAATATTACCATTATTAGTTTCTGTCACCTAGGAATAAACATTATATGGTAAGTTATATACAACAGTTAAAATATAATTTTAGTTGATAATCTTTATTCAAACCTTCTCTACCCAAGCAGTTTTTTCCGTACCCTCAAAGGCATTACTTGGTTTCAATAACTTGTTTTCAGCCTGACTTTAGTGTCTTTTTCCCTACTAATTACACATTACCCGTTACTAATTACACATTTTTCCCATTTCTCTGCGATTTGTAATAATTCAGTCGACTTCCAGATTAATTAGTGTCTTGCCGGCAGCCATTGGACTTGCATGCTAAATTCTATCAGTTGGGCTACGGTTGGAAGGTTTGCTGGCCAAATACACAATATCGTAGTCGTTTTATTAGAAACGCTTGAAGAATGGGATCTTCCTTCCCTCCCTATGTAGTATTTCTGGCAGTGATACTTACAGGTAACAGCTTTTTTTACTCTGTAGGTGTCTAAATCAGTGGTTAGGCTACTTGACGTCACAACTCGGAATCAGTTTCGAAATCCTCACTGACTCGTCACTTTTTCTGAGCTATTTGCCTGTTTGAAATACATTTAGCTAGGAAGTCTAATCAGTGGATCTTTGGAGCGGTCCCTCTAGATACACGCGTAAGAGGGTTAATTGAGTGAGCGTACGTAATCTTTAATTTTGATAAGTTGAGGGTTGTTATAAAATAATACAGCTTTTCTCTGCGGAGAAATCTTCCAGATCAGTGCGTACTGCTGCCTCTAAGGCGTTAGATTCAGTTTTCATATCTTACCTAAAGTTAATCAAACAGGAAATCAATTATTGCAGGGGAGGTGGGGGAAGGGGTGGGGGCACCTCTGTAAACCGCTGGTAGGGTTCGTTTAAGAGCAGCGTGGGATCATTTTTGGGTCTTATTATCCGGAGATCAGGTAGTTGTAGTTACAATAAAGTTCTTTGGCAATTGATGGCCATGTTTATTAAGAAACCCGAAACACTAGAAAAATCCTTCTGTGTTTGCAACTTTAATCTTTAGTATTGTATTTCTTGAGTTATTGTGTCAATATTCATTTTTATTCCAGAATTCTTAAATTTTGTGCCTTCTTCAACAACCTTTCTAATGCCGTTTTGATGGTCATTTATGCATTTTTTAAGACTTCACTGACGATACCTGTACTGAAATGTTATCGATGCTCTAATTAATTTCCCTGTTGCTTGTTTAAACTGTTAAACCTAATTTGTATCGTCTATGGTTAAGGGCAAATATAATTTTGGGTTTTAACGGCAGACAAGGAACCTGTTTTTGAGACCCTCCAATCTCCAGCTTTTATCAGGTCTTCTGGAATAAATTTTGCCTTGAAAAGTGTATCAGATGGTAGACAGCGAAGTGACAGTTTTCTGCCCCTATATGTTGCCTCCAGTTTAATCAACTTGTTTCTAATTTAATGTCCATAATTTATCTGCCAGAAAGAGAGAACAGATTTACTAATAGCATCAGGGAGTTTGAGATACAGAACGGCGACGGCAGCGAAAACGTTACTTAAAAAGTGATTTCGCTTTCTTACAACCTTTCTAGCTATCTATTCAATGCAACTAATTTTTCATACTTCAGTGTAGCCGAATACTATTTGATCACAAGGCCAATTGCCAGTGACATCATTTTACTACTAGTACCGGAATCCTTCAGGGTTTTGTCTGGTTGTGCAAATTAGGGCTTTTGGGATTAGGATAGGCAATAGCATGATTTGTAATGATATTTGGTATAAATACCAACGGTGATCAGTTTCGAAATTGTTATACGTAATTTGAGACAATTTTGAAATATCACGAGTGGTATTTATGCCAAATTTCACGCACAAATCATGTTATTATTTGTTTATACTCCTACCCGCAAAAGGTTTGAAATTTTCACATGTAGATATTTCAAATTAAGCTGAAATACCACTACCCTAAGCCAATCAAATTGCAGAAATTTCTCATGTAGTAGTATAACAACTGAAATTTTTTTATAAAAGGAAATTTGAAATGGATTCTGGTACTGAAGAGTGACGCCGTCGTGAAAAATAGCTTATTGAATTATCAAGACCGTATCTAGGTTATATAACGTACGTCTCCCATCAAAAAGTCGGATAGCATCAGGAAACTCCACCAGCGTAGTCCTGCCATGAGGCAAAGAAATTAACCAGAAGTTTCATTCACTTACAATTTATTGCTATGCTTATCAAAAGCTATAAAAATTGACTTTGCTTAAGTTCTTGTTGCTATTCCAGTTGTAATTTAGAAAATTCCCTAAACTCCCTTAATTCCCCCCGTTTTCGATATTTCTAGTTACTGTGGACAGGGAAAACCGAAGTGACAGCCGCAAGATTTTTGTTTGTAATGTTAAACGTTTCTTAGACATTTTTTCTTCTAGCAGGGAAATGTGCGAAAGAACTCAACCACAAAATTTGGAGGGAACGGAGAGCAATCCAACGAAGATCAGCTCTTGATGGTAAGTTGTCAGTTATCTACGGTTAGCTGAGGGGAGGCTAGTTTAGCCTAGGGACAAGTGTACCATACTCGCAATTCATTCCGGAGTTGGATTACGGTTTGACCAATAGCAAGATTTTTTTCTCGGAACCCTAGGCCAAAACTTTAAATAATCTTAACTGTTCTACCTCCTGCCTGTTGGAGTTTGTGTTTTACTATGTTACGTTTAATTTAGATTAACGGTTTGTGATTGTTTCGGTGAAGTACATCGTAAAGGCTGCATACAAGGTTACAATCACAGTAAAAATTGTTGAAAACGTTCCCACTTTTTACCTCCCTTTTGCTTTTCCCCGCCTCCTCCTGGTTCAGTGTTGTACGCTAAAGTGAAATGTTTTAGTTCTTCTGGTATATCTCATTTGGCCAAGATGTTGATATTAAAAAGAAGCTATCTTTACTTTAATTAAGATAGCAGTTTTTTTCCTTTTGATAAATATCTCCCAAATAACGCTTTTCCCTTTAGCTTAATCCCCCAATCCTCACTAGTCAATGCTGGGATATAACAAAACATTTTTATAGACATTAACAGACGGCTGCATGAAATTGAGCGATGATGTTCATCTCCTTTTCAATGCATATATTCATTAATACGCAATAATTATATTTATTTATTTATTGAAATTAAAAGGTAAATGATGAACCATTGGTTAATAATAATGATTAAAAAAGGCAGGATCAGCAACGTCTACACCAGAAGTCCCCAAAGGACAAAATTTCCATCTGTCCACCATCCCATTGAGGAAACTTTTTAAAAAATATCTCTTTTTACGACTTCACGAATAGATCAAGCTACTTTCACTGTTAAAATATCTAAGGGTCTCGGTGTCTAGAAAGAGACCTCACTGCTGAATATGGATGTGACCCTTGCGTTATTTATATGACGATAAACCTCACTGCATCTGCGCACTAGCTATAATTGACGTTCTTTATTTCTTCGCCTGTAGGTGGCTGTGAAGGTATGTTTTCTACCGCTTCTCACTGTTGGTCATTCGATGAAGTTCAGAATAACAAGACGCCTGATAAAAAAGGTGGCTCTCCCGCTATACTACAGGTACAACTACGTTAAATAGAAGTACGTGTATCGAAGAAACTCGGGGTAAGAGCCCGTAAAAAGTCAGGGATGGGAGGGTAGGAGAGGAACAGAGTCAATTGTGTTACTGGGGGTGACAGGTTTCAAAACCCGTTATACTACAGGTACAATTGTATTAATTACATAAGGAATCTGAGGAAAAGAAAAAACAACAACAAAAACTGGCTTGTTAGGAGGATCCCCAGTAGGGTTCTTCAGTTCCGTCATTCCCTCCGCGACCCAAATTTTGGCGTGATCCCCAATCCCGATGGTAACTTCTATTTTCGGGGTGGGGGGGAGGGAATCCGCATATGAAAGAGGAGGGGATGCTCGTTGGAAATTTTGAATTAAACCCCTAAAGGAGACCGATCTGGGCGTGGCCCCAGCTTTTTTTGACCCCCAAAGGAGACCTTGTTAAAACACAGACAATAAATACATTTTTATATTTTTGGCGTGCAACCCTAAACGAGACCTTCACGGCTAAATATGATGGCGTTTTGCCCAGATCACCCTAAGTGAGACCAAAATCCGAAATTTACACACCTGAACGAGACGACGAGCATCCCACCCCTTTCATATGCCGAGTCCTTCCCGGGCATCCCGCATCCCATTTATCCATTCAATCCCGAACCTCTCCCTCATTTTGCTTTAAGACCTTCATTGAAGGCAAATCCCGGATCCCGAAAACCTACTGGAGATCATCTCTCATACATGACTTAAGTACTTGGGGATTTCTACCAGCACTCGAGAAAGGTCCGAGCGACTGCAGGTGTTTTCTTATAGAAGCGGAACGTATAATCCAATACACTCGTTGCAATTCTCAAGGAATTTGTTTGATAATAAAAGTTAAGTTAGGCATCTTATTTTATTATGTGATTGAGTTTATTCTCATTCCAATAGAAAATGCAATTTTTTTATTACATAATATACTTTTAGAATGGCGCCAGAATTGCTGACTCTTTAGCAAGAGGAAAGGTAGCGTCAACTATCAAGGAGGGCAGTTGGATTGACTTGGGAAATTTTGAAGGTGAAAGGTCCTTGCCATTTTATCAACTAGTTAGCAATATATTAAGCAGTAACGTCAAATATGACTGCGCATCAAGCTTGGAGGCCCTTTGCCCTTTGATAAAGTGACCTGGTTTGGGGATTTTCTAAAATGGGTTAATATTATTAAAGAGCAGGGGGTGATGGGGGAGGGGGGGGGGGAGGTAGCTCTATTGTTTTCCACCTAAGTTTCTTGACCCACTCCGCCTGCCAGTATGACGTCACATAGTAACGGGCAAGAGCCTCGCATCGCTTGCGCAAATAAGCAAGAGATACGACAGTCATTTGGACGAGCGAGGTCGAGGAAAAGCTAGAAAGCTAGCAAATATCGCTATATATCGCTTATTTGATCGAATGTGTGTGAGCTTTGGTGTTGCTATAATCTGCTTTTGTAAATCGTTTTGATATTTTGTGTCCGTGATTTTATAATTTTGTTTATTTGTTCACTCCTCACTCCTCAATTTTGCTGTGCGCTGGCCCTCAAAAGTGTGACCCGTCGGTATGATTGCCCGTAAAATTTGCTCGACGATAGTAAGGAATCTTTAAAATTCATAACGCCACTGGACATTTCATTTCAAAAAAGTACTTAAGTCTACTTTTCTATAACAATAGAAACCTTAAAATCTCCAAATCCAAGAAATCGGAACAGTATTTCCGTGATAAAATCGAAATTTTTATCCGTCTCCTCGATGAACACCTTGCTCGCCATTTTGAAAGTTACTGACGCGAGACGGGACGTCATACTGGCAGGCGGACTGTACCACAGATTTCCTTGAAGACACCTTCCCCCCACCCTCGGTTAGAGAGTTAAAAAGGCGAGTTTCAAGTAAACGTTTGTTGTTATGATCAAGCCTGTGTTTATTTTATTATTATTTTTTAAAAAAAGTAGCTCATGGTATTTACATATCGAGATTAGCAGTGTATTAGAGAGAGAAAAAAACATGTTGTTGAATTTTTGCTATTAAAGGGAAAGCGAAGTGAAAACAAACTGAGTTCTCGCAAAGCGAGGCTGCTGCCTTCAGCAGCACGATGTTCGGCATGAGAATAAGCAGTCACAAACTTAGGATTGAGACAGGTAGATACGACAATATACCACGTGAGGAAAGGTTATGCAATCTCTGCAATTGTAACAGAATTGAAGATGAAACTCACTTTTTATTAGATTGTCCAAGTTTTTCTTTCATAAGAGATATGTTCTTCTCTAAACTAGAACCTAAAATACCGTTTCTACGACTACAATCACGTGAGTCTTTATTATCACATCTGATGAATTCTACTGACTATTTTATTAACATCCAATTAATTTCATTTATATCAACTTGCTTTGAATTGAGAGACAAACTTATCTCCGGAATAATTAATCCTACTGATGGTTAGAAATAAACAATGATTGATAAGTTTCAAATTATTTTAAATATTTAATTTACAATGAATCAATGATTAATTTCAAGTAGCTTTTGCAATACTTTAATACTTTGTTATGGTCATGCAAATAAAGCTTATTGTTATTGTTATTGCATGAGTTTTCTATTTAGCTTAATGGCTTAGAGTGCTCAAGCAGTGTCTGATGGAAGCGTGTATTTTTTTATATATCTTTCTATGCTATTTTATTTTGAAGGAAAATGCATCAGTGATCCTGATAAGTGTCCTGATGGCATTACAATGATGTTCTGGGCAAAAATCGAAAGGATCAACGTGTTTCCAGACCCTTCAGTACCTAAATTTATCTTCTCCAGCGGCGGATCGGATCATAATTCCCGAGGATTTTCGTTCTTCCACCAAAACGGCATGTACGTGCTAGAAGTGGCGAACAGTCTGAAGATATGGAGGAAATCAATCTTACACACAAAAATACCTTACAACTCCTGGTTTTCATTCGCTTTTACTTGGGATAAAGGCAGGTGTCTTTTATTTCAAAATAAGACTTACGCATTTAAAAATTGCGATATGCGGATTAACCTACTTCTTCACAACTAGAGCTCCTCGTGGTGTCCTCCACTTCAGAAACTCTAGGAGTAATGAGAACAAGCTTTAGGCGCGGTGATTTTAGGGATCGTTTGCCTGGGTGGACAAGCGTAAATTATGATTTGTCTATGTAACATGTATTCAAGGCAACCATTAACCAGTCATGTGTAATGCGTCTCCGCCCAATAGGGTCCTATTGCGCCGACCCATTCCCCTTATAGAAATGGGGTATTGTAACGAACGTGACCAATACAAACGATGGGCCCCTGGGATGTAACTGGTCATTTCGTTGACTTACAAATACATGTGGAGAGAACGATACAGTTAAACTACCTGATTTATACTACCGAATTCGTATTTTTCTTTCAGAAAACGGGCTAACGTATTTTGTCAACGGAAGAAAGGAAAGTTTCAAAGTTCAACCTACCGATCTTGCGTTACCCAGGGCAAATAATATTCACGAGTTTACTATTAGTAAGCCAAACAACAACAACGACGCGAAGAATCACATGTTGCCAATGAAGATTGATAAGTTCGTCACGTGGCCGAGAGTTCTAGATCCAAACGAGATTAGAGAGGCTTTCATTGAAGGTAGATTATTTACTTACATGCCGAACGATAATAAGCTTGTAAGAATTATTTATTTTCAAGTATTAAAAAAATTAAATTTATTACTCTAACACAGTGAAAGCTAAAACATCACTTAACAAGGTTATTTTGCTTTTTTGTACCGTTAAGCATTTCAATCGATCCTGCACCTTTACGAGAAAATGCCTCCATCATCTTTAGCTCAGAAATAATACTTTCCTCTGTTAAGAGCCTGTAAGATGCTGATGTTATTGAATTATAGGTAAAAAAGGAAATGAAAACTCAAGGACGGTATGAGTCGTCAAATCAAAGCAGCGTTCTGACAGCCGTAGGGTTGGATAGATCGACTGTATTTGAATTGAATTTGCCAAAAAATATTATCTTATAGTTGCATGTTTGTATTTGACTTTGAAAAACTTTTTTTTTGGCAGGTGGTGGGCTTCCAAATAATGTACCACAGGTAGCACAGAACTTGAGAGGTAAATGATAAATCACAAATAAGAGATAAC
>OZ037996.1:35761988-35809488 GCA_964035705.1 Porites rus
TGGGTTAAGTTTGATGTTGGTTCTCTCCTTTGCTCCGAGGGGTTCATCTCCGGGAACTCCGGTTTTTCCATCTCCTTAACCCTTTCACTGCCAGAAAGTTTGATAGAGCATTGTAAGGTGACTCTAACCTTTGAGTCTGTGGACAAAGTCCTGTGATGTTACCATTCAAATGTAAGCTCTCTGCCTGTACTTACACATGGTGCTATTTGTTTCTCAAATTTGTAGAAAATGAAATTTGGAAATTTGGTCGAAATTTTCCTTTGGCCACATTTGACAGTAAAAGGGTTAACAACTCAGACTTCCAAATTCCAGTTCGATCAGGAACACACGGGTACGTTTCAACGAGTTCTTAAGGACTCTTAAGTGCTCTCTGGGTAAACAAATTACAAATCTAATTTACTTACAAATTAAATTTTGTGTTTAGAGAAACTGACTCTGTCGGATAGTGAAGGCAGTCAAGATACCGAGGGAATTCAACATGATTCTACACCAACACCTACACCTACACCTACACCTACAGCTACACCTAGTCAAACAGCGACACCTGTCTCCACTGCTCCAACAAAGAATGTAACTGCTTCACCAGCTCCACTAGTTCCTGCAGTTCCTGGTAAGCTTTTTTCTTTTTGTTTGCCTTTTTGTTTTGCTATCTGTTATAGGCCATTTACGAGTTCCAAAAATTTTTACTTCAAAACGAGGCCAAGTGCAAAATCTTTCTTGTGAGAATTTGTTTTATATATTTAGAGGACTGGGGCAACTCAAAAATGGCAGGGGTTGTGTATAGTACAGCCCCAAAACGTTCCCTTTTGAAACCTTTCTTGTTCGTTTAACATTTGGTTCGAAACCTCAACTCCACTTTCATTGTCAAAGGTACGATTTGTGAATGCCAAATAGGTACTTTAACCACCAAAGCGCTTATGAAATGCGTTTGCGCGTACGCTCGCGAGATTTCGGACGTAACATTGAAACATTTTCATACACCTTCTTTCATTCTCTCAGTTACTCGTCGGAGAGTCTCACTGTCTCCCGACCGTCGTAGACGTCGTAGTAATGTATAATACAGGGACATAGACTGAGCTTCGAGTACGAGTTTTCACACCAAATTCGTGTACCCCATTAATAACTGCTTATTACTTAATCCCTGACGATTACGCTATTAAAAACTACAGGTAAGAATGGTTGCTCAGAGCACTGAAAAACTCATAGTTTCAAAAAGTTGCTAGCTGGATTTTGCACTAGTGGTCAACACGTCCGGAATTGTTTCAGATCGGCGCAACTTTGACATAGAGGAGCCAGTTGTGCTCTGAAAAAATTTGGAACTGCTGCGGAAAAATATTCTCGAACTACCCCTCCTGTGATCCTGGGGGCCATCTATAATCCAACCCCTCTTTAGTCTCTAGTCTGATGAGATGTTGCGTCCTTAGCTTGTAAAAATCATAAATCTCAGTCTTTAAAATGTGCGGGTATAGGTAGTCGATCATCGCAAACATGGTCTACCGGCCAAAAGTAGAAAGTCTTTCTCCTGAGGTATCATGATTAGATAATTATCCGTTTTCCACTTCGTTAACTAAATTCTGTTCATTTTCTTCGTGAGAACAAACATCCGCTGACCTAGTCGCTGCAATCAACCGTTTCCGAAGACTTCACTGTTCCCCAGGCGTGTTGGTTTCAGAAAAGCTAAATACGTTAGCTAACAAATGGGCTACGACCATTGCTGCTTTGGGAGAAGCGAAGAAAGACAACAGCTCCACGTACGGACAACTGATTTGCAAATATAGCGGAGAAGACAGTATTGTCACCGCATGCGTTAGCAAGTGGTATAGCTGCATCACTGACTTCGACTGGGCTGAGCCTAAGCTGTCAAACCTCTCTTCCCCTTTTACGCAGATGGTTTGGAAGAGCAACAAACAGGTGGGAGTTGGATTTGCAAAAGGAGATGGTAGCGAAGTTTATGTTGTGGTGTTACTTGAACCTGGACAAAATGGAACTGGAAAAGTCCGAGACAACGTTTTGCCTGCTACAGGTAAGTCGGCTGAAGAACCGGTTAAGCTAGCCTCAATCCACTAACTGTCACCCTTCTACAACAGGCCATTTTTTTGCGGACAGTCCATACATTGACCCTTGTTTAAATCTCTCCTTAACGGCCACCTCTCCACGACAGCCACCTGCTAAATTGACCACCGGTTTTGGCGGACAGTCCATATATTTACTCATGTTTAAAACTCTCTATAATGGCCACTTTCTTCTGTCCCCAAGACTGCTGTTGTGGAGATTTTCAACTGTAATTCCCCCAAGAGAGATTAATGGGTCAGAGAAGGAATCTCACGACTTCGGCCAGGATATGTGAATTCCTGGTACGTCCGCACACATTAATCAATCGTTTGAAACGGTATCAAGTCCACGCACGCGTCCTCAAAGCAAGCAATGCATACTGTTGTAATTGTTACATACCAAGAGAGCTTAATTCCCCATTATTCTCTTTTGAAAACTGAAAAGTGTAAGTTCCCCTCCGGAAACCAACTTTAGATTAATTTCAAGGGCTTAATTGATCTAAAAATAATTTTGGTGAAATTCAGGTATCCCAAGATCAACATTTTCTCTCTCTCCCATTTATTCGCTCTCGTTCCTGTATCGTAATTAGGGAGCTTAAGCAGCGACGTTATGAGCCAGGGACGTCAACCGGACCGGAAGTGGACTTTTCGCACTTCGCCGTGATTTTGAACACATTTTGGGTTAAATCGTCTATAAAAGAGTAAAGACACTTAGCAAAAAAAAAAAAAAAACAAAAAAAAAAAAAAAAATTGGTAGTGTTTTGGCATATTAAAAGAGAAAAAGGCTCACTTCCGGTTGACTGCGTCGCTCAAAAACGTCACTGCTTCCCTCCTTTGAATGGATTTCTTCTAATCTAACGTTGTAACGTTTCCAGATCTTTTAAACTCATTTGTCTTACCGAGACTTACCGTCCATAATATTAAAGGAAGAATTTTTTGCTTTTTTTGTGCATTTTTGGGATTTGGAATAGGAGGGGGAGTTAAATGAACCCTTTTGTAAAACAATGGCACGGTGGGCGTACTACACGTGTTTGCGTCCAGTAGAGAGCTTTAGATTTGAGAACGAGAACAAGTACGAGTACGAGTACGAGATTAAAGTTAAAGTTTTGCGCGCGTTTTAAAAAAAAAATGACACTCCGGAAAACTTCATTTTACTTTTTTTCACCAAAGAAGTTAGTACGGTTATTGATACTGAAGGAGGTTTAGCCCTCTCCCAATTTTGATAACTTGTTCCACTATAACATTCTTGCTAAAACTCGTAGTAGAATGACGACGGCTATCACGTTTTGCCGCAAAAATGACGCTGGCTCACGCGTGAGCAATATTCAGTATTGAGAAATCTCGTACTCGTAGTCGTCCTCGACTCAGAATCTAAGGCTCTCTACAACTGCCTTTTGAATACAAGTTTTTTCTGTCAGTCCCTAAATTCCTTTTTGAACCGTTTTTCGCAGGAATATCACAACCAGCTCCTGAAGGTTGGTATTGTATCACTATAGGACATACTTTTTTGTTAGATTATTTTTAAAAGACCAGAGAAGGTTAAAATAAAAAGAATCTTACACATGTCCTTACACATAACAAATATGACATATTCTTGATTTTTGAAATTGTCTTGTGCTTCGCGTATTTTCTAAAATAGCCATTTAACTGAGCTCGCTTTACTCATCATAGCATTAGGTATATGATCAGGCATTGACCTTCATATTGAACTACATAAAAAAAAATCAGAAAAACTGCAGGTTGTTATTTCTTACACATTCTTCCTTGAGCTTTGCTGTATTTGATCTAGAAACTGGACTTTTTTCAAATAGTATATATTAACTAGGTTTTAAAGATTAAATTTAGTGACGGATAGCAAGCTTTTTATAAGCTCTAAAGTCACTTATTTAGTTGTTTCCTGAATAAATACCAAAGCCATAAAGTAACTATAGACACTCTCATCGTCTCATTTTGGTTCTCTCTCTTTTTCTTTTTAAAAGCTACTTGTCCAGAAGGCTTTTCTGCGATGTTGGGCGGTCGTTCGTGTTTTTCTGTTGTGAATACCCCACATTGCTGGTATGACGCACTCATGAGCTGTGTGGAGAAAAATGGAACACTAGCCTCTATTGAAAGTAGAGATGAAGAATTTTTTGTCGTGGACTTGCTTAAAAGTAAGAAGCTTTGCAATACGATTGTCACCTTATATTTTCTTCACTTCGTCTGGCCTAATCTCATGATAGAACAATAACCTAACAGTTTCATTTCGTTGTATCATTTTCTAATATTTAGAGTCCAACATATCGGAAGCATGGATTGGATTAAAAGATGACTTAAAAGAAGCACGCTATTTCTGGGTCGATGGATCCCCGATTCCGTTTTCTGAGTGGGTGCAAGGAGAACCTAATGGCTATGAAAAAGAAAACTGCATCGTGCAAACAACAGGGAAGGTTCTTCCTGGATGGGCGGATAAAAACTGTTTTGATCCCAAGCCTTTTATCTGCAAGCAGCCTCTACCTGGTAAAAACATATAATTCTACATTACTCCGGATTCCTCAAATATCTTAGACCTTTCGCATCACGAGTTTCCAGTGAGTCGCCCATATCTGAGTGATCTATAGCTGTGCCAGGCGACCGGATAGTAGGTGGAGAGACACAAAATGAAATCTCCTCTTCCACTGTCTTTTTTTTTTGCACATTTTACCATGGCTCAAGTATTCGAATTTACGTTTCAAGCTAAGGTGGGCTGGAAGTTCGAATCACGTTGGAGGCTCAAAATTTTCCTTGCTGTCAGCATTTTCTGAAAAGATCATTTGATCTCGGTATTACTAAAATGTAATAGTTGAATTGACTGACGTGCAAAAAAAGGTTTAACATACATAATTATTTATGATCACGAATCTGCAGGTTACACCACTTACAAGATGCTTTTCAACTTAACTGAGGCGCCACCCAACCAGCAAAATTTCCAATGGCCTGCAGCCAACATAATGTGTACAACAACTTACGTTCAAAGTGGAAACAGTCTACTTCAACAGGCGGTAAATTCAATACAGTACATCTTAAGCTTATCATTCTCCCAATTAGACAATGGATTATTATTAGGAAAACCAACCGGCCTGTCTGTGTACATAGCATGGAGATTTAATCATCCAGTGCATACCGCTAGTAATGTCCACTGTTTAAATATGTTCTTGGACCGGGACGACTTCGCCACTGGCAGTCGACTAGATTATCTGAAATCTATAAGTAGGCTGGTTTCCATAGAATTGCAGTCGGGTCGATTCGAACGATTATTTGGAAAGCGAGCATTAAGAAAGGAAATATGAGCAAAAAATATGTCAGGTGTAAGTAATACACGGCAATATTTAACAAAATTCCATTCTCTAATTAAACTGTCCAAGTCTAATGAACGCTAACCTTAAAAAGGTTAACCAAAAGGTGCGCGTATTGCACAACGAAAAATGTAAATTTATAAAACAACTAAGATAGTCCGTGCGTTCTAATTGGTTAAAAACCTATGGTTTATTGTACTCATAGTTTTACTGAAAGGTATTTCATAAAAGCAGTAGACCACACTTTCTATGGGTTTACTGGCGTGATAACCTACGCGGGATGTTAGGAGAACACGAGAAAAGCTTGTAAATCACTTGTAATAATAGAAAGTGTGGTCTATTGCTTAAATATATTATAGGAAACCTTTTTTTTGCTTTTGCAGATCATCAATTATTTTCAAGCTAAGTCTATCACAGTTCAACCTACAGTGAACACTGTCAGGTAGGGACTGGCATGCTGGAAAACTGGACGATTAAGTTTAAGTAAAAAAAATAAGAGAAATGGGGGGTTCTGGAATATCCACATGGAATTTGGTTAAACAGGAGGATATCTTGTGACAGTAACACGACATACTCTCAAGTATCTAGAAAATAACACTTTATGTGTACAAAAGACATATAAATAATTTGTTATTTATTAATTTATTTTTTGGTCATAAATCTTTGTCCATGAGTTTCTCATCTTTTCTCTGTGTAGGTATCTTATCTAGGTACTCTTGACCCTTAAGTCTATAAGTCTGGTTTTCACTAGCGCATAAGCAAAACCATAAGCAAAAGCACAAGCACATGTGTAAGCAAGTGGAAAGCGGGTCAACATAAGCATAAGCATAAGCACAAGAAAAATGGACAAGTTCGTTCTTCTTGTGGTTGTGCTTATGCTTAATTCGTAGCTTTGACCAGTGAAAACGGGGTCGAAATAAGCCTAAGCATAAGCACAAGTCCGTGAACCAATCATAGGTCACTTTAATATGGCTTTAGAGCTGAATCATGCACCAAGCTTGTCAATCATTACAAATGTATGCCAAAGAAAACAACCATTAAAACCGATAGCCCAAATAGCCTTTTGACGTAAATGGGGCTCTTCTTATAAGGCCTTGCAGTTACATGAATCATTAATCCTGTGGCAGTTCAAATATTTACAGATGTATGCCAAATGGAGTGTCCACTGTGGAGGTTACACTGAGCCTTGGTCCAGAGGTACCCCCAGATATGATTGCTTCTTTTGAAAGGGGCATCAAGGAAAATGGTGGAATCAAGCTTTCCAGTGGAGGATCTGCAAAACTTGGGTCGGTTGAGTTTGTCTGCTCAGGTATGTGTAGTACACTGTCAAAATAATAACATGTGATATAAACAGGTGATATTTGTCATATTAAGAAACCATGTTTTATTAAATGTCCCGTACTGGTGACATGTTGATCACATCATTTATCATTTCACCGAGCTTAAAATTTACCAGTATTCTTTATTTATCAATGGTTCATTTTTATTTCAAAAAACTCTTTCAAGTTTGTTTCCGCTTTGATACAATCTTTTAATATCTTAGTTTCTTTTAGAGTTCCAGGTAACATTGGAGAAGAGCTAGTACTAAGAACACGTTTGTTAGACTGTTTCATCATGTGGAATTTATCAAGAAATGTCTTCTTTAAGTCGTATATTTCTAAAATTTTCTGGACATCCCAAGGGTTTAAAAGTAGGAGAAAGCTGAGGAAAAAAAAGGTACAGGTTTTGTGGGGACACCTCAGCCGCAAAACTTTATCGGACACTAAACAATTTAAACGATGTGCCGCTAAGAGAGTACAAACTGATGTTATCTTTTCAAACCAGATAAAACCACTTTTGTTTCATTCTCTGAAAATCCATACTTTTGGGAGGAGTAGTTGTGAATTAAATCTGCCAAAATGGATATTTGTTGCTTCAATGACCCATTTGCAGATTGTGAGACCATTCTAGAGAAGGATTCTTCATCGAAATTGTTCATAGTCATATTCGCTTGTTTGAAGGCTTCATAGTGCTTTAGTTTCGCAAGCAAGCGAAAGGAAAGAGATGGATAGTAAAGAAAACGATCACGATTTGAAGCTTTAGCAGGTAAACACTTGGCGAGCGAGCAATGAATATCGCAAATCTCAACCTCCGTCCTTCATCACACTCCGAAATGAGAAACGCATCCAGTTCATGCGTTCACTGGTAAATCTGTTACATGCACTCTCCCGAGTCAAAACTAGATAAGCCATGGAACCTCCTGAGCATATTGCGTGATGGTCTTCCAATGAGCGGCTAATATGTTTAACAGGTAAGTGTGTATTCTTCACATTTTTTTTTCACTCTTTTGCATTAACTATCCACTTTTCAGGCGCTTCATCCTGCCCAAACCACTGTGGGGGTGCTTCGTGTCAACCTGGCTGCAATCCAAGCTGCTGCACACAATCGACATCTCAACAATTTCCTGCACCACAACGGGCTTACCAGCCGCAACTCAGTGCTATGACACCGTCTTTTGCAGGCGCTTCGTCCTGCCCAAACCACTGTGGGGGTGGTTCCTGTAAACCTAGCTGCAATCCAAGCTGCTGCAAACAATCACCAACTCAACAATTTCCTGCACCACAACAGGCTTACCAGCCGCAACTCAATGCTATGGCACCGCCTTTTGCAGGCTCTTCGTCCTGCCCAAACCACTGTGGGGGCGCTTCCTGTAAACCTGGCTGCAATCCACGGTGTTGCCCACAATCGACAACTCAACAATCTCCTTCATCACAAGTTTCCTACCAGCCGAAGTCCAATGCAATAAAACTGCATTTTTCGGTCACTGCTTTCTGCCCAAAGAACTGTAGGGGCGCTGCGTGTCAACCTGGCTGTAATCGACGGTGCTGTACACAATCGACAGCTCAACAAATGGTCACCCAGCCACAACTCAATGCCACAAACCCGCATTTCTCAGGCGCTTCATCCTGCCCAACCCATTGTCAGGGTTCTTCTTGTCAATCTGGCTGCAATCCAAGCTGTTGCATGCAATCAACAAATCAACAATCTCCCGCACCACAAATGGTCACCCAGCCACAACCCAATGCCATGAAACCGCATTTTTCAGGCGCTTCATCCTGCCCAACCCATTGTCAGGGTTCTTCTTGTCAATCTGGCTGCAATCCAAGCTGTTGCATGCAATCAACAAATCAACAATCTCCCGCACTACAAATGGTCACCCAGCCACAACCCAATGCCGTGAAACCGCATTTCTCAGGCGCTTCATCCTGCCCCACCCATTGTCAGGGTTCTTCTTGTCAATCTGGCTGCAATCCAAGCTGTTGCATGCAATCAACAAATCAACAATCTCCCGCACCACAAATGGTCACCCAGCCACAACCCAATGCCATGAAACCGCATTTTTCAGGCGCTTCTTCCTGCCCAAACCATTGTCAAGGTGCTTCCTGTCAACCTCACTGCGATCCAAGCTGCTGCTCACAATCGGCAAATCAACAATTCCCTGGATCGCAAATGGTCACCCAGCCACAACCTAATGCCATAAAACCACATTTTTCGGGGGCTTCGTCCTGCCCGAATCACTGTGGTGGCCCTTCGTGTCCACCTGGCTGCAATCCAAGCTGCTGCACACAATCAGCAAGTCAACAATCGACTGCTCCTCGCCTGGTAACCCAGCCAAATTCCAATGCCATGAACCCTGGAAATTGTCCTTTCTCCTGTACTCGCAGCAGCAAATACTGTCCGCCTTACTGCTCATCCAGGTGTTGTAAGAGGCGGTCACATATCAGATTACATACGTTTTGATCTCGGGTTTCTGTTTGTTTTTGTTGTACCTTGAGCACTGGACACTTTAACCTTTAAACCCAACATCAGCATGTCTAGTCCCTACACTAGTCACCAAACATTTCATACATTACTGATGACAAGAATTTATTTAACAGTCAATACCTTTTCCACTTGTTGCTCATTTCCTTTTATCTAATGACCTATATATATATGACAGTGTTAATATTAGGAATAATTTGACGTTGATCACTTTTGTGGGTTAAAGAGTCAACATTTTACGAAAAAATCAGGTTTTGTAGCATTAGACATTGAACTGTACAAAATATGGTAAATATAACAGAACAGTAAACCCGATTCTCACTCTCTCTGCTTGTTGTTATAAACTCGGTTGACAAGGCTGCTACGTCATTCGGGACCCAACTACCACTATTATTTGTATACGTGCTTATTTTAAGAGTCCATTTCCAAACGTTTACTGACTTAGAGTCCCTTTCCAAACACTTTGTTGTTAGACAGTTAAAGATGTACAGTAGCAGTCATTGTCCAACCAGTTTATTTAATGTTTTAACCGGTGCTTATTGCTCATCAAAAGATTTCATAATGGGCGGTAATAAATTTGTTGGTTGAAATTTGAGTTAACAATTTTCAGCTTATCGTAAATCAAATAAAACCACCCTTCCTAGAAGCCCTTCTTCAGTAAATATTAAAGAAATGGAATGTTTCAATCAAATTTGTCAAAAACTTCTTTACAACAGCTGTACAGTCCCCGAAGTTTCAATAAAGCGATATCAATGGTGACACATCATTCTTTCATTGCCTCCACTATTTTCCATTTTTATCAATTTCAGCGAAGCTCAACCACCCTTGTTTTGAATCTTCTTCCCCTCAAAAAGGCAAAACGTACTACAAGACACCTTCAAAAATTAGCGCAAGTTTATTTATTATTTTGGCTCAAATTTAACTGCATACGCAATCGAGGCAGGAAGGTTAAAAGAAATTTAATATTGCCACCATTCTGCCACCACAGTGCTCAATAAATCGTTTGGCAGATTGTATGGCAGTTTTTTCGTTTTGTGTATTTTGCGCAAACGTTACTCAAGGATCTATTAGCAGTAAATTGTCATTTATAAGCTCCCCCAGTTATAGGCCTATCTACTTGTAAACAAAAAAACATACATCCGAGTGTAAGCCCTTCCGCATATTATCCCTCTTCAAGGTCCGATTTTATGCCCCTTCTGAAGTCGAGTTAATAAGGAGTTTAAGATACCACGACGGCGACGGCCACGAAAACCTCGCTTGAAAAGTGAATTTGCGTTCTTTCAATCTCTATCCCAATTAGGGACTGTGCAATAATTACCTGGAGGGGGGTTGGAAAATTAGACGCGGGGTGCATAGGAGAAAATGACAAGAGGACATGGGGGGGGGGTTTAGAGGTAAAATTCAATATATACAGGGGGGCATTACTTTTTCATTCCTTTTTGCAAACTGGAAAAGTAGTGGAGGAGTTATAAGGGTTCAAATATAAATAATAACTGACATAAAACTGATAAATTTATCAACTCTAAGGTGTTCTGATCGCTGAACTGTTGTGTTCCTATCTGACATGCAGTAGGAAAGGAATGCCTCTGTTATATATGTTAAAAAAGTGCTACTTTATTTGCACTAGGATGTAATAAAACAGGAAACTTTAATTAAAAGTTGCGAAAGTAGCAATATAATGTTATTCAATAAAAAAGAAAGATGCCAATGTTAGCATACATGGCATCATAATTTAGCAGAATGAAAAACCCAACTGTTGAAATTTTAATAGCGATACAAATTTAAAGTATGGTAAATAAAACACAGTATGATTAAATTTAGCTTCAAAAAAAAAAAGCTCAATCAGACAGGAATTCCTGAGTTCTCACCCACGCACGCGGGAACCTTAGTGCCAGAGATGCTAAGAAGATAAGGAATCTCCCAATTCATGCGAAGACGACACAAGCTCAGAGTCCAGTGATTCTGATGACTCTTCTAATGACTCTTGAACATACGTCGAAGAGTCATTTGAAGTGATGCTTGTACCGGAGGAAGAAATCCAACAAGTATAACTGGGTATGAGGGAATCAATGGGAGGAGACTATTTTCAAGGGCAAGGGGGGGAGGGGTTAGCCTTAATATTATCGTTATGTGAGGGGGGGTTGAAATTAAATTTTGCTTTATGAGAGGGGGGGTATGACTTAGTTTTGGGGCATATTTCACCCATTTTCCAGCCCCCCTCCAGGGAATTATTGCACAGTCCCTTACTCCAACTCATTTACTTTGTCATAAGCAAGCGAACTCTTTTTGAGCCCAATTCCTAAGAAACATATTCAGGTTCAGAAAGAGCAAGGAAATTTAGCCGTCGCTTGTTTAAGTCCTCCATGAAACGTGAAATTAGGCATTTTTCCATCGGTAGTCGTGCAGTGACGGCAAAGAAATGTAAAAAAAAAAAATAGCGTGATGCACATGCACAGTTGTAGTTTTGCCTATTCAACCTATTGCCTTTTTGACGTTCTCGTTGTCGTCGCCGTCGTGGCCTCTTAAAGTCCCAAATATGACGTTTCTTGAAGCTTGATTACAAACCAGTATAAGCAAAACGTATTTTGGTCTTTTGATCAGTATTGCTATAGGTTGTGTCGAAGCACTTTTTCTAACCGGATATCAGCCCTCCTACAATCCCTTGCGAAGATATATAAGTCCAGGGCATAAGGTATCTCATTTCCCTTCTTGAAATAGCCCCCTCATCTTTAAAACGCTTGATATACTGAGAACTTCTTAAACTTGCTGTAGGTGGCAATTTCGCTGGAATGCAATCTTCACCAGAAAAAAGTGACAAAACAATTTTGCTGAGACCTTTTGTCTTCTTAATTGTGCAGTTCTGTACTTAGTATCCAGGCCTATGGCTGAATGTGAGGCTTGAGGTGATTTTGAGGTCTTAACATTTACACAAACCATCCAGTTAGAATAAAAGTTTAATTTAAAAAAATTAAATCTGACTTTGTTGGAGGAGAACCCGCTAGGACTTGAAAGGGAAGAACAACTGCATCGCCTCTTATCACGTGCCATATGGAAAGGCGCAAGTCATTTGATTTTCCAACCCGAATTCCCAGTTTTCCCATACAGTAAGCACTCCTTATTTCGATACAAACCTTCTTGCTCTCTCTATGCTTTAGCCTGGTCACGATTTGGTTCTGGACTGATTTTTTAAATACATAACAAAACAGGAAGGGCTAGTCAAAACAAGGTAATCCCTAGGCTCGATTCTAACAACAACTGTCAACCACTGTAGGCTAGAGCTGACTAAAGCAATCCAGTGCAAACAGGCGTTACTTTCTGCTTAGACCATAAAGGTTGGAGCAAAAAGGCTGAAAAAAGGGTTTTTCCAAATACTTTCATTGGTTGCAAAAGTTAGGCAACCGCTCCGTAAGAAACGTGTCACTTTAATCGCGTTGTTAAATATCACGGATGCTAATTTCTCACTTTGAAAATAATTAAACTTAGCTACTATGGCAACCATCCCTTTGACACTCTGATTAATTGTCCCTTTTTAATTGAATAAGCTTCAAGCTATCACCTTTTTACGGTACTGGGTCAGTGCGATATTTTATTCATAACGCCTCTGATTTTCACGTTATCATCAAATTATGGCACGGCCATGATCAACTGCAAGCAAGATATCACGGTTATCAGTGATTCTATCTTGAAAACGAGCCGAAAGGGTAAGTCTATATTGCACTTGCCATTATCCTCGTTTTCATGTCGTTGCCATTTCCACATTTTCATGCAATTTCCACAACGGCATTTTTCATTTTTCATACCTCAGTCATTCATTTTGTTTTAAATAAATTTAAAGATAATGTAAATTTCACTTAGATCAATGCCTGATTCTTTAGGGTAGATTAAACACATGTTTAAGACAGAAGCGACGATCTCTTTTTAGTCAACTGGTCTTGCTCAATCGTAATTCGTTTATGACTTCAGTCTGAGACGTATATTAGCTTCTTGGGCTTTTAAACTCACCTTTTCCGGTAGTATCACCAGGATCTTCCGAGAGTAATTCAATGGTATCACCATTCTTTCTACTTTATAATTGTTAAGGATCAAAAAAGATTATTTTTGCAGGCACGTTTGAACTTTGTCAAACGCAGCTGGACAGACTTTTTGCTTTGTGGTCCGTTGTGGTGAGGATGGAAAAACACTTTTTTTGAACTGAGGAATTTAAGTTTAAGGACGAGGAGAATCGAACGCTTACTCACTATCTTCATTACAGAAACTCAATTATTGCTCTTTTTAATTACCTCGGCTTTGTCTCATATGCAATAGGTGAAAGCTCCTTGATTAGTAGACCTGTAAATCAGCGGGTGACTTAGTCAAATTTGGACGGATAGTTAATATCGACAAAGTTGCCACAAGAGGTGGACACCAATACAAATTTAATGCATTTTCGGTGATGAAGTTTACTTTCCAGGGTTAAAATTTCCCTTCATAACTATATTATATGACATTGCATTTCTTCGACACACCTTAAATGTGACTCACATTCCAGTCAAAGTAACGAGGCCCGTAATATACTGGAGTTAACTCACCATTCCTTTATTTAATTCTACGCAAAACATTTTAATTAAACATTGACCGCTTTATACCTGTCAAATTATCTGACCTAAGCTGTTTTCATAACAAAGGGCACTGGAAGACATATCAGAAGGGGACGGCCAAGGAAAACAGCAAAGAAAATTCCGAAATCTTATGTAAGTAAAACTGAATGTTTAATTCCTATTTCTGGCCGTCTCTGTAATGTATTCTTTAGATGCAGTGCAATTTTCTGTGAATGGTCGAGACGGTTATTGCAGTTATAACTGGTAAAACAAAGTTTTTGAAAAAATATTTTGATTAACTTGTTGTCTGGTAAAAATATACTACCAGACAGGGTATGGACATGCGATTGGCAAATATTTACGTTTTGTTTTCTAGCTGTGTTGATACAAACTGCAGAAATAACTCTTGATACCCTACTCTCTAAAGGCGGGTTGTGTCAGGTCATAAAATAATGACTCCTAGTTCCTTGTGGTTCTTTGAAAAATCTAAACATAAACCACCCACAAAGGTCGCAAATTTCACATGTCACTCACTTGAGGAGAGTGGACTCCCCGATAACAACCTGACTTTGAAGTATGTTATTCACACCTATTTTTGAGAAAATATTTACCGAGTTCGGAAGAGAGCGACAATAACAAGGGCAAACAGCAGGTGGAAATCGTAACCAGAACGTTAATTTGAATCTTAACGCCGGGGGACATTGCCTGTCGCTGCAAATTACGTTACAGGCGATGAAGGATTCAAAATAAATTCTTGAAAATTTTAGCCTTTTCATTGCAATTTGAGGTTTCTAAAGGGGGTAAGGGAGGACTTAAGCTCACTTAACAAAGTAAAATCGCTATAGTGTCAGACTTAATCAATCAGATACATGGTAACTAATTATTCTCTAACACTGTATGCTGTGTATTTAACTAAGACGGATGACAGGAAGTAAACCTGTGGTTGTAAATGATGTTAACAGTGCATAAAAAAGAAATAGGTAAATTATGTTATTCTATTTAGAGTTGCGTTACCTTATATACGTCGTGACAATGATCACGAGTTTATGTCATGTGACGAGGTTGTTGGACTCAATCTTGTGAATGGAACTAGAATGAGACTTGTCGAGATTTATCGAGATATCGTAAAATTCCGAAAATAAGCCCCTCCATGTATAAGCCCCTCCAAATATAAGCCCCCCAAACTCGTAACGCAAAAACCCCTCCGTTAAATCGCCCCTCCAAATATAAACCCCCCAGGGGCTTGTACTTGGAAATTGCCCTCAAATACAGAGTAAAACAAAGCAAAAACGGTAAATTTCCTTCAAACTGTAAGGCTAGCCCAATTGATTTTGAAACCCAAATTTCCCTCCATAGAAAAGCCCCTCCAAAAATAAGCCCCTCAAAAAGGGCCTGTGAGAAATAATAAAAAAGAAAGCCAGGGGTTATTTTCGGAATTTTACGGTAGTTTTTTTTGTTAAGAGCTTACAGTTTTGGAATAGGATCTACATTTTGGTCCTTCGGAAACCGGATATTCGCATTGGTGTAATAATTGGATTGTGATTGGAACCAGTATTGTGGAATTTGCAAGCAAGGGACTCGCATTGCCAGAAATAGTGGACATTTCGCGCCCGTGATTAATTGTCAGCGGAATCTCATTTCCAAAATGGCGGACAAAAACGATCGTAGTCAGGGAAAGCGTATCCCCTGCGATTTTTTAAATAATTTGAGCTCTGTGGATCTGTTTTACGAAGAAAAAAGCTGGAATGAAACTTCTTGCAAGAAATTGTTAGGTTTATACTCGGCCGAGCGGTTGATAGCAACAAAACAGTACGCGGCTGTACCTTTCGTGACATTTTCGTGACATTTTCGTGACAATTTTGTTTTAAAACCAAGCCTGGTAGGCTAATCGAGGATTTTTGAATGCCTGGAACCTAGTTTATATCCCGTGAAGCATCTCTGGAGTTGTACCAACAACCAAAATGGCGATTCGGTGAGGTTTGGAGTTGTGAAGCTTTGTCCGACCGAAATAAGTCATTCGCAACTATGGCGTCCATTACTGGACTACAGATGGAAAACTGAGGGAAATAATGCGCCTTTGGAAGTATTTTCCAGTGCAGAAATCGTCCTTTTAACGACTGTTTTGGAAACATCTTCCATCGCAGAAGTGATATCGAGTCGTGCAAATTTACTTCATTGAAGGGTTTATCCTCTAATCGACGAGTATTTCGCATGACTTCGGCAAGATTTTAAGACAATGTATGGAGAAATGGAGCGTACAACGAGAGATAAAAGTGGCCACTTCGGGAAGTAAGTAAACCTACTTCTAATTAGCTATTTTTAACCCAGGTGCGAAGGATACACAGCGCTTAACATGTTTCGAGTCGTGCACCGAACACCCGTGAGCTCATAATCGATATATTTGAAAAAGTTTCCTTTTCTCCATACATTTTCTTATACGAATTCGCAGCCATTGTGGCCTTGGTGCGCACGCGCAAGCGCCATCTTGTCCCTAATTTCTGGCAATGTTCGAACTGGGAAACATTTGGCGGGAGGTCTATCGAGAACTGAAACTGGAGGAATTATGGATGGAAAAATAGAAGAGTTAAAGAAGGAAAAAATAGCCCCCAACTTAAGACAAGTATTATGAAGCTTCTGGACGAATTAGCGGCGGAATTATCCACGAAAACGCCAAACAAGGAAAACGTCACTGCAAAACTACGGGACATGGACAAGCGACGGCATGAATTTTTGGAGCTGACGGACTCGCTTCAAACCTTGTACGGAGAAGATAAGCTTGCATCGCTGGCAGCTTCTACAGGCGATGAAGCGGATAAAATGATAGATCGTGTGGATAACGAGACAAACAAAGCTCGGCTTTTCTTATCGCAAGGTAACAGCAAGGAAAGTGAAGGAAATAGCACGAGCCAGAGCGGAACATTTGAGAGCCCACATTGGAAATATGTTCGTGTGGTCGATGCAAACAAACCGTCTCGAGCGGATTCGAATCCCAAAGTTTTCGGGCGGCAAGAAGAATATCAGTCGTGGTGGGCCGCGTTTTCCAGTTGTGTGGATGAAACAAATTTGTCAGCCCAGTTTGAAACGTTGCAGCTCGAAAGTTGTTTAAATGAAGAGGCGGCCGAAACGATAAAAGGACTAGGTTACTCGGATCATGCCTACGAAGCGGCTAAGGCAAGGTTGAATGGAAAGTATGGGGGAAACAGGCGACAGGTTCAAGCCCATATTGCTGAGTTACGTAAGATGAGGCCAATAAACGCTAATAATCCAAGAGAACTAGAAAGAGTTGCCGACATAGTGGAGAGGACTGTGGTCTCTTTAAAGGAAATAAGAAGTTTACTGACCTGGAAGGAGGGACATTGTATTCAATTATGCTGGAAAAACTTAGCCAGTACTACCGATTCATTGAAAAAAAGGGAAGCATGGAGTCTCTTGAAGAGCGGCGTCACTGGGTTACTTAGGAAGCTGAGTACCAGATACAAGCATCAGCAATTAAGCATGGTTCTTCCAGTAATGGAAATGCACGAGGAAAGAGCTCAACCAAGTCTTATTTCGGGACCGCAGAAGAGAGACGTGATCGCCCTCGTAAAGTGTGCAACCAAAAACACCCAATTTGGAAATGTGATGTGTTCAAGGGAAAGGAACATAGAAAGAAGTGGGAGACGGCGAAGAAGCTTGGACTGTGTTACCGCTGCTTGGGGAAAGGGCACCTTGGTGATTAATGTACTTGGAGCAGAGAGAGTGGAATTGACGGATCCAAGGACAGACACCACCGGTTATTTCATGAGGAGCAGGTGGCTCTGAGTCCATGGAGGGGAAGGCTGATACGCCCTTGACTGAGGAAAACAGGTTCAGTACGTATGAAAGAGTACACGAACATGCAAAGAGGAGTATTGCCTTGCGTACTGTTCCGTAAATTCTGAAACATGGGGAGAGACGTTTGCAAGTTAATTGTTTCTTGGACGAAGGCAGTGATACGTCGTATGTTAACGAGGATGTGGTAGAGAAACTAGGGTTGGATGATAGAAAAAAAAAGTAATTATTATTGTTGCTATTGGTCAGAAAGTCAATTTAATGTCAGCAACCGTGGAGATTGGTTTGGAGAGTCTGGATGGTCGGGTGGACACAGTCATTGTAGCGAAAATATCTAATAACATCTGTGGTGGGATGAAACCCATCATCTGGCTGCAAATCGAAGACTAGTGGAAACATTTGAGGGACATTCCTTTTCCTAAGCTTGGAAAAAGGACTAAAATTGACGTTCTCATTGGTTCAGACTATTACAACCTGCTGTTTCCTATGAAAGAGGTTCGTGGAGGCGACAATGATCCTATACTAGTGCCAGACTGTGTCCATTGGGGTGGACAGCAATTGGTACAATTGGTACCGTAACGTCTGAGAGACATGGAACAAGTAACACTGGTTACCTGAACGCCTTTTTTAATTTGCATACAGCGGTCAGAGGGTAGTGATGGAGATCTGAAGTATCTGCTGAAACAATTTTGGAGCCTTGAGGCTATTGGGATCACACCGCAAGTGGAGCAACCACTTTCCCCCGAAGAGAAACTAGCCTTTGATAAAGTGAACGAGTCAATCAGGTTTAATGATGAAAGATATGAAGTTGCCGTGCCTTGGAAACATGAAAGACCAGAATTTATGACATGGCATATGAAAATGATATATGTGAACTGCGGAATAAAGAATTATATGATCGCTGAGGTCAACGGTTCGAATCCCGTACAAGCCTGAATTTTTTTTCAGGTTGCGACATAACTGCGATGGTCTTCCTTCATATAATTCTTCACTCCGCAGTTCACATATATGATTTTCATATATTCATAAGTTCATCATCCTCCTTTCACGAGGTTTATAACGAACCAATAGGCCACTTCCGAGTTCCAAAAACCTTCACTTTCAAAGCGAGGCCAAGTGCACAAATTTTCTTGTGAAAATGAGTTTTATTTGCATGAGAATGAAAAATCATTTCCATATCAAAGGCTCAGCACTTAACCTCGTTTTGATGCAGAGGCGCGGGGAAATGGCCTATTCAATTACCTGCTCCCAGTTGGCTTGTTAGTTTAACTGGTAAAGTGCTGCACCGGTATCGCAGAGGTCAAGGGTTCGAATCACGTAGAAGCCTGAATTTTTTTCACGCCTTCTTTTCGCAAACGCAAAATTTGCGTACATAACTGCGATGATCTTCCTTCATATGATAATGATAGTGGTAATAATAATGATAGTATAAGTGTTCCTAGGAGAAAAATACTAATGATACATGGTGGGCTTTCGATCGCGGCCAAAAAAGGTTAAAGATAAGACGTAGGCATCATAGCTTAGCTTATCGTTTGTCTCACGTTTTGAGGTTTTACTGCTGACGTTCATGAGAAGATGGTTGACTGTAGGAGATTTTTGGTAGCATCACCGCGCCTTTTACTTGGTTTGTACACTTCGCTTCTCGTGGTCTTCTTCGACTTTGAAAATCGACTGTTCGCTCTAGAAGCTGTTTTGTGTCCTGTAGAAAAAACAACAGCTGTAAGCGATTGGAACGGTACGATCGAGATAAAAAGTGACCATTGAGAGACAAAATATAATGTAATCAAGATTTTCTTTTTTTGAATGATTTTGTCATTTTTCAAGGTGTTGAGGCCGGACCATGGCCCTCATGATACACATTTTCTTTCTGGTGATAGTTGGAACCTCTTTGGGTAAGTATGGACCCGACCATTCTAATTATCATCCACATAATAAGTAAATTTATATTTTCCCGTCGCAATAGGACGAAGACGAGGACGAGACTTCATGTTTTTTTTCGAATATTCTCAAAAACTAGACACCCTGGAACGCTTAATTGTACTTTTTTTTTTCACCAAAAAGCTATCACGGTTATTTCTAACAATGGAGGTTATGCCCTCTCCCTATCTCATAGCCTGCAGTGCAGGCGTTTTCTTCGGTCGCGGGAATGTTTTTGCTTGCGAAAGCACCGCGTTGTAACTCCAAAATTGAGGAGGAAATGGAGCGAGTCAAAACGAGCGGGGGAGGGGGCGGGGAGAGAGAAGAGAAAAAGCCTGCCCGAAACCACTGTGGAATAGACGGTTCACAGTCCCCTACGTTGTCGTGCGATCGTCAAGATATAGCGCGTCTTACCGTTAATGGCCGCCATCTTGATTTTCAAATGAACCGAGGGAGCGGGCGTCGGGGATTATACCTCTACAGGGAGGGAGGCGAAAGAACCGTTAGGATTAGTACTCTCCTATATAGGCAATAGACTAGTATGTTCGGGTTCAAATGTCATAATTTTTTTTAGCCCTTTTAAGTAGAGGAAGGTAGGGTTTTTTTGCTGTCTTAAAGTTTCTATAAACTATCTCTATTAACAACAGCCGCTTGGGCCTGAAATGAAATAATTTGGTCTGATTTTGGGAGCACTCCTGGGATGAGTGATAAGTACGGGACCAAAACCACTTGCTTATTTCAATTTTCTAATTAGAGCTCTTTTTCCCTCCAGGAAAAAAGTATGTTGTTAAGGTCACTACCGGCAAACAATTAGGGGCAGGGACAGACGCAGATGTTTTCATCACCATCTATGGCACGAAGGGTGACTCTGAAGAGATGGAGTTGACGGGTGGTTTCTTGAACAGGTTAAAAAACAATTTCGAGAGAGGAAAGTAAGTATACATACATAAATTTGGCCGCTGTCCTCAGAGAAAACAAACGATACCATAATACCGTGACAAAGGTAGTTAGTATTATTTGCATTGATATCTACCTGGAGTTATGAAAACCGGGTTAGCAAACATTTTGTAATTTTTCTCAACTTCCCGTCTAAAAGCTTGTTTACTCTGTTGTTTGCATGCTTATGTCGTTTGTTTTTTCTTGTCTTGTGGTTAGGGATTTGAGTAGAAGTGGATGTGGACAGAATCACTGTCTAACCCCCCCCCCCCCTCTATTTTGTTTTTGTCTCTACCCACAATTTTCTCTTTAATACAAGTGACAGTTATTTGAAATCAGTGCGCACCTAAAGCTGGTTTCGGTGCCGTTTAGCAGTTTACTTTTAGATATTGGTCACATTGAGAAACGTTTCATCATCATGGGAAGAGCATCACGTAAAGCTCTGAGATGGGACAAGTAAAGTTATTACGATTCGCAGAGTCTGCATCGTCCAGTATCGTATTCTCGTTTCATTTGGCTAAACGGATCAATCACCCTGATCCGGGCTGAGACACCCTTAGGAGTCAAATGAATTAGGTGCAAGCAAAATTGCAGGCGAACTTTGACCCGGGCCAAGACTGCATCCGGGAACTTGAATAAAACGAGTGTAAGAGAAAAGTTCGGAGGTATTTATTTGCCAATAGGCTGAGGTTTTCCGAGTTATTCGATGATCTTTCGCTTATGTTGAACGTGAGAAGATTATGCGTGGTTGTGGATAGTCTTATCAGTGCCGCGAAAGTGTGTGATTGTGTGATTTCCGCATGGTGTTGACAGGTATAGCTAGGTATGTGATCGGGTGGTTGAACTGCGGTTTGGCCAAAATATTCTGTGCCAGCCATTAATACTGTTTCGTCGGTGTTTAGCTTAGCTGATTGTACCTTGTTAAAGCAACTCTCGACTTTGGAAAATTGGATCTAGGTCTAGTTTCAGCGGGCTCTAATGGCATTGAACCATAGGCCGATTTTGGCAGACAAGAAGGTTATCATTTGTGCACTATGTTTCATTCAGTTTGTTGTCTATTCCATGCGAAATCCTGTTGTTTACCGTACCGCGAAAAAAATGTGTGTTTTGCTAACTGTTTAAGTTGTTATGTAGGCCTTAACCAGGCACTCTTTCTCTGCAGTTCACTCAACTTAAAAATTTCTAGACTGAAATGACACCGGTTTGAAACTTCGCGAAGTCAGATTACTGAATAAATGTTCTAAAATTTGCGTCATTTTAAATTTGGACTCGTTGGAGTGCTTCTAGGGACCATTAACTTACTGTCCGGCTTCAGATAAAGGTTTTTAATCGGCCTTTGAAAGAGTTTTATTGTTTTAAATTGCCAGCTAGTAGAATGAGTTGATATTTTTGCTAAACCGGTTTTCAAAAATCATTTTAACAATTATTCCTCCAGCCCGAGTGGGCTCTGAGTCAATAGCCCATTCTGCCTTCGGCCTCATGGGCTATTGACTGAGAGGCCATAAGGGCGAGAGGAATAATTGTTTTAGTAAAATCCAACTAGTTGGTCAAAAATTTCACGAATAAAGAATTTTAGCTAGTTAAAGATAGACTTCACTCCTTTTTTGCCGCCAAAAAGCCCGCGCTTTTCGCTACTGGTTGGCTATGACATATAGCCTAGTGGTAGCACAACCAATCAGAGCGCAGCATTGATAATAGACCACTAGTTGGATTTTACTAAATATAAATATGTAAAGGGCTGTTTTACACGTAACGGTTCGTCCGGGACCGATAAGAACGACACAAAAATCAGCCCTATGTTTCATTTAGTGTCCCTTTAGACAGAAAGGTTGACCCTAGAAGTAGTAACCTTCAAAACTTCGCAAAGGGGAGTGGTGGGGGGTTCGGTGATGTCAGAACAATACAATTCCTGTACAAGTCTACTATTGTTATAAAATTTGATTCATATTTACTTTGTTTTTATTTTTTTTGGTAAACATAGATTGTTTTCCCAGTGACGTCATCAAATTGTAAAGTCAAAATAGCGAGGTTTTACGAATTCTTATTTACACCAGGTTGAAGATAAACAAAAAATAAATCTTTGTACAAGTTTCCAGTCCCGTAGCATGTTTCATTTCGAAACTACAGCAATTTGAACTTCCGAGTTTTCACAGTGCGTGACACCAAAATAGGAATGCTGTCTCGTTAAAAAAAGTCTCTCCTCTTGATTTTCAGCAGTATAACCAAGTATTAGAAGATACGTTTATGCGCACGTGTGCTAGTTCTCGAGTGGTAAGAAAGAGCTTTCACAGAAACAGTGAACTCCAGATGTTTTTGTTGATTTCCGGCGGCCATATTGGTGTACCAAAACGGCACACCAATATGGCGTCTCCATACAAACCTCCACAAAGGTGGGTGAAACGTCTCGGCCAATAACTCAGAAACTGTGGGCCACAAAGACCTGAGACTTGGACGAATTGTTTATATACTAGTCTTTTATAACATTCATTTCTTGGCTTCTTCCACTGGACGGTTTCCGATTTATTTTTTTGTGCCGTGTTTATTGCGTGACAGTGAAAACGATCTATAAGATTTTTAGCCCGATGGAAAATTTTTTTCATTTTAGGTGTGTTCTTAAATCACCCAACCCCTCACTCAAAAGGTAATGGAAGGCTCCTAAAGTTAAGTATAGATTTTCGGATTTCTTTTTTATGGCTTAAAGGTTACGGTTTTTAAAACGTTTATCACTTTTATATGGAAATTTCAATGGAAGCTTTGCTGGTCTGGCTAGATCTATATATGAAGTGGTTTTTTTTTTCACTGCAATGCCGCTTAGATATAAATTCAAGTGTCGACCGAAACCTACTCTTGGCCTAAAATTAAGTCGGGAACAAAAGAGAAATTAATCGCATCAAGGCAACAAATACGTCCAACATGTGTTCAAAACGTTGTTATAGAGATTAACAGCGCTTTCCAAAAGTTAGAACTGGCCGGGCGGAACATTGCCAGACTGAGTCGTTTTGACGATGAAATAGGCTTTTTCCAAGAGTTTTTTTTTGCTGAAAAACTATCTTCTTCGTGCCAGCTATGTAGAGTTTAACTGATCTGGCTGGATAGGGTTGATTAAAAGGAAAATTCAGATTACGACGGGAACGGTCTGGCCGGTCACTTCTGACAACTGGAAAGCCCCCTAAGGTTCACGTTTACGCCAATTTGTATCACGTGACCAAGCTTTTACCTTAATTTTCGTTTACTGTTTATCACATCTACTCAAAAATGAGTAGTTTCACGCTAGTTTTATCAATGAGAATCGTTCTGGTCAGTTTTTAACTGCTTATTTTTTATTCTGAGGAATTCTGAGCTTGAATCTACCGTTTGCCGTTTGTCGTAAACGACCGTAAACGGGACAATCTCACTCCCTCTACTGATGAATTTCCCGACCCGGCTCCTCTTTGTTTTGATCAATCGTTTTCGCATTGCTTGCGAAAATAGCCGTTCTTTTTCCTACTCGTTGTGGGATTCTCTCCTCTAGTGTGAATGCAGCCCTTTAGAACGAGAATTTACCCAAATAAGTTATAGGTAGAATCCTCATAGTGCACTTGTATACAATTTCCTCTTTTAAGAGGGTCTGAATGGAGTTTAGTGTTTAGTGTTATTTACCCATGATATTTAGTGTTTGCTGTTAAATTGGCCAATTTTTAATGTTTTCTGTTTCCGAAGAAAATAATGTTAAGTGTTTGAAGGGTCCTTCGGACATCTTCGGCAATGGTCGGACCTCTTCGTTAGTCTTCGGAAATCTTCGACAGTATTCGGGAATCGTCGGTAGCCTTCGGAAGTCTTCTGAAATAATCCGGAATTGTCGTAAAATGGCCGAAAACTCCTTGATGTACCAAACAAAATAATATTGGCCTTATTGGAGCCGTTTTTGCTTCTTTCTGGGAAAAATCTACTGTTTCAAAGAATTTTTTACTGTTAGCGTTAAATTGCCTAAAATTTATCTGTTTCATGTTACAAAGCCAAAAAATGAAGTGTTTAGTGTTATCCATGTACCTCTATTCATACCCTCTTTTATAGTGATAAAAAGCCTGTTTTGGGGATATCATAAAAAGAAATGTCAATCTAAGGATTAAAAGGTATAAATTAAGGATTTGAACGATTGAGTTATTCCTTTATTTTCTTTTTATTTTCAGTACTGACAAGTTTACGCTGAAGTCAGGAGATGTTGGTGACGTCACAAAGATAAAAATTCGTAAAAATAACAAAGGAATTTTGTCCGACTGGAATCTTGACAGTGTAAGAGCTACGACAATCATTTTTCATTTTGTACCTTCTGTTCTTAGACCAAATAGTTGACGTCAGAGACTCAAGAGGAAACTAGAGCCGCAAGATGCAAAGTTCTGAACAATTTTACGTCATCTGTGTAATCCAGAAGAAACATAGAGTCAAACCTATATTAAGCAGACCTGCATCAAGGGGTCATCCTCTTTAAGGAGGTCACTTTCGTAAGTCCCGAAAAATCATTTCCATTAATTGAAAAACTGGCCGGTCGCAGCTTTTCCCAGGTCCGTACGAGTTACTTCCTATAGTCTTCAGCTCTATAAAATGGACACTACAGCTGTACATGTGAAGACGCACCATACAAGTGCAATAGATACATTTCAGAAGTCATTAGTTGCTTAAAAATAACAATTGTTATGAATTTTAAAATACATTATCTTTAGCCTTCAGCGAGAGATTAAGTTTTCATGACAAAATTCTTTGTTTGTTGTTGGATACGCTTCTCTGCTCGGAGAGGATTTCTTCCAGGTTTACGATTTTCCCCTCTCTTCAAAACCAACTTATTCGAATCATTGACATGAACATAATCTCTTTTTGGTTGGGCGCGTTAAGAAGGCCACAGGTTTATCAGTTTTGTTAGCTGCGGGGTGTCACCCCCCCTTGTTCTTGATTACTAGTGTGTATTAAGTTTGTAGTTTTAGATTGCAGGGTTGAGGTAATTACCATGGTATAAATTTTTCAGTTAGAGTGATGATAAAATTTTTGATATAATTATAATACTTATTTGCTATCTGATGCTTTGCGATTTTTCTTGGGACTCTCTGTCGTTAGCTAAAATTTGCGAAGTGCAAAGGAGCATTTTTATTAGTATTAATAATAAAAAAATGAGTTTAGAACAATCAACAGTAAACCCCGTCTAGACCATTATGTTGTACTCAGATCATCTGTATTCAATTATGTTGTGTCTCGGTGCTTGAAGTGTAATCTATGAAACTGAAGTAACAGTAGGTTCGTTGTTCACAGGTTAAAGTAGAAGCACCCGACAGGAAAAAGTACAAATTCATTTGCGACTGTGTCCTTAGCCAAGAGACGTCTCTATTCAAAGAACTTTATCCAGGTATCCAAAGAATTGCTGCTGAATCCACTGATCGAATTTATATAACTGTCTACTGTTAGATACTTGGTTTCTGCTCTCCTCAGTTTTTCTGTTACGTTATTCATAGTAATTATAATAAAATTAACGTCAACTGAACTGGGACTTCGAGCCACAAGTGAGTGGTTTGAATGCAACGCACTTAAAAAACTAGGTGAGCCATTAGCAACTTATTATTAAAAACGATATCATACACAGGAAAAAATAACGGATTCCCATTTTTGGATATTTTAGGGTATTTAAAGAATACCCATGAAAATCCCAAAATTGGAAGAGTGAGACAAGTCCCAATCAGGGAACTTGGTTGGGAATTCCCTGGTTGGGAATTGTCTCACTTTGCCAAATTTGGGATTTTTATGGGTATTCTTTAAATACCCTAAAATATCCAAAGATAGGAATCCGTTATTTTTTCCTGTGATAGAATTACCTTGGTACATTTAATTAGCAATTAATGAATGAGGCTGATTGGGATATGAAGAATTAAACAGATCGAGGAGGGTGTTATCTCCTGAGGCCAAAGGCCGAGGTGGATAACACCCTCCGCTTTATTATTCATTCAAAAATAATTCCTAGTTTAAAAACATAGCTGATACATACTTCGGCCTGCATCGATGTTAAGTTCATCTTTAATAATGTACGTTTAGACTGTGAAAGGTTTGAGCCCAGGAGTCATTTCAAAAGTAGGTTGAGTTTGATCGTCCGGGTGAACGCAGTCCTGAATAGGACTGTTGTTGTTGACAGTGACTGACGTTTCGACAACCTGTGCGGTGGTCATCTTCAGAGTCAAAGTGAGCTGTATCAAGTCAGTTGATGGCATTATACTCTGGTTATTGATCTGATTGGTCAATTACGTCGCGATGTTATTGGTCGTCTGTCAGTTAAGCCGTGATGTTATTGGCTATGAAGACTCGTAATCAGTAATTGGTGCGTTTCGATCCGTCTATTGTCACAGTTTAACAGTCGTCTATTGTTAGTCAAATTGTCAGTTCTCCAGTCGTTCTAAACTGTGTCCTAGCAACATACAGCGCATACCCAACAAAGATCTAACTCCATTAATGCAGAATCTTTCTCAACAACCCCAAATTTGAGGAAGTGAAAGAAAGGCTCTGCTAGCAGAGCAGTGGCGTATCCAGGGGAAGGGCCTGGGGAACCCGCCCCCTTATTTTTAGACCAAACAGAGGACCAAAGAGCCGAATAAATTTTTGGGCGACCGCTCCCCTCCGCTGTCTAAGGGTCTGGATGACCAAGCCCCCCTTATCTCAAGGTCTGGATGACCAGGGCCGCCCTTATCTCAGGGTCTGGATGACCGGGGCCCCCCTTATCTCAGGGTCTGGATGACCAAGCCCCCCTTATCTCAGGGTCTGGATGACCAAGCCCCCCTTATCTCAAGGTCTGGATCCGGCACTGCAGAGTGTATTTGTCTTTTCGAAAAAGAAAACTGTTAGTATGAATCATGCGACGAAAAAAATTCACACATAGAGTATATATATATATATACACTAAATGATTTCAAGTTTTATTCACCCAGTTAAAATGAGCAAATGTTCTTTTATCATGATGCTTCCCGAAAGCGTTAGAGGCAGGTCATATAAGTGCATCGTTTCCTTTAAAAATCTTTTTTTTTCCAGTTCAGGGTGGTGGTGGTGGTATATTCAAAAAGGCAGCTCACTGTTGGCCGTTTAACAGGGAAGTCGATTTCAACAAATCTCCTGATTTAAGAGGAGGTTTTCCTGCCATGTTGAAGGCAAGTGCCGGTCGGATGTGATATTTGGAATAATAGCCTCATGTTTAAGGTCCATGTAAACGTCAAATTTGGTAATGTTTGTTTGTTAGGTTTTATACAGCGCGCGCACGCGCACGCGTCCTCAAAATTTCTCCATTTGCCCTTACAAAAGCGGCGCCTGCGTAGCAAGGTACAAATTTGGCGAATACATGTACGTCAAATATTAAAAATGGTTCACCTGAAGATTTAAAGAAAGAAACAGTGCTTTTTTTCTTTGCAGCTGAAAGGTTTTTTTTAAAAGCTAGACATCTTTTCATTGGTGGGGGCCTTAGCCTACAACATCCTTACCTCCCCTCATTCCTTCCTTAAAAGGATAAAAAAAGGTGCACAATACTCCTTCAAAACTCAGTAGCTCAGAAGTAAAGTCCGCTCTGATCGTTTGCTAAAACTTTCTTTATGCATGTACAAACATTGACTGTTCCTGGATCAGACAAGACCAACATGTTTTTATCTTCGCTTTCTCCAGAATCGTTGAGAAAATCTCCCTCTTCCAGACTTTCATCCAACAGGTGGTCGTCGTTAAGCGCCCCATTATCGTCTGTGTTTGACATCAGGAACGGGCGGACAGAAATAACGTCAGGATACGAAGTAAAACCGCTCTCTATAAATTAGGCAAGTGATTTACTGGGACACCGATCTTGCACTGAGCTCGGATACCGCATGCTATCTCATGAGACCTCCGATTGTAATTGCTAGATAGAATTAACTTCGTTGGTGTGTTTTATATTCAGGACGGTGCTCGAATAGCTGATTCCGTATCAAGAGGAAAAGTGGCCAGTACGTATGAGAGGGGGAGCTGGATTGATCTCGGAGATTTGACAGGTATTACTGTCTCTTGTATGCATGAAGCTTCTCATATAAATTTACTTTTAATATGTGTCGTTTTTCTTGTGCCTTTTTGTGAGTCATTTTGTATCCGTAATGTCCGCAGTAAGTAAGAAAATGCGACATTTCTGATGGTTAGGTGCAAATACTGTGAGATTCAGTTCTTAAACAAGAAGAGTATATTACACTCTAGTCGCCTGTTTTTATAGTACTACCGTTTTACCGGTATTTGCCTTTTGTATTGTTTTTCCGGAGTCCTGTTTGTGATAGGACTGATCATTCTCATTTAGAATATGTTTTTCTCACTCAACGGATAGCATTTTTTTCATTGACTCCCGTCACTCTTTTGGGTTAGGAGTTAAAAGGCGTCTCGTTTTAGGATAAATAACAATTATTCACCTAAGTGGAGGTAGCTAGTGGTGCTTGATTACCAAGCCGCGACGCGGTGAGAATGATCAGTCCTATCACAAACAGGACTCCGGAAAAACAATACAAAAGGCAAATCAAAAGGCAGTACTTTAAAAACAAGTGATGGTCTTTTTTTAAAATTGTTTTAGTATATACTAAAATAGTGAGATAGTTGAGCCAAAAATGACGATTTTTAACTCATTGATTGCTGCCAACGATTACAATTTTAGCGGGCATGTGACCGAGCGGCCATCACATTTTCTTGCTGATAAATAGAAAAACTTTTGAAGGTATTAGTTTAGCTGTTACGGAGACATTTCTTTAAAAAGAGTTGTAAATTCTTTCTGTATTTGAAACCATTCCATAAAAAGAAAACATTTCATTTAATTATTTATAAACGTAACTTGTCAGCTAATGAAAGTAACGCAAGCCTTAATTTGCATTTGTAAACAAGAAACTTTTTCACCCGTTTCGTCGAGAAATTCAGGTTAAACAGACAAAGCTTTATCTGTAGAAACTGCCTTCTTTGTGTTTTTCGGAAACAGCTTCCTCGTTTATCTGTGAAATGTCTTCGTTTGTTAAGGCAGCAAACCGCGCGGGGAAGCCATTTTGCTCATAACTTACGGGAGTTTGGGGTCGCTCAGAGCCTGGAGATGAATCAGTGAATACCACTGGATATCTCGAGTTTGAGTAGCTAATCAGACTGCGGGAAAAACACTATCCACTGTGTTAGTATATACTAATTCATTTTAGGAAGACAATTTTAACTATATTTAAAGTAGCTGTGCTAAAGAATACAAAGAATAGTGAAGTACTTTGGCTTGTTGATATTTACGGGAAAAAATCGTGTTCTTACTGAAAATGCAGTTGACAAAATCCCTGAAAAATTATCAAAAATATTTTTAAACACTTTTTGTAAGTGACGCCTTATACAAAGTAAAATTACTTCTTTTTCATATTTATTGAAAAGTTACAAAGGTCGAATTGCTGTCGTCAGGGGTACGTGACGTCTGTAACGTCTCCATCTCTATTCACCTTCCCTTTTGGGGGATAGTTGTATAATATTCGATCACCGGGCTTAACATTTATCATCACATTTCTTTACACAGCCAACTGTCCACATTCCTGACGCCTAGCAGTGTTCAGAATGTTTGTCACATAAACCTATGCTGGTAGTTCAATGACCTTAGCTACCATGAATTCTTAGCGATAGGGCGATTGTCCACACAGGTGCACTCTTGCCTAGAGAACTAGACCCGTCGGATTTATTTCCGTCGCTAGCATCAATAATAAGCTATAATAGAAGACAAAAAATTCCTACTCTGTTGTTTTTTCTTCTTCAAGGAAAGTGCATAAGTGACCCCAGTTTTTGCAGAAAGGGAATTACCATGATGTTCTGGGGAAGGATTGATGAGTCGGACATTCTGAACAACCCGTCAGTACCTAAAGTGATCCTCTCCAGTGGTGGAGGAGACAGCAGATCCAAAGGATTCTCCTTTTTCTACGAAGAAAATAGCTGGACGTTAAGAGTGGCAGATGGTCCTCAAATATGGATAACAATCATATCTAGAAATCAGATTCCTTTGGGAAAATGGTTTTCATTTGCTTTTACATGGAAAAAAGGTGCGTGCCATGATGATGAGAGACATTTAGATTCGAGGATGATGACGACCATGGGGTCGAAATTTGACTTAAGATTTTTTTAAGCATTCTAAGAAAATAGACACTCCAGAGAGCTCCCTTTTTAACCAGAAAGGTTAACATGGTTATTTTCATTGAAGGAGTTTAAAGGTCAAATGAACCAAAATTTCGACCTTTTTTTATTTTAGTTCAATTCTAGTGAAATGTCTTTAATATGAACCAAATAAACATACTATGAAGTTTCAGCTCAGTTGAAGCAATTATCTCCGAGATATTTGCAATTAAAAATTGCTATTTTTTGGCCCTTATCTTCGTAGAGCGGTCGGAAAAATTGTCGGAAAAAACAGCTTGTGACGTCAATGTTGGTCTGGTAAAAAAAAGCGGGAAATTCCTAACAGAGTTTTTCGAGTCGACTTGGCGCAAAAGTGGTTTGTGCGGCCATAAACCTGGAAAGAACAGGCAATTTGTCTTCAAAAGTTGCAAGCTGTGGTTATAACCTTCTTATTATTTAATTTTCTCGAAGAATACATCATAGTAAAACGGACTTTAACGACATTTACTAATTTCCTTGAGTTGTACTGAAAATGTGCGTGCGAAAGTCCGATTTTTTTCAAGATGCATTCACAAAATGTGTTCATATAAGGAAGTTCCTGGATATATAAGGTCCTGAGCTCCACCGTGGACACAAAAACAAAATATCTTTGTATAATAATCTGCCCAAAGAAATTCAAGTTTGCCCACAATGTGTTTGAAGTCACTGAACTTTGTCGCACTCGAGCTGATATTTTAAAACCCACGCTCGATCGGACACTTCTAGCTTCGCAGATTACTAAAATATAAACAAAATCCTCAATGCAGAAGTTTTCGCGTTGATATGTGGGCAGAAAAAGAGGTAATCATTATCTAGTAAAACTTCCCCAAGATCGGTTTCAAAGCAACCATGCATAGTTTTTTAAACTTGATCGCTTCGCGCAGATTAATTTTGCTTTGTGTTGTCAAGTTGAACATACATAACTCCTGTCAAAAACCTACGCGTACGTAAGATTTCCTTCAAACAAAGTTAAAGTTACATTATTGCAAAAACTTCTTTCCAATTATGTATAAGATTTAATTACCGATTGAGGTCACTTTAAGGACCATAGACGCCACTTTAAGCTGGAAAAGAGATGCGACAAGCAAAGAACATTTCCATCATGCATAAAATTCAAAAAAACATTAGGCTTAAGGCTCTTATACCTGACAAAGAAGACGTGAATTTTCTGTACGGAAACAACCTACCTAAAGATCTTTAAAGCAAAAGATCAGTTGCAAGCTTCGCAGCCAAGTCATGATTCCGACTACTTAGCTAGATTAGCTACTTTAATAACTGGTCCATGCGAGGGTCGTCATTCAAGTAAATTAAACTCAGCAAACTGAATCATTAGAAAATACAGAAAGCTACACATAAGGATTTGTTTTGCTCGCTTCCGTCAAATCCAGCTCCAGCAATTGTTTACAGGCACTGAAGAGTCAATTGTTTTGGAGTCACTGCACGGCAGTTGTCGTTCTCCGCTACTTTACAGCGAGTGAAAGGAAAAGTCGCGTACAGAAAGATAACAAAACTATGTAATTAAAACTGAAAAAACTAATGGAAAAAAACTCTGACTATTATTACTTGAGCAACAGAAAAATGATCGAAGTAGTCTTTTTTTCTCGAGTAAGCTTGCTGGCCTTCTAAAGTTCCGAGGAAGTTTTGAGCGCTCAAGTTTGTTCACTCGCAAGCGTTAGCATTACGCAGTATTACGGTTCTTTGACATAAGACAAAGATAAAGCGGGTTCTGCAAAGGTAAATAAATCTGGGCGTGTAAAAAAACTAAACGTAACTACTAATAACAGAATATAAGCGGGTTTTAATTCAGTCCGGTGAAAGAAGGCGAAGCACTGGACACAAAAACAATTCACAAATCGAATACACAATTATCAGAAAAGTACAAACCTCTTTGGAAATGTTCAAAAAGTTTTATTCCTCCTCAGACTGACGGATGATCTGTTTTTACTTTAACATTGGTTGTTCTGAATCCAAAGTAATTTTCAAGTGACGAAAAAACAACAACAACAGCAAAAACAACAAAAAAAAGCCTTTACAAGGAGCAAACGTTCGCACCTCGTGTACTTCATTCAGTCTCAGTCAGAACTCTCACAGAACGAGACAAACAAACGCAGGCGATAAGGGGTGCGCAGAAGCTTGCGCAGAACGTTTTTCTGCCCTGAAAAGACCAACATTGACGTCACGTAGTCTCCAGTCTATCACGCGGCCATTTCAGAAACGTTTTCGTGAAGTTTTCGGAAATGCTCGGATTTTGATCTTTTATCTTTCTATAAAGGCTTGGGAAGAAAAATCTTTACCCAAAACTCACTTAGGATGGTCCTTTTCAGTGTTTGGTGAAGGTAAAGCGACAAAAGAAAATATGTCAATTTTTTGGTTCATTTGACCTTTAAGCCCCCTCTCTTGATTGCAAAAAAATAAAACTTCGAACATTTAATAACTTGTTTCCGCCACGACGACATTCTCGTTAAGACTTTTAGTAGAATGGCAAGGGTGTTGCAGTTTCTCGCCAAATTGTCGTTGGTTCACGCGCCAGCACTACTTAGTATTGAGAAAATCTCCTTTTCGTAGTCATCTTCGTCTTAGAATTTAAAGGTCTCTATGATCATGTAATACCTTAATGACCTTTACCTTCACATATGACTTTAAATTTGTTTTATAACACAGCTAGAATATTCGCCAAATATCGCGAGCGTGCTTCATATTCCCATTAACCACGCTGGTGCTCATAAAAAGACTGAGCATTTGAAGCAGTTAAAACAACAACAATAACTTTATTTTAGCAATGAAATAGATAAAGCATACACACTACCTACATTTAGCAAAAGCTATTCGAGGAAGGCAGTGTGAGGACGCTCCATACAGGAACTGATATATTTGTATAGGTAATAGCATGATTTGTAGTGATATTTGGCTTAAATACCACGAGTGATATTTCAAAATTAATTTGAGACAATTTTGAAATATCACTAGTGGTATTTATACCAAATATCACGTACAAATCGTACTATTATTTGTCTATACTACTACCCACAAAAGAAGGTTTGTAATTTTCACATGTAGGTATATACCACTGCTCTAAGCCAATCAAATTGCAGAAATTTCTCATGTGGTAGTATGATAAGAGGAATAAATTTTAAGAGGGAGGGATTAAAGGGATGCAGTAATCTAAACTAGGTTGTGAAAGGGATACCATTTGTCAGTAGAAGGTATCTGAAAGGGGTACCTATATTGTGTGAAACATGGTATATAAAAGACTTAGGCGTTGGACCTTAGGGCGCAGCCTTTCCGAAAAAAGCTTCGATGAGTTCCATCCGGGATGTTGAATACATGTAGTAAATGTTCAAGAGAACGAGGCATAATCAGCATATCTTTTACGTCCAAGAAAGCATCCGGACATCCAATATCAGTGTCAGCATTTAAGGTATATTTTGTAATTATCATCGGTTTGCTTTGTCTTTTATATTTCAGAATCCGGAATAAGATATTTCGTCAACGGAGTAGCGGGTTTAAAAAAAAGTGAGGTTATCCAAGCGCCTGTTTGGCATTTAGACGAGTTCAACGACTTTACGATAAGCAAACCAAACAGCAACAACAGAATGGAAGAGATGCTACCCATGAAAATTGACCAGTTGGCTACATGGGGTTTAGTGCTGAACGAAAGAACAATAAAAGAGGCATTTAATGAGGGTAGGTATTATTTGATGAATCTCTGAAGCTAGTGATTGAGAAAGAAGGAAAGAAAGGAATCGTGGTTGACAGGACAACCGAAGCGCCACGCCCTCTTTACAATACAGAGCTTTAGATTCGATGACGAGAATGACTACGAGTACGAGATTCAACTTCAAGTTTTTTTTCGTGTATTATCAAAAAACAGGTTCCCCGGAAAGCCTCATTGTTCTTTTGATTCACCAAAAAAGCCGCTAACACTGTTTTCTATATTAAAGGAGGTTAAGTCCTCTCCCGATCACAAAATGATAAAACTTCTAACATTTGATAACTCCTTTCCTCTTCTACGACCCTCCCGCTAAAACTCTTAAAAGAATGACGACGTCTATTACGTTTTCCCGCCAAAATAACGCCGTTTCACGCTCGCGCACTACATAGTATTGAGGAAATCTCGTTCTCGTAGTCGTCCTCGTCTTAGAATCTAAAGGTCTCTAATATAAACTAACATGTTAGCAGTAACGTCAGACGTTAACATACAAAGGGCGCCACTGGCAGCCGCTATCAGTCCACTTATGAGCTTACTGTACGCACCCAAGCCATGATGTGAATGATGTGTGAAGGTTGGCACACCACCGGGGTCTACGTCCTTACTCTTTTCAGACGGTGATGTGGGTCTTTTTTAGGCCCCACAAGAACCAGAGATGTGTAATTGTTGGACCCACGGTTTTTTCATCCTTATCCGAGAAGACTAGAAAGTATATAATTAAACGTTTGCAGATGTCATTACAAAGGCAGTCTTGCTTCTTAGTTATTTAAAGACCCCGAGTGTTGATCCGGCCGGGGTAGGTTCGACTTCATATTGAGAGTGATCAGATTTTTCTTCGGAACCAACTGTGTCCTTACTGACTGCCGCCTGTTGTGGTGTGGGTATTGTTTGTATTTCGTTACTAATTTGGTTAAAGGGGTATGTTGCGAGGATATAATTGCTGTTTTAACTCAATTCTCAGTGTGCTAAAGTCGTTACTTAGGGCCCTGGCCCCGTACAAAAAATGCTGCTGTGGAGATATGAAAGGATATCAAAAAAATTACATCAGGGAATGATAACCATAACGATTGTTTGGTTATTTTTGCAGGTATAACACTAAAACTGCAAACATGTTGGGCCAACTATTAAGTTTTTAATCCATTGCCATCTTCTTCATCTGTTAAAACATACGACAGGAAACAGTTTCAATACCTAAAGATAGTCTTAAGAAACAAAACTGGGCCATTATGTTTCGAGTTCAATTGACGCAAAGACAAGCTTAGCTTTTTAAAAAAATAGCAAATAGCGTGAAGGGAGGGAGACTCAAACGCGACATGGCCGTGCAGATCACGGAGAAAAAGACCTAAAAATAACAACAAAGTATTAATAAAGCTTTCTGAAGCCATTTGAAGCATTTCGGGAGATTGCTGGAAAAAATTTATCTGTTCCTCCCTCCCAGCAAGACTAATGGAAGAATTGCCAGCCAGCAAGGTGCACCTACAACCTGTAACCTGACTTACTGTGAATTTTCCCAGCAGACGTATGTCCAGAAATTACTGGCTAGTTTAGGTGTGGTCATAGGGCACACTTTAGCTCTTCAGTGAAGGGGAAGGGGGCGGGGGAAGGCGGCCCCGATAGAAAATTGGATTTGGCCTGAGGGCGAAATTCACTGACTTCATTGGGGAGCGGGAAGGGGAAGAGGTTTCTGACACTGAATAGCACATACCAGCTATTATAGACACTACACACCAAATCCCCTCAAACACCCTGAATTGTCTATTCCTAGCAACACTTTCCTTACAAGGACAAATTATTTTTGCCAAACCTCCCAGCCAGCGACAAATTGGCTGAAGAACAGATATTTTGAGGAACAGATCCATTGGGTGCCCCTGCGGACGTCCTCCAGAAAGCCCCGTCCAAACGAATTTGGAACTTTTGAACCCGCCTATTTTTTATACTTATAGGCCGCGGATGAAGGAGTGGATTTACTGGTCCTGGCCGGAGAGAAGGACAGTTCGATTCGTGCCTAATAGTGGTCAGGTCCGTTTCATTATCATTTGATTCGCTTGCCGAATTTTTCTTTGGTCACAATTCGTGTTGACGGGGTCTTCTGGAGGACGTCAACAAGCAATGTTGAATATTTATTTCTCTTTCTTACGCTGCCTGCCCCTCAGAATTCAACTCAGGAAAAGACATCCTCAGAAACGCAGGGGAAGTCAGTCTGGTCGGGAGAAACGGCGCGGCGAGAGTTTTTCTTCATTTGACAGATTAAGCCATGATTTCTAATAGTGATTACTATAAACTTTAAAATAAAACGATGCCATTATCTTAACAGCGTTTTTACTGCCGTCGTCATCTTTGTTGCTTAAGGTGTCTATCATAAAACAACGCCATTGATTATTATTTGACCGACAGGTGGTGGAGTCCCGCTAAGAGAAGGAGTGACAGCTAATTTGCAAGGTGAGCATGCACGTGTCAATTAAGTGCCAGTTAGTGTGTAAACATTGTGTAAAATCCACCTTCACTCAGGCCAGATCCTTGTGACCCCCGGTTATTAGCTTTAACCAGCTCCCGGAGCTGGTTAAAAATTTCTTTGAAAGTAATTTTTCCGGTTGACTAGCAAAACTGAGTTCAACTGTACATCATCATCATCATCATCATCATCATCATAACAATGATACATGTTTAATAGTGCATTATTGCAAACTGAAATATTTATTATTTTATTGTTTGCTCAGCGGGCGGGCAAGATAAGGCACCAAATCCTGTGTTTTGATTGGCTACCCGAGCGGGCAATACATGGTTGGCCATATAACCTAACTTTTACTGACCAAAGCTTGTTCAGTCAAGGTAGCTGAATTATAGCCTCGTTCTTTTTTGGCACCACGACTTCATCTCGATCTATAAAAAATGAATGAAAGAACTTGGCAAATATCAAACCGTTTTGAAATTACGTTTGGTCAATAACGCATATATGTAAACAAAGAGACACGAAGAGATATAAAAAAAAAACAAAAAAAAAGTTTTTTATCCCACAAACACTTATACCTGGATTTTTGAAAACCGGCTGGCAAAAATAACAACTCATTATACTACTTGGCAATTTAAAACAATAAAGCTCATTGGGCCGATGAAAGGCCTTTATCTGACGCCGGGCAGTAAGTTAATGGCCCCTAGAAACATTCCAACGAGTCCACATTTAAAATGACGCCAATCTTATAACATTTATTTAGTAATCTGACTTCGTGAAGTTTCAAACCGGTGCAATTTCAGCCTAGAAATTGTTCAGTTCAGTGAATTCCAACGAAAGAGTGCCTGGTTAAGGCGGCTTACATAACTACTGAAATAGTCAGCAAAACACTACTTTTTTCTCGGTCCGATAAACGACAGGATTTCGCATGGAATAGACAACAAACTGAATGAAACATAGTACACAAATTATCACCTTCTTATCAAGAAAAACCGGTCTATGGTTCAATGCCTAGACCGAGATCCAATTTTCCTGATTCGAGAGTTGCTTTTTGAGGGTACAACCAGCAAAGCTAAACACCGACGAAACGCTTTTATGACTGGCACAGAATATTTTGGCGAAACCGCAGTTCAAGCACGCGATTAGCCTGAATTTCATCCGATTACTTTGAGTCGTTATTACTACCTTAGTAACGTCTGAATCGACCGGCGGTTAATGCCGTCCAGTGACGTTACTACTCCTTGACCTTTGCTTTAATTCATGCAAAAAGTAAAACACGATTTTCAAATGGCAAACCGCGAAATATCGTTTGGAAATGTCTGCATGATACATAACTGCTTTATCTTTTTCGATCGTAATTCATGTTTAACGTTCAAACTATCAACTGCATGCAGTACAACTCTGAACCGGTTGTACTAAATCCTATAATCAAACTCGGTCGCAATCACGCAATGAAATAAACACACACACGGAACACTTAGTTAAAAACACAATGATTTGCTTTAATTGAAAAGAAACTGCTTGGTCCTTAACGAAGAAGAGAAACAAGGAGACACGAAGGAAAAGCTAACAGAACCATTACACTTGACGGTAAAAATAGCAAGAAGGTCGAATTATAACATTGATCTCGGCTCAGAAAACTTCGCGTAAACAAAATCACCGGCCGCCGAAACCTCAAAGCGGCTCTAAATGAAAAACCTACCGACTCTCCGCAATGATTCTTCATTCGCAGTTCAATTTAGTATTTCAGTCTCGAAGACAAGGGCAATTTTTCTGTCTAAGATAAAGATTAAGCTTATCGAAATGTTTGAACTAAACGGAAGAATGCCAGGGATGCGATCCGCTGAATACCAAGCGACAATCCCGCTAAAATATTCATAATTATGCATAATTATGCGAATGTTTAGACGATCAACCAATCAAAATCACTACCCGGTTTTCAGGTAGTGAGTGACGTCACTGAACGGCATTAACGGCCGGTCGATTCAGACGTTGTTGAGAGGAGAAAACGACTCGAAGGAATCGGTTGAATTTCAGGCTAGGACGAGATCACATACCTTTCAACACCATGCGGAAATCACGCAATCACCCACTTTCGAGCTAATTATTACCTGTCAATCACGCCATTTTGGACGATCTGCCAGACGGTTAACTATTTCAAAGCCTCATAAAAAATATAATAAAAATGGAGGAAATATAAAGTTTATGATGTCAAAACAGAGAACGTGTGTAGTTTAGAAAGTGAACTTTTTTAGCCGAAAATTGTTCTTTTCCTTTTGGCCAACAAACTATTTGGTGGTTTACCGCCGGGGTTTACCGTGACATGAAAAGTAATCTATGTTGACATTTGTTATTTTGGAAAATGGTTAACCGTCCGTTAAACTGTGAAAGAGCAAATGACAGAAAGCTTTAGCAAAACGTAGAAAAACTAGACTGTACTAGCAAAGGTATACCTCCATCGAAAGACCCAAAAATGGCCTTTCACATAGCAATGTTTTGCAATAGAACTAATTTGAAGTTGACCGTCATTATGATAGCACGTGCGAAATAACACGTGATACGTGGCTGTGTACCCGAATCTTGAAAATTTACTTTGGTTAACAACTACAGTGTACCAATTCGGCAAGATCTACACTGCAAGGACAAGTTCTGAGAAACATTTTCCACAAGGCGGCACATTTACTTGTTCTTCTTCTCTTATAAGGTGGAAGAACGTAAATAATTTATCTGTGACACTTAAACTGGGTCACTTGCCAACGATTCTTCACTTCTTTTCTTCCAATGTTGTTAAGGAATAGGTTTTTGAACTGAGTGGACCCATTTTCGCAGCCTACATTGGGGGAAAAGAAGGGCAGAACGTTGATCATTGTATGTAGGGGTCAATAAGATCATTGACCCAGGTTGTGATGTCATGGGCGCGCACTGATTTCAAATAACTGTCACTTGTGTTTAAGAGAGAATTGTGGGTAGGAACGAAAAAAGGTCGAAAAATTGGGAGTGGGGAGGGAGGGGGGGGGGTAGATAGTAATTCTGTCTACATCCACTTCTACACAAATCCCTAACTACAAAACAAGCCCCCCCCCCCCGCTCCGCAAAACAACATAGTAAACAAGCTACTAGACAGGGGAAGTTGAGAAAAATTACAAAATGTTTGCTAACCCGGTTTTCATAACTCCAAGTAGACTTACACGGGAAAATATTTACACGTTTCCTCATATTCTTGTGATCCGGGTGTGTAGAATAATTCGGTTACTTTTTCCACAACAGCGTGTAATCCCAACCCATGCAGAAATGGAGGAACGTGTAAAATTGACGCTGACGAACCCAGCAGTTACCGTTGTGTTTGTCCATGGCGATATACAGGACTCCACTGTGAAAGTAAGAACAAAGCTGAATAATCAACCTTGTTTGAGTTATTTAGATGGAATCCGTCAGGAAATTGAGTTATTTTAATTTTCAGTGGACGAAAACTTTGTACCAGAATAATTTAAAGAATATTGCATACTTTTTTTTACATTTTTCAAGAGCTAAAGATGTTATTAGTTAACTGTAATAACACCAAAAAAAAATCTCTTATGGGAGCCCGAGAAAATGAATGTCAAATTTCACAAAATTACATCTTACACATCAAATTTTCAGAATTTTACCTGTGTTTTCACAATTGTTGTGAAATTTGATTATTCTGGTACAAGGTTTTTGTCGACTGAAAATTAAAATTACTCAGTTTCCTGGTGGATTCCGTCTCATTTATCTATGTGTAATTTTGTAAAGTAGAGTTTGTTTCCTTGCCCGTTGCGTACTGTCCACTAAAACATCGAATAGGATGTCAATAATCTCCTGACCATTGTTAAAGGACTTGAGCCATTTCTGAACATGACTATTCGTTAGTCAATCATTTGTTATTACCATTTCTAGATTTGCAATCATATGCTATTAATTTATGCTTGTTTTTATTGTTTTCGTTTTATCTTCCCTTTTGCAGTCGAGGAAGAAGTGCCTATGACAAGTAAGTAAGACTGTGTTGTAGTTAATATATGTAGCTTTTACCTATACCACTTAGTCATTTGTCCGCTCCCTGAATGGGATTGATTTGAACGTTTTTCCCTTTTGGTACACTGTATTGGGGACCATGCTCAAACGAGAATCATGAAAGCTGAGATGTGACCCTTGCGAGTGGGAAGTGAGGGGGGTCAAAATGTCCTCTAAATCCCACATTTCTGTTATTGTCAGCATTGCAATAGCAGATTTAAGAAAAGAAAGGATCGGCTCTTTCTACTTCAAATCCGCGTTAATGCTTCAAAGAGTTGGGTCACGAAATTCATCAAAATTCGAACAGTCTGAACTGCCGCCAAACTGAGTGAAACATTAAAATAACCATTCAAAACATTAAAAGAAGGTATAGATATCCAGCAAATATAAAAGTAGGCGCGGATGGACAAACTTGAAGAAGCTTGAAACAAATTGCAATTAACGTTTTTGAAATTTTGTTTCCATAACAGTTTTTCAAAGCTTATTTCTGTTTTTCTAAAGTTTAATAGAAAGCTCTGCAAACATATTTGTTTGACACGGTGGTATAATTTCGCCATCCCAACCAAGGGACCGGTGATTATTTATCGCCCGGAGGGGGCGGAGGATTTGGGGCTAAACAAGGTGAAATTTAGTCGATCCCCCCTTTGAATGTTACTTCGCTGAAGTGATCCCCTCTAATATCATTTGATGACTTTCTCGACCCCTCCTCCAATGTCTTTATTTTCCAAGCAAATTTGAGTGTCCCCCCTGAATCCTTCCAAAGTTTTCAGTGATCCCCCCTTTTGGGTTCTCAGTAACGAATGATCCCCCTTTTGTTCTCTTAAAAATCAAGTGACCCTCCCCCCAAAATTCTCCTCCCCTTCAGGCGGTAAATAATGACCGGCCCCTAATCTCTTAAGCTCCATACTAAATAGGAACACGTAACCAGTCAACCGTGACACAGCTCCTTTAATTCAGGCTATATTGTGTGACAATTGAATTTATAACGGTCCGTACTGGACGGTCATACCACAAGAACGCGACTATATTAGACACTTGTAAACCGCCAGGGGATTAAAGGAAAAACCTTAAGCCTTAAATTACTTTGAACGGCCAACTAGAAATAGACAGGAATGTATCTACTAAAGAAATTTTCAATAACTGTCAGTTAACCTTTGCCGCAGATAAATGACTATCATTATCGTCATCATCCTTATTATTATTATTATTATTATTATTATTATTATTATTATCATGCTTAAAAAAATGATTCAAATGGACTTAGACCTGGACCAAGCTCTGCAAACTTAAAACGACGTCGCAATGTTTATAAAGTGTGTCAAAACACTTTTCGTTGTTCTCTGTATCTATTCTCCTTGCCTTTCTCTAAGAAATGCCTAAACGCTCTTGGCCGTTTTCATGAGCGCAAGTGGCACAGCAGAATTCCAATGGCGCGTCATCAAAGCTTTGCCAATATGGATAAACCCGAAATAATTCAAATTATTATGCTAATACGGCTTAAGATATCAATTATGAAATACAAATATACATGTATAGATTTAGCCAGGGCTAAACGAGAAGCTCTCGTTAAATGACTTTCAATGTACTCAAACAAAAAATAAAATGGTGTAATGCTAAACAGCGACAGCAACGAGAGCGGCAAAAAAAGTTCTTATTCGCAAAAACAAGGACTTTGCACGTGCCGTACACTTTTTTGTAAATTTCTATGCCGTTGTTTTGCACAACTTCAGCGTGAAACTGACTTCCTTGTTGATACATGCTTTTAGGAGTAAATGTCGTCTTAATCATTTTCACCTTTGTGGTCGCTAGCATTTCTCGTTTTCACACCGCTGCCATAAATTTTCATGTCTTCCTTCATTCCTTTCCTTCCTATCGCTCTAGCTCTTGATCTGTTATCATTCCAGGCCCGTTTAAACGTTAAAATTTAGTCGAAAAACAGGCATATCGGCTTTGTTGTTGTTTTTTCTCTCTAAAAGTCCGGGTGGCCATCTGATTTCTCCCAAAACGTGCGGATTACATAAGGGGCGGGATAGGGAGGGTGGACGAAGCTACCTACAGACGATTTTGTCAGAACCGAAATTTCTTGGACGCATAGATAAGCAAATGTTCTTACCCACGGGGCTCCACCGCTACGCTCCCAAAAGCTCCGCTATGAAAAATATTGAAATTGGCATTGCAAAAATGTTTCCAAGGCTAAGGATTCCTAAAGCAACGTTAAGCATTTATTAATGTGCAGCATATTTTCCATTTCAGCCCCCACCGTCACGCCAACATCAACGCAACGCACCAGTGCCCCTACTGGCACCTCAGCAGGTACCAAGACAATACCCACTACTAAAACTGGTGTTCCTACAACTGGTACGAGGCCCAGATCTACGCCCACCGCCACGCCAACATCAACGCAACGCACCAGTGCCCCTACTGGCACCTCATCAGGCACCAAAACAATGCCCACTACTAAAACTGGTGCTCCTACCACTGGTACGAAACCCAGGTCTACGCCCACCGCCACGCCAACATCAACGCAACGCACCAGTGCCCCTACTGGCACCTCAGCAGGTACCAAGACGATACCCACTACTCAAACTGGTGCTCCTACCACTGGTACGAGACCCAGATCTACTCCCACCGCCACGCCAACATCAACGCAACGCACCAGTGCCCCTACTGGCACCTCAGCAGGTACCAAGACGATACCCACTACTAAAACTGGTGCTCCTACCACTGGTACGGAGCCCAGATCTACGCCCACCGCCACGCCAACATCAACGCAACGCACCAGTGCCCCTACTGGCACCTCAGCAGGTACCAAAACAATACCCACTACTCAAACTGGTGCTCCTACCACTGGTACAAAGCCCAGATCTATGCCCACCGCCACGCCAACATCAACGCAAGGCACCAGTGCCCCTACTGGCACCTCAGCAGGTACCAAAACAATGCCGACTACTCAAACTGGTGCTCCTACCTCTGGTACGAGGCCCAGATCTACGCCCACCGCCACGCCAACATCAACGCAACGCACCAGTGCCCCTACTGGCACCTCAGCAGGTACCAAGACAATACCCACTACTAGAACTGGTGCTCCTACCACTGGTACAAAGCCCAGATCTATGCCCACCGCCACGCCAACATCAACGCAAGGCACCAGTGCCCCTACTGGCACCTCAGCAGGTACAAAGACAATACCTACTGGTACAGGGCCCAGATCTACGCCCACCGCCACGCCAACATCAACGCAACGAACCAGTGCCCCTACTGGCACCTCAGCAGGTACCAAGACAATGCCCACTACTAAAACCGGTGCTCCTACCACTGGTACAGGGCCCAGATCTACGCCCACCGCCACGCCAACATCAACGCAACGCACCAGTGCCCCTACTGGCACCTCAGCAGGTACCAAGACAATACCTACTGGTACAGGGCCCAGATCTACGCCCACCGCCACACCAACATCAACGCAACGAACCAGTGCCCCTACTGGCACCTCAGCAGGTACCAAGACAATGCCCACTACTAAAACTGGTGCTCCTACCACTGGTACAGGGCCCAGATCTACGCCCACCGCCACGCCAACATCAACACCACGCACAAGTGGACCTACTAGCACCTCTGGAGTTCCTGCAGCCCTTGTTCCTGGTAAAGTAAAATTTCGACTGAAAAAATTTCATGAACAATACATAAAAAAATATATACCATTTTTTTCCACGAAAGACAGTGTTCATTGCCCATCTCAGCCAACACTATATTCCGAAAGAAGGTTTCGACGTTAAGTGTATTATATGATCATAAATCGTGGCAGGTCTTTTATGTTATTAATCCGATATACTTTAACAGGCTGTTATTCATGCTACTTTTTATGACCTTCTGAATTTCGAATTGATGTGAACATCGATCGATAACACCCTTACCAAGGACTATGCTGCTATTTAGTATTTTCTTGGATTGGCTAAAACTAACTTTGCAGAATTTAAGTGAGCTACATAGGGATCCCTTCATATACTACGTCACCTTCCATAAACGTGAGGTCTCTCCACCCCTAGGAATAGTTTAGTACAGTGTTCTTTGTTTCCCTAAACCCATCTCGCGGGGACTTTGATGAAGCGGGGAATGCACCGGGTACGGAACGTAAAATCAGAAGTATTCTTACCTGGCGGGTGCTGTTTTGGCGCGTATGTAATTTGAAGACAACAGAGATGGCCAATTTAAGCGTATAGTATCTATTGCGGGGAAAGGTGTCGGTTACAGGGAGTATTTTTTGAATTTTATCAAGTTAGTTTATTGATTTACTTTGATTGGATTAAACTAAGTAAGTAAAATCCACCTTTCGTTATCAGAAATCTTAAATTCCTGTTCACAATCCTTTACGATTTAAGTTCCAGTTGACATAAAAATGGAAGTAATCATAAGAATCAATGGATTCCGACATAATCACGGGTCTACCGATGTGGATAACTCAGAGAAACTATCCCAAATAGCAGACCAGTGGGCAAAGAAAATCGCTGCAGAAGGAACAGAAAAGATCGATCCCACTTCCCCATATGGACAGTTGGTTTGTAGCCACAGCAGCGGAAGCAACATTGCAAAGGCATGCGTGGTAAAGTGGTATGGTGCCGTCCAATATTTTGACTGGGCTGAGCCTAAGTTGACACCAAAATCATCGCCATTCACTCAGCTGGTTTGGAAAAAGAACACAGAAGCTGGAGTTGGGTTCGCCAGGGGAGGAGGCCTCAAAAGGAACAATGTCGGTAGCAAATATTACGTTGTTGTGTTATTTAATCCTGGACAGGATGCGAAAGAGAATATTAAGGAAAACGTTCTTCCAGCAACAGGTAAGTTGGCAAATAGTGATGAATCCCAGACTTTTACATTTTAGCCCTTTTATGTCTGTTTAATTCAGTGCAAATCTTCTGCTGCTAACAATTTCTATAGCCTCTATAAACAACATTTAGTTCAATTCTATCTATAGCTGTGTTTAGTTACAAAGTTTTTAATTGCCTATAATTTCTAACGCCTCCACGGCCACGTTCAGAGTTTTAATGCGAAATTAACTCGTACGTTGGAACTGGAACTGAACTTGTAAGGAGCCAAGATAATTTTAGTACAGTAATAACTTATGGCGAAACACAGCGAAGAAAACGTTTTCGCGCACGAATTTGTACCAGCGACCTCGCTCTCTAAGTCAAAGCACCACTAAAACAATCGAAACGCTCTTCCATCGATGAGGCATAAAATTGACATGAAATTTAATGCTAAACTGGTATGGGTCTTCAGGTCAAATTATTCTTTTAGTTCAGAAAAAAGGAAAGATAAACCACCAGAGATTTCAAACTAAGAAAAGCAGTACCTAATAGTCAGCTATGTGAGGCTGAAGCACTTGATGTAAGACCTCTCTTGCACAAATAAGAAGCTGAGTGTTTAGATATAAATTAATAGTTGTTATCATTTTCAAATATGTCCGCGAGGCTTAAACTTTCATTTCTTTTTAGGAATATCTGAACCTGCGCCACAAGGTACGTGTTAATATCGACTGAAATTGGTATAAAGGAGCTTATTTCCCTTTGCTAGACGGGTCGTTTCTATCTTTAACAGCTGATTCCACCTTTGATAAACAAGTCTTTAGTCGTGAAAAACGTACTCAATCTTAAATTAAGTATAAATACAGCAAAAAAAGCAACAACAACAACAACACGTACAACAAGCGAAATACAGAAGCAGAAAAAGTACGAGTTCTTATTAGTCTTAAAAATATTAAAAATTAAGCCCAAGTTGGATTTACGTTGAAATTTAGGGAAAGCGAACGTTAGGGCCACTTGCTACACATATATCAGGTTTGGAAGACAGTTTTATATATTGCGTACTCAAATTTTTTCCAATTTATGGCGGAATGGTGTGGAAGTTCACCGCTGCGGGTTAAGAGACTAACATACGAAAGGCCCGATTCGATTTTGGGTAGTGAACGTAATTGTTATTATTAGAAGATTGTCGGCTCAATTTATGTTTCTGGGAAACTGTCCACCTACCCCTCCCCTAAGCCATCTTTTTACCCACAATGAGAAGTAAGTGTTAATGTTAGCTTAGGGGAGGGGTAGGTGGGTAGTTTCCCAGAAGCCCAAATTGATCCAGATTGTCTATAACAGGTCAAAAATTTATAACTGACAAGGTCCATTTCCTACAATGTGTGTATTGTTTTTAAATGGTACTGTATAATATGAAACCCATCAAAGTACAAAAAAGATTCGTTAGAAGAGCACGTCTAAACAGATTTCAAAAACTCTTTTAGAGCTGAGTGCTTACTACACGGTGATCACATTGAAGGAGAATGGACTATTCCACGGTTGTTTTTAAGTTTTGACATGGAAAATTTGGGGAAAATCCGTCGACTCGCCTGGCAGCTGGCAGTAGGGTTTTTTAAAAAATTAGTAAAATTGTCAAGTTTAAAGGTGATTTGTTGAAAACTACATCAAAGATAAAGATCCTTAAAAGTCAATGGAATTTACAAACGTTTGTATTGTTGGGATACCAACTTGCCCCCCCCCCCCCCCCCCATACAAACGTCTGTAACACAACATTGCGGAACTACATCTTTGCTTAAGGCGTTTCACTTTCAAACTTGGCAATTTTACTAAGGCAATATTCCCTATGGTGTCCATGGATTTTTCCTAACTGGTCTATGTCAAAAATTGAAAAAATAAACGTGGAAGAGTATATTGCCTAAAGGTAAACCTTCCTGTATTCTAAACTAAGCTGGA
>OZ037996.1:35814488-35826988 GCA_964035705.1 Porites rus
GGAAGGATCAGAAAATGTCATTACGAGGAGCAGAGTCCTATGTAGCGATTACTTGGAAGAGGTTTTTCACGCAGTCCCAAGTTCTTTCGACCTCCATTGTCTTAAATTGATTTAGAGCAATAAAATGAAATCTGCCGTCGTCGAAAGTTGAACTCCAGCATAAAGGTAGTCATTTTGTAACAGCTAACAAGGAAACACTTAGTTTTTTACCCTCAGTTGTTTTCCGACAATGGAGGTCAAAAGTGCTGGCACCTTTCCAGTGATATTAGTAAAACTAGCGACCCCTCCCCTCCCACCTCACACAATGTTAAATTTTGAGCATACTGGGTGGTAATGAGTCCTTTTTGGGGCCCAAAATTACAGGGGGCAGTGGGGGGATAAAGGGATGAACCCAAAACCGATAAAAAATTGTCATTAGGAGCAGAGTCCTACCCAAAAAGTGACCGTTACGGTAAGTTTCGGATGGTTTTTTTAAAATTTAAATCTGATAAAGCCACGATGGCCCAGAAACAAAAGCTCTTTTTTAAATTCCAGGTGTTTCATACTGTCCAAGCCATTGTGTTACTACTTTTTGTCAACCTGGATGTGATTCATATTGTTGTTCTCAGTCGACTGGTGCACAATACCCATCAGTTGTGATTCAGCAGCCACGCGTTGTGTACAGCAACACTTATCCATTGCAACGATGTCCTTTAGCCTGCACTAGCAATACCAACTACTGCCCCCCATACTGCTCGGCTTCTTGCTGCAAAAGGCGTATAAATATTCACAGGTTGTAATCTCTTATTTCAAACACCGCAATGCAACTGTCGATAACAATGTTGATGGTCTGTTAAAGTAAATTGAAGTTGAATCAGTTTTGTACATTTTGATGCGTTTTTGATTGGAACCTCGAGGATTTTAAACTGACTGTATTTGACTATTCCCTTGAAAATTAACAAGTCACAGTCAGACGATCCCACAAGATGCATGCATCTTTGTACTTATTGTACATTATTGTACTAATTGTCACGTAGGTATGTGCTTTCAATTAGTGCATTTCATATTTATTTGTACAGGCAATTCCGTCCGAGCTGCTAGGGTTGTCGAGCTGGATAGTGTCTAAGTTCAGCTAGTTATAAGTTCTTGTAAAGTTTTAAATTCACAAGGGAAAAAGTAAATAATAGTACAAACAAAAATAGTGGCAATAAATAAAAGATTTAAAACCCGGCACTTTCGTATTCCTTTTTTTCATTTTTTTAGCTCTTCTCTGGTACTTTCCGAGCCACGCGTGCATCCATAACTTAATAACAACACGATAAGCATAAACGATTTCTAAATAGCCTTTTCACTGAGTGGATCATTCTACGTGGGTTTCATAATAGGTCAAATAGATCATATTTGCATACCATTCCTATAGTTTTACCTATGGGTTCAAAGTTTAGAATATTTAAGTCTCACATAACCTTCCACGCTCACAAGTTTTCTCAAGGACATACGTAGAGTCGCCGTTACTTCATGTACCTCATACCCCAACACCTTCTTTAACAGTGTATTAATAGCACTGACTTCATCATTAAAATCCCATATTATCTTGCGGTCTTTGCTTAGAGGCTTTTTGCTTTACGCTTCCGACAACGTTTTTTGAATCTTTCACAGCTATATATAAATAGGATGAAAAGCTGAAAGAGCTGGTCAAACTGGGCATACATTCCTACATCCATACAATCTTTGTAAAAATTGGGACTTTTTAAAGAGAGTTTCTCCGAAATTATTCGGTATATCGGGTAGAAATAACTGAAATTGTTTGATATGCTCTTTTAGTATTCAGAGGTGTTATTTGATCTCTTTTATTACTACATCAGATGATGATAATCAATGTTAACGAGGCAAAAAATGTAAACAACTACAGCAAGTACAGTGTAATTGGTAGTCTACATATAGTTGCCCTAATATATGGTGCAATATGTTATTGTAACCGCATTTTTTATAAGTATACCAAGTATACCCTAGTATACCCTAGTGTTATGATTGTATACCCTCTTGTTTACTTAAGTCCAACTAGTGATCTATTATCAATGCTGCAGGACCCTGGTAATTGAAAGCCAATATCTTCGATTGCGCGAGTGAAAGGTTCCAAGAAAAGCCAACAGGAGCTATATAAAACATTGAAAAAAAAAATAAATGAGACGAAAGGTGTAAACGGTGACTCTTGAAAACCTCCGCAAAGTCCTCTTGAACCTTTTAAACCACCGAAACAGTTGTCATCTCTACGAGACTCACAGTTTTGAAAATACTTAGTAGTGGTGTTCCAGCAGAATTACACCCTTTTTGGGGAGATCAAAATTAGGGATCAAAATTTAACCCTCGGACGTACAAGCTTGATATGTTGCAATAATTCGAAACGATTTTGACTTCTGAGCCTCTGATCTTTTCTACAAGATAAGGTATATTTTATGGGTGGTGGCGCTGCTGGAGGTCTGTGTCGTCACCAAACAAGGTCGCCATCTTGGCCGTCATCTTGGATTTTATCAAGAATTATAAATCAGGTAAAAACAGAGAGCATTTATACTTTTTTGCGCTAAACATGTGAAATAACAAATAAATAATTACTTTGCTCCGTTTCATCCACAAGTTTTCCTTTTATTTTTGAAAAAAGCTGAAAAATTAACATTTTCACTCAAAAATGGCTTGACCACCTGCTACTTATGACGTCATATCTCGTAACCATAGTAACCGGCCATCACTAAACTTGTCTCAAAATGTGCGCGACGGATAAACGAATAGCTACAGAAAACTTCAGGTGCTGATGTTTTATCGTCTAGGGAAAAAATCAGAAAAACCTTATGGGGGGGTGGGAAGCACCCCCCCCCCCCCTTGTACATCCGAGGATTAATAAATGGATAAAATGCGCGGGAAACATGTTTATTTTATGCTAAACATGTTCAGGCAAGTACTAGTAATGACGTCACGACCCTATAGGTAGGCGTGTCTATGTCCGTGTGGATTTGCTCAATCCCAAAAAATCTAAACTAAAACAAATTGTTAAATAGTCAAGCGCTACAGGGCACGTTTGTCGTTTTAACTCTTTATTAATAATTGTATAAAATAAATAGATTTCATGACGCCCCGTGTCAGTTCAGTAAAAGATCATAAAAGACGTTAATGTGTTAAGATCATCAGTGCCACTCGCTTGCAGCTAGTGTAACACTTTTTTGCTCTTGCAAGTTTTCGAAATTACTCCGCAGTACCGGAGCAGACGCACGGCAGCAAGGAATCTATTTGCTTATTTGTCGTCGGCTGATGAATTGGTCTCTAACGTCTCAAACAACTTACCAGAATTGGGGTTGTCAGCGTTTAGGTTGCTTTCGCCACAAAATAACTGGATTGGAAATATTTAGTGTCATTGTTAGACTGACCAGTCTTGCTGACAAGATCGCAGTTTAAACTTTGACAAGATGGTGGGGTATTGCAAGCGCTGTAATAAGTAGCAAGATGGTCTGCAGTGAAGGACCGATAGTCACGATCAACAAGGGCAAAACCATACACTCAACGATGGTGTTTGCATGACTGGCCCATTGATCGATCGGTATAACAATGCAAGGTGACAAGTGATAGCGAAAAGAACCATGATTTTGCTTGAAAATCCTCCCAGTTTTCTAAACCTGTTTTTTCTCATTAACTATTTAACATTGCCAACAGTATGAATTTTTCCTGACGGGACCTTTGTCCTGACGGGACCTTTGAGACAGATCTCACAGTTCAACTTACTTTTGCACATGCAAGCAAAGATACAACTGTAGCTATGACTGAATTATTTTCTCTGAAATACAGCGATTAACGAGAAAACTTCAAGCAACCATGAAATGTGAGAAAATAAATCGTTTTCTTACATGTCGATTTTAAATCACGAAATATTTCGCTTTGTCACGCGAACATATATCTCATATTTCGCCTTGGATAAAAATTCTCCTCTCCCAAATCTGAGTCCTACATTATGCGGTTTTTCGATTATCGCCTAAGGAACATGATTTATAAGGATAAATTAGGCGATTTTCAAGGGACAAAACCGCGAACCACCTTGTTTGTCAATGAAGTCTGTCATTGGTATTGTCTTCAGTGAAGTGAAGAGGGTTTTACAGTATAGCTGTCCCAAAAATGTTTTTGGGTTTAAACAAAAACTTCATTCCAGAGTGTTTAAAACCTTTAAGTTATTGCATTGCTAAAATAGGCCACCTGCACGATTTCTGAATCCCAGTAAGGTTTCCAAAAAAACAAAGCCCCAATTTACCGAGAAAACAAAACCCTGGAGTATTCTGGTAATTGTAGTAAGTTGACATCATCGTACAGTTCAGTGGACTTTTAGCCAATAAGTGGTTAGTTAACTGGCAACAACTCAGCTACCTAGTCATTTTGTTTCTGATTAGCAACATTTCAATCATCTTTTGATCTTTGAAAAAGGCAGTGTAAATATCAAATGCTTGATCCCCACGCTAGCTCTTTACCCAGACTCTAAATGTACTGTGCTTTATTGGATCAGCGTTGGAACCAAGTTGTGAAAAAGCTCCTAATTTAAAGTCCTAAAGCCGCTGAGACATCATAATAAAGCGTTTGTACAAATCACCAATAGCAAGGGCCTTAATATCGAGCCCTAAAGAACACAACCTTAGAAATTGTCATTGAATTGAACAAATTGATGCCCATTACCTATAATTCACAAACTTTGTAGGCGATTTCAACGATACCGTGATAAAAATACCTATAGTAGACTATAGTATACTCATTATTAACAACAGCAGCAGACACATATTATTATATCACAAAGAGAAAATAAGAGGTTTTCTATGGGCAAATTAACTTTTGCAGCACGCGTTTTATTTGGAGGGAGCATATTTCTCTGGCGTATGATTGACACTGGCATTGTCAATAATTTTCCACGACCAAATCGTCACATTTCCCCCACCGCCGAACTCAAAGCTGATCTTTCGTGCTGGGCTGAATATCTAATCGTTTCCTACGGCACCCGTTTCTTTGTCGACTCCAAACCAATGGATGTATAAGTTAACTAATATCGAAGGCCAAAACAGTCTCTTTGACTTAACAAAAGATATATTTGGAATAGTACAACGAAAATTGTTAATAGATCGACGCAGCAAAGGTACAGAAGGCCTCATCGGCCAAACACGTCGCTTTCCACCTTTGTTCAACTGTCGCGTCCCTGTTGAACTGATAGGATCACCTGCGTTCGGAAGCTTGACGATATAGTATGAAGCGGTGCATCATGGGATATATGAAATTCTCTCCTTTGGCTAAAACATAGAAAGAACAGCAAGAAAACAACTCAAAGGACGACATCTGCTATTTTGGAGAATATTTGCAGAACTGAACAATCTCCTAAACTTGCCGATAAACAGGCAATTGAAGATGAACTTAACATCGATGGATCGATGGAGGTAAGCATGTTTAGCTTGTTTTTAAACGAGGGATTATTTTGAATGAATAAAAAAACGATTATTGAATTCGGCTTTCCCTGGGTATCCCGCTTTTGCCCTCTCCTAAAAAACAAACGTGTCTGAAATCCAGTTCATTCAGAATTAATGTTAGATGAAAGAAGAGGTTGGACACGGCCCGATTTATGCATCTTCGCGTCTTCGTAGGAGTAATCAACCGATCACATCACCGCATTTACTCGAGAATCTAAAGGATTCTGGTACTTGTAATGAATTGACGTCATCGTGCAAATGGCCTTTTAGCCAATAAGAAGTAAAAGTAGGTTGAGCTTGATTGCCCAGGTGAGCGTAGTCCTGAAAAGGACTGTTGTTGTTGACTGTGAGTCACTGTCAACAACAAGAGTCCTATTCAGGACTACGTTCACCCGGACGATCAAACTCAACCTACTTTTGAAATGACTCCTGGGTTCAAACCTTTCACAATAAGAAGTAAGTAAACCGGCAACTACTCAGCGCGTCATTTTGGTTTTGATGGGCAGTATTTCAGTCATCTTTTGTCCACAGGAAAAGGATGACTGTAAATTTCAAATATTTGATCTTCTTGCCAGCTCTTGACCCAGATTCTTAATGTATTCTACTTTATTTGATCAGCGTTGGCACCAAGCTCTCAAAAAGCTCTTCATTTAAAGTCCTATTAAACCTTTGAGACATCACATAGATCGTTGCATCATTTCAGAAGGAACAAGAATGCTCTTAGTGGCGTTGAGTCTCGCTTGCTTGGAGATAAGATGCGAAATGAGGAGGGGATTAGACCGCGACCTACTGTGACTCTAAAGAAAAATAAGGCTGTTCGTGGTCTAGGAGGCGATTAATTCCACACCAAACATGATTTCCTTGCTAAAAGTTTCTCGATTTCTACTTTATCGACGATCGAGTATTCTTCAGGATATTAACTTTTTTATCGTATTCGACGTTTTGTTTCTGAATTGATAAATAAACGAAAATCAAGGAAACGTGACATTTCAAGCATCGCCAAAAATAAACCGTATGCTCACAACAAGACTCATTTGCATACAATGAAAGTTTACAACACCCGACCAGTTAGCCTCACCATCATATTGTTGTTGATTAAGATTGTTCTTTTTTTTCGACCACTGAAGCGATCACTTGTGTTTTATTTTTAGTCACTTGTTCCAAAGTAATCAACGTTTTCAAGCGATAGAATTCCTGGACCGACCCGTTCCGGGAAAGCTCGAAATGGGATTTCTATTCGATCAACAAGAAGTGCTGTGAGTAGAGTGCGTGACAGTCAAGAACAAAGCTACCCGTATACACACTTTCGTCGGACACATACGGAACGTCAGACAGGTAGTTGAAGTTGCTTCCAGTAGTTCCAGTAGTAGTCGAAGGTTGAGGTATTAGATCTGCTGTTAGCCCTTCCATTTGAAAATTTATTTCGTAAATAATAAAAATTTCAAAATGTTCCTTAATTGCCGGGAATTTAAGAAGTTTTTTCCTAATATTATGTGAATAAACCTGGCAAGTTTCAGTGAGGTATTACAAATCCTCATCTTTTTACATCAGTTTGTTTTCAGTGCGGTCTAACACGGTCGAAAAATTGCCGTTAATTTTTCCGCGCTACTGGCGCTGTTTTCCTCTTTGCTATTTTGAATTCTTACGTGTAAACCGCTGATTTCAATGTTTGTTGTGACACTGAGCCGATTCCAGCAAGAACACAGCGTATTCATACAAAGCTCTATAAATTTGGGCAAAGCATTTCTACGATTATTTCGCACATAAAATTTCAAAATTGCATCGACCTAAATCTTAGCGAGGGTCTTTTCACTCAGCCTAAAATTAAATAGAAATTAATCAACACAAGAGACTCAACTTTTCATGCATTTTCTCGGACAATTTTGTTTTTCTTCATAGATCATCTAATCATCAAATTGCAGACAAGGGAATTGAACTGAATTGGCTTTTATGCTTTCAAATTTCGCACTATCCCTGGGTTATCTTAAACTGAACAAGGCGGCCCTGGTTTTTTTTTTTCTATCGTAATAATTCTGGCAGCGGAAGCAAATCATTGAAGTCCAAATCTTGCCCTTAGCAACATCCATAAGGTGGGCATAGTTGTATCAGCGTAAGCCCTTCCAGCTTTCTGTTCTAACTTATTCACGGCATGCAATTGACGAGGCGGCTCATTTGGACTAGGGTGCAAAGGCATAGAATATAATAAACCCTACAATCTCTTGGGTATGTTGCATTTTACAGTAATTGGCCTTCGATTCCTCGCTACAAACAACCATACGTAATTAAAGTGGAATGGTTGGGAAACCCTTTGTTATAGGCTTTTGTTAGCTTTTTTGGACCTGACCGTGCCCAACGTTCAATAGCATTCCTATTGATTTTGAAGTTATTGACCAATAGAAACATTGCACAATATATTCAGTCACAATTTGTGAACAGAAAACAAGGGATTGTGCACGGTCAAGGAGCATCCAACATAACCTACAGCACCATTGTTTTCAGCTTTGATGTTTGCCGGGTTTCCTAACCAGTCTCCTCTACTGACTATGAAACAACAGTTGAAGGTACTAAGATGCAATTACTGCTTGATGCGTACATCATCCAGTCGACTTGTAGCGCTTACTTGTACTTGGCGTACACATCAGCGCATGTTGTTCCACCGTTGTTGCTTTCGCTATCATCAGCTAAATCTTCTCCGTACCACAATCGCAGCTCTTGGCCAGAAGCCAAAACCATAGGATTTGTTAACACTGGGAACACAATCTCTTGAGAATCAGAGTGATATCCATTCAGTGTATAAGGTGTCCGCTGGCTCTCCGGCACAATGATGACGTCACTTGAATTCGTTAAGACTGTTTGAATATAGCTTTCCGAAGGGTTACAGCCCCATTTAGTAAAAACGCCGTATTTGCAACTCACAGAACCACTAACGTGAACCAGTTTGAATGCCAGTATGGTCCCACCAACGCCAATGTGAAACTTGCCAAAACCGTTATCTTTGGCACCAAAACAGACCCGATTCAAATTTAACATGCGCCAGGGTACTTCTAAAAGAAGCGGAAAATTACATTTGGTAAGGTATTTGGACTGAGTTGAGTCCAATTCGGTCATTTATACGACTGATTAACAAAATCAGACGACCACGTATGATTACGATTATGATTATACAGACCGAATTGGACGACTCCCCGAAGACTCTCTTACCAATTAGTCATAGCTATAACAAGACATTTGCGATAGTTTAAGCCTTTTTAAAATTAAAGCCCTTTTTCCGCGACTGTTTTGCTACAGTACTGTGCAAAAGTAATAAGAGCGAAGTTTGTCGAATTTCGTCCTTTGTTCTCGCGAAAGTTCGCCGAAATTTCGCAGGGAGTAGAACAATAGATGCGCCGAAATTTCGCCGAATTTTTGTCTGAAACGAAAGTTCGCAATTTGTTCGTCGAAATTCGCGAATTTCGCCGAATTTCGGCGAAGTTCGCTCTCATTTCTTTTGCACAGTACTTTAGCATTGAAAAAAATAAAAGTAAAAAACAGCGATGGCGCGCATTGTCAAATTAGTCAGGTATGTCGCGTCTGTTACATTGAACACTTTCCAATCTATCAGAGAAGAGGACGTCACAAATTATGTGATACACACAAGTTCAATTTTAAACATTTAAGACGGAATCCATCAGGAAATTGAGTAATCTCAATTTTTAGTGGACAAAAACTTTGTACCAGAATAATTTAAACAATATCGCATTCTTTTTTATATTTCTTCAAGGGGTACAGATGTAATAAGTTATCTGTAATAACACCAAAGAATATCTCGCTTGAGAGCCCGAGAAAATAAAAGACAATTTTCACAAGAATTGTTAAAACACAGGTAGAATTCTGAAATTTTGTGTCTAAGGTGTCATTTGTGAAATTTGCCATTTTTTTTTCTTGGGCTCTCATAAGAAATTGTCTTTAGTGTTATTTTCGATAACTAATTACATCCATAGCCCTTGCAAAATATAAAAAAGAATGTGATATTGCTTAATTTTTTCTGGTACAAGGTTTTTGTCCACTGACATTAAATTTACTTCACTCTTTTCGAAGTATATTTCTCCACATGTTGACATTTTAGCTAGAATTCCACACTCTTTTCTACACTTTAAGTTTTCGTCGATATCAATTAAACAATTCTCTCTTGCCAAGTTCTCTGAATCATGTTAAAAATTATCTGATTACAATAACCAATTAACTTAAGTTTATTTATTGATTGTAATATTCTCTTGCATCGGAAATCTTGCACACTGTAAAGTGTCTGGTCCCAAATAAATTTTGTGCCATATTTCGGATTGAGTGACTGCAAGACTCCAAAACACGTCGGCAGAAGAGTTTTAAAGTATAAAAAATAGCAGAAACTCGGACATGAAAAGTGTTCATGGCGAGTATTCAACAGGAAGAAGACCGGTCCAAAATAGTTTTCATCACTACAAGTCTCGCATTATTGAAAATGTTGATAATGTTATGCGTTATTCTGCTTTAAGCGAGTGTGGCCCCGGAAAAAATGCATAAGAGTTTAGGGAAAATTTGTTCATAAGTTTTCATAAAGAAAGACAGGAGCCAAGACAAAAGAAACGTTGATGACAGCGAAAATTGTCTCAACTTTAATATATTCTCGAACAATCAAACACTAGTGCTATATGGCATGTTTAACGTTTTAATTTCTTTATTGATAATTGTATAAAACTAATAGACCTCAACTATAGCTGTGAGTCTGTTCAGTACAAAGTCGCAGCGACGTCAAAATGTGGTAAATACATCAGCGACATACTCACTTGTAGTTTGCGTGCCGCTTTTTGCTCCAGTTACCTCATTCTGAAGTATTCTGTGTTATCTGTTACTGAACAGAAACAGGGCAGAAAGGATTCAATAATTGATGAATATCTAACGTCTCAAACATTACTTACCAGAATCTGGGTTGTCAGCATATACCGAGGTTACTTTCTCCTTAAAATAATTGGCTCGGAAATACTTGGTGTCGTTGTTGAACTGACAAATCTTGTTAACAAGATCGTAGTTAAAACTTTGACAAGTTAGTTGGGTATTACAAGCGCTGTAGCAGGTAGCGAGGCTATCTGCAGTGAATGACTTATACTCATGATCAACAAGGGCAAACCCATACACTGAACGATGGTGTTTGCATGACTGGCTTATTGATCGGTGAATCAATGCAAGGTGACAAATGATAGCGAAAATAACCATGATTTTGCTTGAAAATCCTCTGAGTTTACTAAACTTGTTTTCCCTCATTAACTATTTAACATTGCCATTAGGGTATGAATTTTTGATGAAATGTCTCATAACCTGACGGAACGTTTGCACGTGTAAGGCCCGGTGCAGACGCTGGACTTTTCATGAGCCGAACCTGTAATACATTGAATTAAAAGTTCGGTGTCTGAATCAATTAGGAACGCCTATTTCAATTCGGAAAGGCTCAGCCGTTTTTCACGCCTAGCCCGGCCGGGAATTTCGACTGTGGAACGGCTTTGATTCAGACGCCGAACTTTTCATGTACCGAACCTAATGCATAAATTATGATTAAGTATTTTGCAAGCAGTTTGGCCAAAATGAGCATTTTTCCCCTTTTAATTAGTTTGGCTGGAATTAAGATCGGCGTCTGAATCAATTCAGGCGGTCTAAATAGTTTGGGTCGGCCTTAATTCGAATTAGGTTCGGCTCATGAAATGTTCGGCGTCTGAACCGGGCCTATGCAAAGATAGCTGCGACTAAATTATTTCCTCTCTAAAGCAACGATTATATCAGCAAAAAATTAAACTCCAGTGGATCCCTTCCCCTATATCTGAGTTCTAATTCTGCGGTTTCCTAATTGTTGCACAAGGAACAGGATTTATAAGGATGAATTTCGCTATTTTTTAATGGGGAAAAACCGAGAATTATCTTGTTTGTCGATGGCGCTTGCCATTATATTCTTATAATTGTCTTCCATGCACTCAATCGCAGTAGTAAAACTGGTCTATGGAGTACTAAAGTGTGACGTCATAAAAATGAAATTTCTGAAATTATGGGATTTGTCAGGATATTGTGAAAGAACAATGTCCAAGAGGCCTACTTGCCAAAAGTGAGCATTTCGGGGCAAATTAACTCTGAGACCGTAGCCCAGTTATCCTTAGAAAACTCCATACAAACCCTTCTAATTTTTTTTTGGGTCGACCCAAAAAAATTTAGAAGGGTTTGTATGGAGTTTTCTAAGCATAACTAGGTTACGATCTCAGAGACAATTTCAACGTCATCACTTTAGTACTCTATTTACGGCACATTGTTATGCAAATGAGGTTGGTGTCCATACAAACCCTTCTAGTTTTTGGAGTGATGATGGTCAACATTGAATACATTTATTGGGTAACAAAATCAGTCCATATTTGGTAAGTCACAGGAAGTAAAGGGTAAAAGGAAGTGAATAGAAAAAAAGAGAGTATCTAGCCCTCACTCAAAACCATTCCGTTTCAAGACAAGACAAGACATTTATTCTCATAATATTACAAGTACAATTTTTTGGCACGCAGTTAGCAAGAAAACGCTAGTCGAGGCGTGCCAAATCAATTCTATTACAAATCATATATTACATATAATAAGTAAAAAGCAAAGAAAAAGAAAAGAGGAATTATGTGTAATGAATTCAAAAGCAAGAAAGACAAATCTGTTTAATGCAACCTGTGAAAGAGGATATCGAGTATCTCGAGGAACTATATAAATCATTGGAAAAAGTCCATTTATTATCTGAGAGGGTTAAAATCATCTTAACTGGTGACTTCAACTTCCCCGACATTGACTGGAACTTAACAGCTCCACTCCAGCCTAATTCTCTATCTGACTATTTCTGTGATACTATCATGAACTACTTTTGTCTCACACAATCTATTGATACGCCAACTCGCGGAGATGCAATACTCGACCTAGTTATCTCAAATTGCCCGGAAAATTTAATGGATATCGACGTTTGTGATAGCCTTGGAACATCGGATCACAATATTGTTAATTTTAATTTGGCTG
>OZ037996.1:35829488-36061988 GCA_964035705.1 Porites rus
ATGTCATTCCATACTTTAGCGCCAAAAATTGGGACGGCTTGTTTTAGCTTTTCAAGATTAAATTTTTTGATGTAGGATGATCTTGTGTTATATTCATGAATAAATGATGTCTGCGAGAATAAGTTAACGATTTTTGAGGGTGCAGAATTAGCATGAATATCATGACTTAGGTAAGATATTTGCATCAATAAAAAGAGGAATGGCATGAACTTTCCTGTTAGCAAAAAATATGAAACGGATGACTTTTCCCTGAAGCAATAAGATTTTTGTTAAATGTGTTTTTGACCCCTGCCCCCAAACTATCAAACCGTAAGATAAATAAGGCAAGATTAACGCACAGTAAATATTTAGTAAGGTGTGTTGAGGAACAAGGTGCCTCAATTTAGAGATTAAACCAACCGTTTTACTTAATTTAGTAGCTACATTGTCAACGTGTATTTTCCACGAAAGATTTTTGTCAATCAGTGTGCCTACATATTTAACATAATTTCTCATTTCTAAACTAACGTATTGATTGGTATCAGTATCGAAGATCTTAAGTTGGGGAAGGTAGTCAACAGACTTCTGGTAGGGATGAAAAATAACAAAATTGGTTTTTTGGGTATTAAGGATTAATTTATTTGAGACCAGCCAAAGATACAACTTTTTAAGCTCAGAATTTACTGTTGCCTCAAGTGACCTTAGGTTCTTGTTGGCGTACAGTATGTTAGTATCATCAGCAAAGAGGTAGAAATTAAAAGTATCAGAGCAAGTATGAATATCATTAATATATAAGAGGAAAAGCAAAAGGACCTAGTACAGACCCCTGTGGAACACCATTTGATATTAGAGCTGCATCAGATAATTGTTTGTTTATTTCTAGTGTTTGTGGTCTGTTCCACAAAAAGGATTCAACATCGACAAAGAAAACATTATTGTCATCCAGATCGTACCATAAACAAAGTCTATGAAGCCACCTGTAGAAAAACAAGACAACTTCAACAAGCTGGGTATAAGGTGATAGAGAAATGGGAGTGTGCGTTTAACAAAGACAAGAAAACAGACCTGCAGTTGCAAGAATTTCTCAAGACCTTTCAACTGGTCGAACCACTCAACCCAAGAGACAGGTTCTTTGGAGGTCGAACCAATGCTGTATGCCTGTGTGCAGAGGCTAAGGAAAGCGAAGCCAGTCACTATGTGGATATCAATTCGCTTTACCCCTACGTCAACAAAATCAAAACCTACCCAGTGGGCCATCCAGACATTTTGCTACTTATTATGCGTAGAGGAACAATTGGAAACACCTTGGTTGAAACGAACAGAGTTTTGTTCACTTGATGTACACCAGATTTGCAAAAAACTGCGGAGCTAGGATATGAAATCGTCAAGATTTATGAAGTCTGGAATTTCCCTGAGGATCAACGCAAAGAGGGTTTGTTTGCAGACTATGTCAACAAATGGCTCAAAAACAAAACAGAAGCCACAGGTTGGCCTAAGAATTGTGTGACAGACGAACAAAAAGATGCTTACATTACGGACTATTATGCCCGTGAAGGGGTGCAGCTGGAGCCTAACGAAATTGGAAAGAATTTTGGGAGGAAACAAGTGGCTAAATTGATGCTCTATTCTTTTGGGGGGAAATTTGGCCAGAAACCCAACAAGACGCAGACATTTACAGTCACAAGCCCTGGTCAACTGTATCGGATTATTGAAGAGTGAGGAAACAACATTCATGACATACGAATTTGTACTGAAAATATCCTGGAGGTGGATGTCAGAAAAGTCGTGGAAGAAGTCATCCTTAGCAGTAAAACAAATATTTTTATTGCAAGTATCACAACTACCTGTGCACGCTTAGAGTTGTACGAGTGTTTAGAGTCGCTGAAGGATCAAGTCCTTTACTTTATACTAACAGTACCATTTATCAGGGGCGTAAGGGTTCACCCAGGGTAGAGACAGGTCGGTTCTTGAGCTAAATGAAAAACGAGACAGCCGGCGTACCTATACAGGAGTTTGTCACAGGCGGCCCGAAAAATTACAGCTACATGTTGCAAACAGGTGACACAGAGTGTAAAACACGTGGTTTCACCCTGGATGAACAAGGCTATGCATTGCTAAATATTGAATCCATGAAACGTCACATTTTAGCTGAAATCAAGAACCCAGAGAAGGAACGAGGACCTACAGCTGCGCCTGCCACCATCAACTTTAACACAAACAGGACCACCTAGAAAATCTGTCTAACCCACAAACTCAAGAAATACGGACTAGTATTTAAAAAAAATGTGGTCAAAAAAGAAGACTTAAGCAGTAGACCCTGTGGCTATGAAAAGATAAGAGAGGACATTGATCTTTCACTCTCTTTATGCAGAAAAACATAAGATACATTGATGTCAAGTAATAGTTTAATCAATAAAATTTCAGTTACAGTTAAAAGGTGTGCCTGATGGCGTAAAAAATACCTAATCCTAACCTGAAAACGAGAACCTCAAAAAAACCCTAACTCTAGCCCTAACCCCAACCCGTAACCCTAACCATAAACCTAACCCTAACCCTAACCCCAACCCTAACCCTAACCCTAACCCTAAGCCCAACTCTAACCCTAACACTAACCCTAACCCTAACCTCTAACCCTAACCCTAACCCTAACCCTAACCCTAACCTCTAACCCTAACCCTAACCCTAACCCTAACCCTAACCCTAACCCTAACCCCAACTCCAACACTAACCCTCACCCTAACCCTAACCCTAACCCAACACCTAAGCCTAACCCTAACCTCTAACCCTAACTCCAACCCTAACCCTCACACTAACCCTAACACTAACCCTAACCCTAATTCTAACCCTAACCCTAACCCTAATTCTAACCCTAACCCTTATCCCTAACCCTAACCCTAACCCTAACCTCTAACCCTAACCCTAACCCTTATCCCTAACTCTAACCCTAACCCTAACCCTTACCCTGACCCTAACCCTAACTCTAACCTCTAACCCTAACCCCAACCCTAACCCTAACCTAACCCTAACCCCAACCCTAACTTTAACCCTAACCCTAACACTACTCCTAACCCCTGGTTGGGGGTTAGGGTTAGGGTTAGAGGTTAGGGTTGGGTTAGGGTTAGGATTAGGGTTGCGGTTAGGGTTAGAGGTTAGGGTTAGGGTTAGGGTTAGGGTTTAGAGTTAGGGTTAGGGTTAGGGTTAGAGGTTAGGCTTAGGGTTAGGGGTTAGGTTAGAGTTAGGGTTAGGTTAGGTTAGGGTTAGGGTTAGGGTTAGGTTAGGTTAGGGTTAGGGTTAGGGTAGGGTTAGGGATAGGGTTGGGGTTAGGGTTAGGCCTAGGGTTAGGGTTGGGGTTAGGGTTAGGGGTTAGGGTAGGGTTAGGGTTAGGGTAAGGGTTAGGGTTGGAGGTAGGGTTAGAGGTTAGGGTTAGGGTTAGGATTAGGGTTAGGGTTAGGGTTAGGGTTAGGGTCAGGGTTGGGGTTAGGGTAGGGTTAGGGATAGGGTTGGGGTTAGGGTTAGGCCTAGGGTTAGGGTTGGGGTTAGGGTTAGGGGTTAGGGGTTAGGGTAGGGTTAGGGTTAGGGGTTAGGGTAAGGGTTAGGGTTGGAGGTAGGGTTAGAGGTTAGGGTTAGGGTTAGGAGTTGGATTAGGGTTAGGTTTAGGGTTAGGGTCAGGGTTGGGGTTAGGGTTAGAGGTTAGTGGCAGGGTTAGGAGTTGGGTTAGGGTTAGGGTTAGTGTTGGGGTTAGGGTTAGGGGAAGGGCTAGGGTTAGGATTGGGGTTATGGTAAGGGGTTAGGGATAAGGTTTGGGTTAGGGTTAGGGTTAGTGTTAGGGTTGGAGTTAGGGTCAGAGGTAAGGGTTAGGGTTAAGTGTTGGGTTAGGGTTAGGGTTAGGGTTAGGGTTGGGTAAGGGTTAGGGTTGGGTTAGGGTTAGGGTTAGGGTTAGGGTTGTGATTAGGGTTGGGGTTAGGGCTATGGTTAGGGTTAGGGTTGGGGTTATAGGTTAGGGGTTTGGTAATTTCTGGCTGGTTTGAGGATTAGGGTTTTTTTGAGGTTTAGGATTTAAGGTTAGGATTTGGTATTTTTCACGCCATCAAACACACCATATAACTGTAACCCAAATTTTATTGATTATACGCTCACTTGACAGCAATGTATCCTAAGTATTTCATCACATTGAGAGTAAATGATGAATGACCTATCTTATGCGTTCATAGCCATAGGGTTTACTGATAAAGTCCTTTGTTTGGCCACACGTTTGTCAAATACTAGTCCGTATTTCTTGACTTTGTGGGTTAGACAGATTTTCTAGGTGGTCCTGTTTGTGTCAAAGTAGATGGTGACAAGCACAGCTGTAGGTCTTCGATCCTTCTCTGGGTTCTAGATTTCAGCTAAAATGTGACGTTTTATGGATTCAAAATTTAGCAATTCATAGCCTTGTTCATCCCGTGTGAAACCACGTGTTTTACACTCTATGTCGCCTGTTTGCAACATGTAGCTGTAATTTGCGCTGATCCTCAGGGAAATTCCAGACTTCATAAATGTTGGCGATTTCATATCCTAGCTCCGCAGCTTTTCGCAACCCAGGTGTACACCAAGTACCTGTTAGATAGCGCTCTTCTTTGGTGTGTGAACAAACTCTGTTCGTTTCAACCAAGGTGTTTCCAACTGTTCCTCTACGCATTTTCCACAGAGGGGAAAAGTGAGCTTTCCACCTGCACGAACGGGTAGTACCGGATGGTACAACCTAGGTGGAGCGAGAATCTTGACTTTCGCAATCTCAAAGTAGCTGTTAATATCTTAATCTGCAGGATTCACCAAAATGTCTGGATGGCCGACTGGGTAGGTTTTGTTTTTGTTGACGTAGGGGTAAAGCGAATTGATATCCACATAGTGAATGGCTTCGCTTTCCTTAGCCTCTGCATACAGGCATACAGCATTGGTTCGACCTCCAAAGAACCTGTCTCTTGGGTTGAGTGGTTCGACCAGTTGAAAGGTCTTGAGAAATTCTTGCAACTGCAGGTCTGTTTTCTTGTCTTTGTTAAACGCACACTCCCATTTCTCTATCACCTTATACCCAGCTTGTTGAAGTTGTCTTGTTTTTCTACAGGTGGCTTCATAGACTTTGTCTATGGTACGATCTGGATGACAATAATGTTTTCTTTGTCGATGTTGAATCCTTTTTGTGGAACAGACCACAAACACTAGAAATAAACAAACAATTATCTGATGCAGCTCTAATATCAAATGGTGTTCCACAGGGGTCTGTACTAGGTCCTTTTGCTTTTCCTCTTATATATTAATGATATTCATACTTGCTCTGATACTTTTGATTTCTACCTCTTTGCTGATGATACTAACATACTGTACGCCAACAAGAACCTAAGGTCACTTGAGGCAACAGTAAACTCTGAGCTTAAAAAGTTGTATCTTTGGCTGGTTAGTTTTGGAATTCTTGAATAAACTTGAAACAAGCTGCTTTAAGGATGATCACATCGTAATGGCAGTACTTGTTTAACTCATCCCAAAGGACGTATTGTTCGTTTCTTTCTAATTCTGCGGCGTACCAGGTGTCAAATTCCTCGCGTTTTTTCTGCTTCGTGGCTTGAGGTTGGAAATACTGTGTAGCTGGTATAGAACCTCTGTAAGATAAATTCTCTCTTGTATGGAACGCATGAGGAAAGAAACCTTTGTGAAGTTCCACCAAATTAAATGTGTCGGGCAATTCAGCCGAAGGCACGGGCATAAAGCAAAGACAATCTTTAAACGTAATATTTGCATGCATATACCAGTATTAAACTTTAACGTTTTAGCCCTTGTTGTCAACTGGTTTTCAACTTTGATGGCTTGACGGTAAAGTTCCTCTATGATAAAGTTTCCGTCAAACCCTTTCAGGTTATGAAACACCACCATGAGATCTCGCTGTTTGTCCTTCACTTTTGTTAGATTATTCATGGCCTAAATAAACTGTTTAATGCGTGTATCCACATTAAAGGCATGTGATACATTCTGTGGATCCTTTCTCAGTAGCATATCGAATAAAATCTGCGACGAGAACTTCCCTGCCTTCATCATCTTGTTCAATCAAGCATTCTATATCTCCAAACACGAAAAGGGGTGCTGGTTTCTTCTCATCACCGTCTGGTTCTTCGTCTTCAGGGATCTCAACACGTTGACTGTAGCATTTATGGTCGTAAATCTGCACAAATTCTTTGCAGTGAAAGCACGTATCGTGGTAACAAACATGTGGCTCGTCAGGATTAACGTAATACTGTTTGCAGCAAATCAAACATTTTCTGTCCTTTTGACAGAGACTCACTTTCTTTTTGCCTTTCTTCATTTTGTGATTCGCACAGCAGTCTTGACGGTAGAAATCTCGCTGGCAGTCTTTGCTGGGAATGGTACGTTTCTTGCCAGGTTTAAACACCTGGCAACCACCCTTCTGCGAACGTGTTCGTTGACAGCTTGAACAGTTACGTCTCATACAGGAATGATTGGCTGCGTCTTCCGTATTGTACCCCTTGCAACAGTCAGAACAAAAGTAGGATCGGTTCAAGAACGCACGGGCACAGCATAATTCATCTTGATTCTTGATGGTGATCACGCATTTTTTTTTCTTAAGCATCATATCAAATGGAAGCCTTTTGGGATTCTTTGACGCTGGACCTTTTCCGCCTTTTTTCAGGGTATGTAATAAATGTGATAGTGGCATTGAACCCAATGGCAGGATTCATGTCTTGGGCACTGTCCGTTTTTCTGGCAAGTGATTCAAACATCACGTAAACATAATCGCCTCTATTCACAAACTCGTTGACGGGAACACCATATTTCACATCAGACAGCAATCCAGATTGAACGGTTCTATCTCATGTTCTTTCGATGTTAAGATGTACTTGTGTTGTATTAGGGAGCTTTTGTTGAAGTATGGTATCCCTTATCGTTGTAAACAGAGCCTCGGACAATCCTTCGTCTAAAGTTTCCGCCTTCGTGGGGGGAAGTAGCTGGTCAAACGTCACGCTGAATTGTTCTTTCTTTGACCGCACCCTTTAAACCTTGCCGTTGGTATGGTAGGAACACCACATTAGCTTTGAACAGAGGTTTCTTTTCCAACGCTAAACGATTAGCTCTCTCTACCAAAAATTCATTCAAACCATCGTCCATCAGGTCGAACATGTCCACGTCCTCTTCCATTTTTCTTTTATTTTTGATTTGTCTTTCGGAGGTTTTAGGTCCACCTTCTTACTTTCCTGTTTCATGCTTCGAGTACTCACAGCCCCACCTGTCTGGTTATCAAGACTCAAGCAAGGTACTTTGTTGGAATGAAGTAACTCCATGCGAAGTAGTTCATCATTGTCAGCAGCTTTCCTTTTAGCTGATTCGGAGTGTCACAGTGTAAACATGGAACTTTAACATTGGTTCCACAATGTTTCCTATGACGTGAAAAGTCAAATCTGTTCTTGTACTTTACAAGGTATTTTCTGTATACGATGATAATATTTTTTTTTTGTTTTTTCGTGAAATTAACGTCTTTTTTATAGAAAACTTCAAGTTTTATTTCAAATTTTGGACGTTGCAAAGAATGTCACGCATGACGAAACACGTCAGCAAAGCTGGTAAAGTTGACCCGGGTGATAGAATAACCCTACCAGTGAAATTTGCTAGTAAACCAGAGTTAACGTCAACTCGCTTGCTAGGGTAACCCGGCCTAGCACAAGGGTAACCCTCTCTCCTTGTAAACAAGCCCTTAGCTAATCATTTTGATTTTGAATGGCAGAATGTCACTCATCTTTTGAGCTTGGAAAAAGGCACTGTAATTTGCAACTGTTTGATCTTCTCGCCAGAGTTTCACCCATTACAAGTTCCTTAAAAGTGTTGTGCTTTATAGCCGAATAGGCGTTTGCACTAAGCTGTCAAAAAGCTCCTCATTCAAAGTCTTTGTTATATGTTAGTATCTTCAGCAAAAAATTAAAATCTGAAACCTTTGAGACATCACATAAATCATTTATATAAATCACAAAAAGCAAAAACCTACTTTGGGAAGTTGTCACCGAATAGAAAGAATTGATACCTATTGTCTATTATATGAGTAATTCGCAAACTTATTGTAACCATCCCATCCATCATCCAATAAAATTTGATGATCAACTGTATTAAAAGCTCTAGACAAAACGATAAAAACACATAAAAAGAACTCATTGTTATCAATAGCAGCAGATATCTTATCATACGAAATAGTTACAACGTATTTAGTCCAGTGATGCTCAGGAAAGCCAGATTGATGATCAGTGAGTATTTTATGCTAATTGTAAAATACTCCATCCAATAATAATTAAGAACAGAAGTAGGTCCTAGACCCTAGGAATTAAGAGAGACATTACAGAGCAAATTCACCTCATTCTCCAAGGAAAAAGAGAACGCCGCCCGCTCTTTAACCGATTGAAAAATGTTGTGAATGCTAGTTTCAGTCTTTTTTGTTCTTCGGACGATCAATGGTCTAGAATAAACAAAAATTGTGCCGTTTGACCTTGAGCGGTTGTGGTTGTCTTAAAACGGTCTGATATGATGACACGGTGTTTCAAAGATAAGCTTCGAGAGTAATAAATGCCTGGTTCCAAAAGCAAATTCTTCTTAAGGGAGGCAAGAGGTCGGAGATTGTCATATCTAGGAATTGAATAAAAAGCATTCTTGTTTTTTACCAGTATCATTAACAGTGTGGCAAATCCTAAGTCCGCCACTGATCTCCATAGAAGGTCAAAATAACTTGCAAAATATTTACAGACTTCTGAATGTGAGTGCTTAGCATTGCCCTTGAAGATGCATCAGACAGGTCAAATCATTGAAACAAGCTCTAGATTAAATAAATAAATAAAATAAACAGGGCTGTATATTCATCCTTTAAGGCATCAAATGAATTTTTATTTGAACTCCTTAGAAGAACACTTTTTGGTTTCGAATTTTATTCATTGTGAGCTTCATTGCTAGGGAAGCCACTAGGTCTGGTGTACAAAAACTCCAAGAATAACCTTTTGTCAGGACCACGATTTATCAGCACCGTTATTCAAGAGTAACAAATTCAACCTTGTTTGCCATGTTTTAGTATTTTGATTCGTATTCATTTGATTCATATCAGTCTTGACGGGTTGCATGTCCAATGCGGTATTTATTCGAATAAGCGCCCAACCTCGAATTAGCGCCCACCTTGAATAAGCGCCCATCCTAAAGGCAGAAAAAGTTGATAAGCGCCCACCAACATCCCACCTCCAAAAAATGGAGTAATTACTCATGAGAGACTTCCCAGAACAGGTAGTTTCCTTCAGAGTATAGAAACCTTGCTTTGTTAAATCTTCGCGTTTTGTTATTACTCAAGTTTATTGTTTTGCTGCAAAATAAACATACCACAATTGCTCAAAATGTTGAAAATTTAATGAGCACCCAGCCTCGAATAAGCGCCCACCTTGAATAAGGGCACACTCTCGTACTCTTCCAAGAAACATCGACTACAACTTCGCCTATCCGTCGGCGACTTACGGACCAAAATAATTACAAACCTTGAAGACACATACCCCAAAAACAATTACACAAGATAAGAACCTGAATAAGGGTTGATTTCCAGTGTCGCGTAATTTTTACGTGCATACGTGCGTAATGCATGAAAGGTGGCTCGTAAGCGTAAAAGTTGAACCTCGCTCAACTTCTCGTTTAAGCTCAGCACTTTTCATCTTGCCTCTATTTTATTTACGTGATTAAAATTTACGTGCATTAACGTGCGTATCGCCCCATGTAAGGTAATCCGGAATCCCGAATCCAGGTAATTTTGGTCTGTGGAATCCGGAATCCACGGCTTTGGAATCCGGAATCCAGCTAATGGAATCCGGAATCCAAGCATTGTAATCCAGAATCCAGGTTGCTGGAATCCACTCTGTTGTGATGGTTCCAGGGCCTCTTCTTTTCCTTTAGCGACTGTTGCGTGAAAATCTCATGTCGCAAGGACGCGCAACAGGCATGTTCACGCGCGTTTCACTCGCAGGAACATCCCTTGTCATTGTGACATATCGGGTATCAATTTGAAACAATGGTCACATTATAATGACGTGACAGAATCCCAGGGAGTGATTCATATTACTGTATATTATCGCTCTTTATAAGACACCCTTTCGACCTTTTTCCCCGTTGCGCTTTTGGAGTCGGAAGTTTAGATTCTTTTCCTGTTTGGGTGCAATTGGAACTAATTTTTGGATTTCAGGTAACGTCAAAAGAATAATAATATAAAGTATCCTTATTCTTGGCCGTAGTGTCAGTAGTCGCGGTGGTTGCAGTTACTGGCTTCTTTCAAGCACATGTCATCAGTGTCACTCAAAGAATGACATGCTGCACGTGGTGTCGACGTGGTGTCTTTCATTCAGTCCAGATTCAATCAGTCGAAATCAGACATCTCAAGAGATCACTTTGAATTTTTTTCTCAATCGATCGTTATCAATCTTTGTCAGCATGGGGAAGCACAAGAAAAAGCATGAGTCGGAAAGGTACGTACGTCTATAAATTCGGTGTTTGTGACTTTGTGATGGAAATGTTTTGGCGGCGTGGTTTTGAATAGATCAGAATGTGTGAAACAGTAATCTAAAACTTCGAGCAGCTATATCTGTCTGTTTCTATCATGTTCAGAATTATGAGCTAACTATCTTGCAAATTTATGTACAGGAGTCCAAGAAAGAAAGAGAGAAAAGCGGAGAAAGAAAAGAAAAGTTCAAGGTCTGTGGAGTTGTCGTTGTTTGTTCTATTCGTGTTTTCTGCTCAAAAAGCGGTGGTTGTGCGAACACTTACTGAAGCGTTTCTGTGATCAAAATTAAATTCGAAGGTGACAGCGTTTCCATACCATTTACAGACATGCTAATTAAATAGAGCATTTGATCAATGAAACGAATATACCAAAGTGAATCCAAAGTAAATTATCGAATTTACTTCACCGTAGAGCTCCGGAAATTGCTTGAAAAGGTCTTCTTCGCCCTTGTAGTTTGTGCATGAGAGAAGATAAAGTATGCACAAGACTGTTCCTATTGGTTTGGGCCACTGACTGCGATCCCAAGCAAAAGAGCTTTATGAATTCCATGCTAGCAGACAGGGCGAAGTACCCCTACCAAGTCCCTATTCCTGACTGCCCACACAACATCAAGTCAGTACGTTCTGCAGAGTTTTGGCATTGGATTGACATTGATGGATACCTAGTGAATGTAAGGCTGCTTTTGGTGCTACGTAGAGAATACGAAGACATCAAGAAATCAGTTTCATTGAAAGTAGTTCGAAACAAAGATCGGATGGATGTAGAAACAGCAGTGGAGATTCACCGGAAAGCGATTCAAGATTCCATTCCAGATGAAAGAGTGAGCACAACATTAGTTCCAGAACTGGAATTCAAGCACTGGAAAAAGAACGGGGCCTCTCTTTTAAGCTACCCGGTAGGATTGGCATTCTCCCCAAAGCATAGCAGGCTGTTTATTACCGATAGACGTCTCCATGCAGTCTTCATGGTTGACATGCACTGTCCAGCAAATGTCACATTAATCGCTGGTGGTGGTGAGCCCGGGCATACTAATGGATATGGCAACAAGGCCAGATTTAGAAACCCAGCTGGTATTGTGGTGAAAGAGAGCGGGAAGCTGTACGTTTGTGACCAAGGAAACGGAAGAGTTAGAGTAGTCAATTTGCGTACGCTTTTCTGTCACGCTTCCCAGATTGTACAAGGGAGCGCCGAAGAAAGCCAAAGTGAGGAAGAAGATTGCGCCGGTAGACGTATCCGTAAAGTCCATGTACACGATCTTTCCCTTATTTCTGAAGGTAATGTACCGGATCTGGTGTCACCATTTGCCATATGTGCATCTGCAAAGGGTAGCGTTGAACTGTTTGTGTCAGACGTTGGTCTTGGCAAGATTTTTTCAATTTCTGGTGTTGTAGACGATGAGGAAACTAACTGCGTCGGCCAGTTAAATGAATTGTTTTGTTTTGATCGATCTAGTTTATTAACTTCATTAGCCTTAACGCGTGACGAGCAATACTTGTTAGTTGGAGACGGGAATGGTTCATGTATTCATCTTTGTCAAGTGAGAGGACGCTTGAAACTGAGAACAATTTCGAATATTCCAGGCCTCATGGGTATTGCAGTGACAGATGGTGGAACCGTGTTCTTGTCCTCCAGCAAAGAACACGCACTGTTCAGTTTGAAGGAAGAAGAGATGCTTGGGGGTAAAGAAACCCTAACAAAAGTGTGTGGAGAAACTGCAGGCCATCGTGATGGTGTCCAAAGTCGATGGAACAAGCCTACTGCTTTATGCGTATATCGAAACACTGTTTTCGTATGCGATACCGGTAACGTAGCAATAAGAATGTTGACGTCAGCAAAGGGACTGATCCCCCTGCAAAGTAAGATGGCCCAATATGCAAACGTGTTCCGACTCGACAAGAAAGCCAAAGAAGAAGACCTACCACGTACATTTGAAGATCATGTGAAATCTGTCGAGGAGTTGGTTGCATTTCTCTCTAACCACGAACAGGAAGCCCTGGAGAGGACGGGCAAGCGAAATACCAACGGTCCCGACATGACTATACCTCGATGCACCTGACAGTCCTTCCTCATAGTGCTAGAATCGCTGACCAGCCTTACCAACACGCTAACGGAGATTGGGCATAGTCACCTTCTGGACAGGATCTGTTTCGAAAGTATGACAACTTTGGGCGTGGAATGCTATTTCAAAGGAATGCAAGCAGACCACGACATGCCTACAGTGGCTAACTACGCTTACAGAAGAGCGCGCTGCGTGGAAGACGATATGCTGCGCATTTACCAGAAGGATTTCTCATATTTCATTGGGCCCAATTCATATTATCCGGAGAAAATTATCAAAGGTGAACCCCCAAACATCAAGACGCGACCAAACAAGCTGTCAGCAATCACTGAAGGAACAGGTAGCAAAGAAGAAGACACAAGGCGAGAAACTGTGATGCGAGAATTTGCTAAGGAGTATGGAAAAGGCGTAAGACAGGAAAATGTCCGCTCAAAAACGAAAGAGCTAACTGGCACCCTTCCTTATGCCCTTAGTATGTGTCCCACTACCATCACAGCCTCATTAGAGGGAAGCGAAGACGTAACAACAGCCTGCCAAGTTGTGGATGCTAATGTGGCATTGCGGAGCACGGCTGTACGGGTGCAAACCATTTACCAGAAAGACGACATATTGGCAGTAAGACACAACCGTGGAAGAGAGATCTCACCCTTCTGGTTAGCAGTTCTTCTGGAGGATGTACAAATAGAAGTGAATGGTGGAAATTTTGTGCAGCAAAGAGTATCCCTAAAGTGGCTAAACCAAACAAGTGATTCACTAACATACACCTCCGGTGATGTCTGTAATGGGAATTCCCCCAAGTGCATTCTAACCCGAGTACTCGACTTTTCTTCCGATGGATCAGACATCATTTTAACAACAGAGGAGGATAACAGGCTCTGTCGAATTGCTACTGGGGACTACGGTGACGATGATGACAATGAGAATGAAACTGCACCACCAACTGCAGAGGATGAGGGAGAAGTATCCCTCCCGATAAGACTGCCGGGAGTTAGTTTATCAGGACGGAGAACGACACGGTTTATTCTGAGATAAACGTTTCCGTTGCCTGCGTAGCTTGTAGTATAGTAATTGGACCATCTTCACGCTATTTGTTGGTAAGCTGTAACTGAAGTTTTACATTTCTGTGTGGCAATTAAACAATTCGGAGACGAATTACGTTTGAACCTGAAAAGCACTGATTTTGGCAATGTGAACCTCTTTTGTTATTGTTGACGCCGTTGTTATTATTAAAATAAGAATAGCCCTTCCTCGTTAGTATTTCTTCAACGATGTGGACTCAGTGGACTTCAGAAACCGCTCCTATATTCATAATCCTCTCGGGTAAGGCCAAGAATTATATTTTATACTTATATTTTATATAAGACAATGTACACTTCGGGTAAAAAAAGAACAAGCTTTTTTGGTGAAAACAAAGTACAAAGGAAACGTTGAAAACCAGAAAATAGAATTTTGAAACATGGAATCCAGCCACTTATGGAATCCGGAAGCCACGGATGTGGAATCCGGAATCCACAGGCATGGAATCCGGAATCCAAGACTCTCTTGGATTACCTTACATGGGGCGATGCGTAGCCAAAAAAGTGTCAGTGGAAATCAACCTTAAGATTGAACGATGAATACGTGTGTAATAACTTCCTCAGGCCTTCCTGGTTCTATCCATAAATCCAGATGTAATTTCCATTACTTGTTTTTAGGTCGTTTTCCACGTCGAGTTTGAATTACCATAATTACGTTGTAAGTGGAACTTGTTTCAAGTATACATGTCGTCCTCGTCGTCTATACCAGTAAGACTCTCAGATAGTTCTTTATTGAAGGCATACGGTAAAAATGTATCTCTGTAGTGTTTAGAATTTATACAATATACCTGGTACTCGGTCATGCATAACAGTGTTTATTCTAGAAGCGATTCTAGTGCTATTGAAATACAGGATTGTAAAATTAAAGGTAATGCTGTAGGAAACTCGTTTGCCACTAATCAAAAGAATGTAGTTTAGCTCAATCGTAATTCGGTCTGGAACAGTAAATAAGGTCTCATACAATATAATTGGAAGCATTATTCTAACGGAGTAAGACAATTTACTGTTTCAGTTTTCCTTTTCGCACTTAACTGCTTCGGCCACCATATAACGCAGTATTGGACCCTGCTCAATACTAGTTCAAGCAAAACCGAGTTTCTTATCACGCTTTGATTTCCTGTGTTGCTATTTGGCATCTCAATCAATTACATACTTCTCTAGGAGAAAACTTGAACGAACAAAGTAACCCGCAATAAAAGCGGTGCGTCGAATTCTTCACAGCCTTCTTGATAGAATTGTTTCCTTATGTGTCCTTCGTGACTAAGAGTGGGAAATAATTTGTTATCCGTACGAACATCAGCAGGTGTTTGGCCTCAGGAACACCACGTGTATCGTCATTTTTTACCCTTTCCGCGTTCACCGACGTTGTTCATCTTTCCCGTGTCTATGTTCAATTCTACCTGAACCGTTTTTAAACTTGACTTTAAATGTTCCAGACGCTCTCTCAAGCCTTGAAGTTGTGTTGTGAAGTCTGACCCCGCTACTTTTATTTTTGAATCCAGTGACTGAAGTCTTTGCTCCAAATGTGTTGAATTTGTAAGCCCTGTAGTCGCCGGTTTGAGCGAGGATCCCTCTTTGAGAACGCCTTTTTCAGCACCTTCTTCTTTTTTCGCTTCCTGGGATGTGTCCTCTTTTGCGTTTACCATCACTTCGAGAAGCTGAATACAAACGTTCTGATAAACAATTCAATCATATTAAAATTGAAACACATCAAAATCTCAGAAATAATGCAAATTTGCTTTGCTTTGCGGGTAACCACAAGCAAAGGCCCATTAACTCTTAGCCACTTTGGGCAGATGTCACAGATGTTGAAGGACCGGCGCAATAATTTCTGTTTGGCAGAATTTGCTTAATAAGGTGAATCTAGAGATCAAATTGAAACTTTAGCAATTGGAGCGTTAGCTCTTGAATCTTTTACGATGACTCATTACTTTTTTGAGTCGGTTTATAGACAAAATTGTCGTTTAGTTCCCACCAAGGCAGTGACATCGGTTCCTTGAAAACGAAATTCTTTGCACAATGCAGCGAAGTACGTCCACCTACGGAGCAGGAAGTCCGCAAAATGGCGACTACCGGCTTTCTGCCTCAGACCGTATCATCAGTCAATAAGTGGGAAGCAAATGCTGTTGTGAGTTTTCATTGTCCTAGCCAGAGATCTCGATCCGTCGGGCGCTGACGACAAGGGCCACAGCTCAAGGAACGAGAATGCGCTAGCTTCGCAAGAATATTAAGTCGTCATTGGACAGATTGCCAACAACACGAGGACTAACGGGTATATGTTTTTAGACTGATCTTCGACGGTCAACCTAACAGACAGGTGGTGTAAAGGTGAAGAAAGAGTATCCAAAATTAAAATAAATTAGGAAAGGTTAAGCTTCCTTTTACTGTATGGGCTCTAAACGCTCCATCTTTTTTTTAACACGTGTTGAATGAAAATAAACTTAAACAATACTATAAATTAGCCAGATCTACTTAGTTAAATGAATATCGAATTTTTCAGCTCCCCTTTTCTCATGGACAGTGCCCCGTTCCTGCCAAAACAAACGTATCCACCTGAAAACAATAATTGAAAACCAGTTATCAGTAAGATAAATCATTTTATGTTAGTTCAAGTTTATGCAGATTTTGAATTAACTGGATCATCAGGTCAGTGTAAGTTTTTAACATTGAAAGGCTTTGAGATGTCTTACTGATCGAGTTCATGAAGAACAAGAAAATTGAAATTATGAGGGGAGCTGTTTTGGTGGTCTTACTTCCTTGTGTTGCTTTAACTCTTCTAGGTAAGCTACTGATTACAGAAATCTTAAATGTATCTGCTTTATCCAGCTTAAAATTCCAATTCTCCGAATATGATTGAGCTAAGAGATAGATACTGAGTAAATCTTAACATATACAGATGGATTTTCCAAGTAACTATAGTCATTGCAATTTTTTCAGGCTATATTTACTGAATTTATATAATAGCCTTACTGAATTGAAAGATGGCTCATTTGATTTGCATTTAGTTGAAACGAAGAAAGTAACTCAACATCAGCCGAGCTGGAGTACGATGTTTTGTTTTAATTCATAATCAAGCTTGAATTAATTTACATATATTTTTGGATTGTGGATCGTAATGCCAGAGAAGAGTGCGTACTAAGTTCTTTTGCAATGGAACTCAACGTCTGATGATGTTGACTTCATTCAGTCAATGCCTGCGGTCTTTGATTTGAGAGGCTGGTTACCAACATTAGCTCAACATTGAGAATGAAAATCAGCGAAAAAGACTGAGTTAAACACAGCGTTCGATTTCGCCAACGGACCAAATTTGAATGAGATAATACAGTTTGAGGTAATAAAATGAAACGATAGGTAACATAAATATTCACTTGTTATATTACCAAGTGAAGCTATACATACCAAGTCAATTTATTTTCACAGTTTGGTTCTGTTTTTTTTGTTTTGTTACTTAAAAATGATTTTTTTTTTAAACTCGGAGAAATTTTTACAGGTCAATTATTTCTGCATCAGACTATCTAATATTACAGATTCTAAGGCCAAAATTGTTTGTACTGCAAGCATGTGTTAATCTTAGTCGTTTGGCAACTTGAAAAAATTCGGGGGGGGGGGAAGGGGCCAGCAGTTCAGATGTCGATGACGCTGAGTGACTTGATCACCTGAGCTATCTTAAACCCGAATTGCCTTAGTCAGCTTACTTTGCAAAAAAACCTCCAAAACATCACCGCTTAACTGACAGACGACCAATTACATCGTGACGAATCAGGTCAATAACCAGGGTTTAAAAAATAATACCATTAACTGAAGAGATTACAACTCATTTTGACTCTGAAGGTGGCGACTACACAGGTCGTCGAAACGTCGGTCTCTGTCAACAACAGTCCTATTCACGATTTCGCTCACCTGGACGATCATGCTTCACCTACAATATGAAATGATCCCTGGGTTTAAACCTTTCACAAGATTTTTGTCATACCCTCAATGTTTTTACTCTGTTAAAGAAGTAGTGAGGGGGGGGGGGGGGGGGGTGGAAAACGTTCAAAGAACGTTTTTTTCTCTACAGTATTATGAAATGAGCTATAAAATTACTTGGATCCCACGTTAAATAAACGGCACACTATTTTAGTAGTTTACATTTCTGAAAATAATTATCATATACATTGTAGAACAAATAAAACAACGTTTACATGGACACTGTTGGGGCCTTAGTAAGTGCCCGCTTTAAAAGGGTATCCGTATATTAAGCGGGTTAAATTAAGAAAAGTGTAAGGGTTTTCTTTCCCCAGGGACAAAGAAAACTGTCCGCGCGTATTAATGAGGTGTTCGGCCGTATTAAGCAGTTGTCCGTGAAGCGGGGTTTGACTGTACAAGGAGATGTTAAGTTAAAATGGATCAGTTTAGGTTTCTGGGAAACTGCCGACTTACCCCTCCCCTAACCATCATTTTGCCCAAAGTGAAAATGAAGTGTTAATGTTAGCTTAGGGGAGGGGAAGGTGGGCAGTTTCCTAGAAACGTAAATTGATCTGTTAAAATTACAGTCAACACCGCTTTAGTACCCTCAGTGTCCTTATTAACGGGGTTTGACTGTATACTATTGTTCTAAAATGAACTGCTTCATTACTTTCTAACGTCAGAATTATTTGATGGAGATTCTCCTGAGCAGTCATCAAAGAGAAGGAGGAGAAACATCTATGGTGATACGTCCTTTGAAGACGAAGACTTTCCGGAAGATGACGCTTTTTATCGTGATGACGATGATGCAGATGGTTACGATGAAGACGACATGCATTACAGAAGACAACATCAGCAGAGGAGATACTACAGACAATCTTAGTAATTTAAAGAGACCGGCAGATGAAAACTGAGGATGTAGTAGCACAACCATCTCACCAAATGTAACTATAGTGACACAAGAAAGCTTTCCATGCAACCTAGTGATATGGAAACCCATTAGGTTGTGACTTAAATGACAATTTGCCAGATGTTATCATGTAGTTGACTAAAACTTTTAGCATTGAATCAGAATCTTCTGGGATGGATTGTTTTGAGTGGAAATTATATAAGATAAAAGATTATAGTGGTCTTGGATGATACTTTATGCTAGTCGTGTAAGTTCAGTTTTAAAAATAGGAAAGTTAAGCTGAAAACTGAAATGATAAAGTTGATGAAAAAGAATTCTGCAGTACCTTATTATAATTAGTTGCTGCACAATTTCTTTAACTTGATTTGTAATTCAACCCCCCCCCCCCCCAAACCACCCCCCACCACCACCACCGACGCACCATTGAAAATGAACTTAAACGCCCTTTATTATCTGAGCCAGTTGTTCTGGAATTTTTACTGGATGTTTCAGTGATCGATCAAAGAACCCAAAAAATTCAAAGAATGCAGACCGTTAAATATTATGGTGCATCAGTGCTTGTGAACTAGCTTTTTGGATGGTTTCCTTCTCTTGCACATATTGTTACTGATTATGGTAACGATTCTGATCCAACAGTATACTCATCTGAAAACGACCACACTTTCTAGAATAAGTCATCTTTGTTGAAACTGACAATCTTTAAAGGAGCTGTGTCAAAAAGTTTTCTCAACATTGAACAGTAGGAACTGCCACTAAATTGAAAAGACAATAAAAATAACAGCTCAAAACGTAAAAAGAAGCTTTTTAAATGAGAGAACTAAGACAAATTGAGGAGGCCCGGATTGAAAAATTTCAAAACATTGAAGATGATTGTAATCATGGTTTTTGAAAACTTGTTAGCCTAACAATTTTTCAAAGTTAATTATAACGTTTGATATAATACTCATTCACAAGTAATTTCTCAAGTCTCATAGGGAATAAGAACCCGTAATTGGCTTTCCAAACGAAATGAACTATCTCGCGGTGACACGGCGCCAATTAGTTTGCTTTTGTATTGGCGACGTATGGGCGCACGCTGTCCAGTTTAAAGATATATAGATAAGGGCTGCTTTCCATTATACCGGACCGACCGGTCAGAGACCACTCGGATTAACCCAGGGAAAATGGAACGAGTCGGAACCAAAACTCCGACCGGATTGATTGTTAGGTATCGTCTCTCTCTCCGATCATGAACTTCATGTAGCTTGCAATAACTAAACGGACGTGTTTGTCCTTCCATCTTTCTAGGGCTTTGTTCGAACTAGTGGAGGTTCTTGGAATGAGCTGTGGATTTTGTTCGCACTGACTGTCAAAGCGGCAAGGGCTAGGGTCACATACTGCTAAGAAAAAAACGCGCGAAAACATCGATCGTCAACATTCTGAGAAGTCAGTAATATATTTGTCTTTAAAAACGGATGAAAACCAGCAGAAAAAACAAATCAAGATGCACTGCTGTACCTGAGCCTTGTGTACAACTGTGCATAAGGAGAAAGTTTAGTTCTTGCGTCTGAAGCTTACTCACACTGCACTCGTGAACACTTACATCTGAACCATGCGCCATTTTGACTACTCGGTGTATTGACGAGCTGGAGCGGGACTGGAAACAAAAATTTCTGAAAATGGAACGGCAATTTTCTGTCGAACCACCTCTGGAGGTGGGTTACTTTGACCGGAAAATTTTCACCTGGGCCGAACCGTTCCATTTACGTTTGGACCGAAATTTCTGGAATTTTGGCATAATGGAAAGCACCCCAGATGTCTTGATTTGCAATAAGGCAAACTTTTATTATACAGTCTATCCCTTATATTCAGTGACGCACGGTCTGTGTTTTACATCTAGTACTTTGTACTACGATCCAGTACAATCGGTTTCTAGAGCTCCATTTCATAAAGCTATGAAGGGTAAAATTGAAGTCTGGTTTTGTTACTTTGGCTTCTAATCGATACACTCAACAGTAGAAAAATGTCATGAAGTGAATGAACACTTTACATCAGCAAGTCCATATTATTGAACCCTTTCATAAATTTCAGGATGTTCTTTAGTCTTGCAGAATATTTAGTTTCATTTGCAAGTATAAGGCGAAGACTCAGAACCACTGTCTCTCTAGATCTCGGCTGTTATGAAAACAACAGCTGGTGAAAAACCGGTTACATACAGAAATTTTCTAGTTTGCTAGAGTTAACACAACAAAACAACCCTGTTATCGAAAATTATTATCAGTCAGTTGTAAGCAGTTGAAATCAGCAAAACGTATCCGGGATTTTTTGAAAAGGCTTGTAGAATAAGTACAAATTTTAGGACGATAAAGCCATTAGATGTTCAGGTACAAAGTATAATTAGGTATTTCGTTCACTTATTAGAAAAAAAATAATTTTTTTGTTAAGTGTTTTGGTAAACAAACGAATCACGTTATTTATTTATAGATTAGAAAAAAAATCTTGTTCCTGCGTTTCTGCCTCTACTTATCGTCAGTGAAATCGACGCTGGGCAAAAGAGAAGAGAAATCGATCGATTTACGATGTGATGCGAGGTGGTCGACCGGTATCGGCCAGTCGATATGGTATCATTGCACATTCTCTGAACTGTAGGTAAGTGAAATATTTTACTTAAGTGTTTAAGTCAATTGACGCTTAATGCAAATGCAATTAATTTGATTTAGGAGACTTTTCATTGTACTTAAACTTATAACTTTGAAAGTAAATTAATATCTCAAAGATTATATATCTGGGTAAAAAGGGCAACAGTTTTCTTTGAACTGGAAAAGGAAGTTCCACGATTGATCAGTAAGGTGTAAAGGACACAGATAGCCATAGCTAGCTACTAATAGCAGTCCTTTAATATTGTTTAATGTTTTTCCTTTCGTTTACAGATGCTTTAAACTTTGTAAAGATATGTACAATTAAGCCAGCTATCATCAATGCTACCAAGAGCTTATTGCTAGCAATTAAACTTCGAAAAATGTAAAATATACTTCTCAATTTGTTTGTAAATTTGCTAACGTACAAAGTCTTAAATTAAAATGTACAGGATATATAAAACAGATGCGAGGAAATAAAGACACAAGTGCCTTTTGGAGTTCTTTTGTTGCTGTAATATAGAATTGAGAAAGCTGTCCTAATTATAAATTATGATCATTTGGCCACTAGTAACAGCTGTAGCAAGTCAATATTATTTTTTTCGCGATAACGCTAGCTGCTCCTTTTTAGTTTTTTTCGTTACACTTATGTCCTGGATACTCTTAATTACAGACCCTTTTTTGTTGTTGTTTTGTCTTGCTTCTTTTGTTGTGTGTTGTTCATTTTTTCTTGCCAAAAATGTTTCGTATTATTTCAGGAAAACAAATACATGAAAGATGAAGGCTCTACTCATCCTCGTGTTTGTCACGGAATTGGTGCTGACGAGAGCGAAGGGTTTGTTTCATAATGTTTACTCGCCTTGCCCATAGTAGAAAGTGCAATGGTTATGAAACCCGTTAGACTCCTCTGTTATATGTTTTTGTTAGCCTTTTTGGACCGAACAGTGCACAGCGTTCAATAGCATTCCTATCAATTTGAACTTACTGACCAATAGAAACATCGCATAAAATTATTCAGTCACAATTGGTGAGCAAAAAATCAAAGGATTGTGCACGGTCAGGGAGCGTCCAACATACACTACAGCATCGTTTGTTTTCAACATTGATCTTTGCCTGCTTTTATCACCACTCTCCTCTACTAACTATGCCTTGCCCTACTGATACACCAGTATTTCTTTTCAGTTAGTAAGATATTACGAACTCGAATTTTGTCTTTGTTTCAGGTTCCCTTCAAAGGGATGTACTATCGTATGTTAACGTTTTCCGTCATTTGCATGCTGTGGGGCCGTTACTAACTGACGAGGTCATTCATGAAAGTGCGCAAAATGCAGCTAAAATGTTTATGGAGACAAAAAACAAAGACAAAGTGCCAATTCACCAATATAGCGCTAACTTTTGCACTTACACTGGATCAGAGGAAATTCTCGACCGCACCTGCGTTGTATCGTGGTATAGTTCCATGAAGTATTATATGTGGTGTCAGCCTAAAGCAGAAGGTCAAGCTTTACCATTTGTGAACATGGTTTGGAAAGCCAGCAAAAAAGCAGGAGTTGGGTTAGCCAAGGGCTCTGACGGAACCTATTGTGTGGTACTTTACATTGCGCTACAAGATGCAGATAATGTTGCTGTTAACGTACCGCCTGTAAAAGGTAACACTGTATCATCATCGTCATCATCATCATCATCATCATCATCATTATCATCATCGTGATCGTCATTTTCGTTATCATCACCATCATCACCATCATGATGATCATCATTGTCGTTTTTATCATCACCTTCACTATCGTAATTATCATCATTATCTTCTTCTTTTTTATCATCATCACCATCATCATCATTATCATCATCATCATCATCTACATTATTTTGGCTGCGGAATAGGCGGTCACAATTTTGCCCCCATTCCATCCCCTCTAAGGCTGTAGCTGTTACTTGTAGCACTAATACAATGTTGTACAATGTATAATCAATCCGAACCTGCATTTGACTTATAAAAAGCCTCTTTTTAACTCTTTGATATGAAACTGGATGGGTGGTTGGATCTTGTCATCATTCCTATGTCGCTCTTTTTGTTTTGTTTTTTTTCCTGCAAGAGTACCTTTGGAAAAGCTATTACCTTTGATCTTAAAAAGGCAACATCACTCCGGAAGTATATTAAAATTTCTGTAATCACAAATAACAAAATATCAATGTGTTAAGTGACTGACCGTTCTCAGAACCTTTAAAAGTCCATTTGATTCTAACGGATTTCTTCGGCTCTAAAGATTAGAAAAATTAGAGATCCCTAATAGAGATCCCTAATTTGACACGATCATGGGTGACGTCAGTCCGGCCTCCAGTTTGACATTGGTGGCAAGCAGAGCTGCCGAAAGTTCCCACATTATGATATTCGTTCTCCAGACTTCGCTACACACAAAAGACAATCCGCAAATTACACCAATTAAATTTGCTTTGAATTTAAGAAATGCTTTTTATCTTTCTTTTTGTAGTTGTTATGGAGGCGAGCCCTAAAGGTAAGGTCTTCAAAAGCTGAAGATATTTGAGAATTCCGGCGATACCTCAATTAGTTCTGGAGCTTAACTTATACCTTTTGCATTTCAGCAAACTGTCCACCGGGTTACTCACGTTTTGATACTTCCTGCTTCAAGTATGAAACAACCGGAGTAACCTGGGACGAAGCCGTGACGAGATGTGCATTAGAGAATGCGACATTAGCTTCGATACGAAATGCAAAAGAAGAGAATTTTGTGCGAGAACTACAGAGGAAAGCAGGATCAACTGTAGAGACGTGGACTGGTATAAACGTTTTTGCTGCCTTATATTATTAGTATTACTAACTGGGCAACTAATTCGAAACAATTAAAAGTTAGCTCAATAGTTGCCGTTTTAAGTAGGAATCACTTAAATCTAACACATATCAAAAAGTGGAGTTTCTAAGAAAGTTCCTGGACAAGTGTGGCCCTATTTTCGTATTCCAGATAGAAAGTACTGAGAAAGGACACAAGGGGGATCGAACTGATGACTGTTCAACACACCTAAAAAATGATCATTGACGAAACAAATGGGAAAATGTAATTTACCATTGCTTAACGCAAATATCTCGACTTCGATCCCTGCGAGTGGATGCATTTTAAACTTTTCAAACGACGATTTTGATGTTCAGTGTATACGTCGTAACCATCCCAATACAACCTTATCTTCTCCGGCCTTTTGGTATAATTTGAAATAAGTTTTGTAGTGAATTTTGATAGAGGTTATTCTTGTCCGACTACAGAAAGGGTTAAAATTGGCAACACAGGACTTTTCACAACTTTACTCTTGTAAATGATACCTTTGTAGGCCTGCACGATAGTGTACATGAAGGACGATTTAAATGGTTTGATGGGTTAAGATTTAAACCTGGCGTCTGTGTTCCTGTGCATGCAAACGGTGGAAACATGGAGAACTGTGTGGCATGGAGTATAGAAAAACCACAAGGCTGCTGGGAGGATAGACCCTGTAACGAGAAGATTCCTTTTACATGCAAAATACCAGTAGAAGGTAAAGAGTACTCTTGCGCGACTTGTGAATGATTGTCGTTAACATATCAAACTACATATCGTAGTTACTCGGGACAGTCCGTGCAAAACGGACGAAAAAAATGAATTAGAAGGACGAATCTCGGTAACGTTTTTAAAAGCCATGGCCCATGAACATTGTGTGAGAGTTACGTGTTTTAATTGGAAAATTGAATACATTAATAGCTTTTTGTACTTTCAAATTCAAATTCTTTAACAGATTTGTCCTTTCAGAGACTGCGAAGTCTTAAATTTTATTATGGTTAGTGATTCGTGATTTCAAAACATATTTAGGACAAGTAGATATTATCATTATAACATACAGCTTTGGAGAATTAGTAACGTAAGTTATAGTTTGTCACCAATTAGGAAGTTGTTTTAGGGACACCAAAATGATTCATTCCACACTAAATTAAGTTATCATTAATACTTAATTAGTGCTCTATAGTAACAGAAGTACTGTTACTGGTCACAAATACAGGGCATCATTTCTCTCTCTTTATGCAGTTCTAATAATCATTCTGACATCTTTATTAAATTGTTCTTACTTATCTTCTCTTTAAAAAATTACATTTTATCCAAAAGGTAAATCGACTTACAGAACAGAGATTCTATTCAAGAAGTTTCGTTGGAGGCCTAATTATAACAATAAAAACTCCAAAGCATATAGGGATCTGATAAACGGCATTACAGTAACAGTAAGTGTCCAAATCGTTTTCACAAATATTACATTTCTTCATTGCTTAATTAAGGCTCTTAAACGCTGACTGATTTTTTCCATATTGTCTAAAGTTTAAAGAATTGTTCACCAGGAAGTCAGGAAAGAAGAAGGGAGGCTTTAGAAAAGTTAAGGTGAAAGGGATCAGGTATTTTTTCGCTTTGTTTGTTTGTTTTAAATTTGTTTTGTCTTGTTTTGTTTTTCGAGTATTATAGCTAAGTGAAGGAATTCAACGTGATACGTTCTCAGGGTCTTTTCCTTTTAATTTTCTATAATGGTTAAGATAATTTCTCGCTTGGCCATAAACCAAAATTTGGGGGTCTCAGTTGATGACATAAGTCATTAGAGCATTTATTGATAACTTGAAATAATATATTGCGTACTCCAGTTTCTGCAAAAAGGGGGATTATCTGAAAAAAACTGTAATGAGAATAAAAAACTAAGCTAAAACAGCAGAACAGTCCGTTCCATAACAGGTAGGTAATTAAAATAAACAAAAATAATTTTCACCTGCCCACTGTTAACTCCAGACGCCCGCTTGATATTTACTTGCATACCATTGCAGAAACAAGTTATAATGATCATTTTTCTGGGGTAGCATCGCACGTAAACTGCGGTTCTGAAATACACATTTGAAGCTCTCCTTGCGACCACTCTCATAATACCAGTTCTAGTTGCAACCACTTTAATTTTAACGACTTCCTGGGCTGGGTGGTTGCTCACGAGAGCTTTGTCGAGGCCCTGCCAGGGAGTCCCATGTCGCCGGTCTGAATTTTAAAACGTCTCGTGTCGGTGTTTATAAATGCTTGTCGCTTATTGCCGGCTTTGCCGTCACTGTCGCAATTTGGCCGAAGGAGGTTGTCTCTTGTCGCGATTTCATTTTTCGCGCTGTCGCTACTTTTTGGGCCATGCCGCTCGTCGGAATTTACCCTGGCAGGGCCTCTTTTTCGCTAAGTAATATTTAAATCTAAAGTGTTCTCCGTTTTCCTTTTCTTTTCAGGGCAATATCTTTTAAAGGACGGTAAGTCTAAGGCTGTCTCCTCTTCATGTCACTTATATATCACACTAAGGTGTAAAGGATAAATAGCTAAACTGCTAGCTTAATACAGCTTACTTTTCATTTACAAAGGAAGAAACGCAACAAGTGGTAACTGAATACGGTATTACAATTAAATAATTTCACGATTACTGGCCCATAGTTCACGGTAATGGACTAATCGATCATGATTTCATTTTCCGTCAAACAGGCCAGCTGGATTAGGAATAGCCATTTCTGTTAAATTCAGGTCCTTCAACGCCGACCCAACTCTCAGATTTCAGAAATTTTTGCGAGGTTCCGAGAAGCTTTTAAGTATGGATATTGACAAACCAGGTATGGTTTTATTGTTAAAGATCGACTAGAAAATTAATGAAAGTTTAAAATCCAACTTCATTACATTTCGTATACGTGCGTGGAATGTGGTAAAGACGTGATGTCTTATTTTGCAAGTAGTTCAAGTTATTCGAACACATTCCTAGTCTTGGCATTTACAATTTCTCAAAAAACACCTTCATTACTGGAGAAGAATATAATACAATCTTTGTCATTATCATCATCATCATCACCATGATCGTCGTCGTCGTCGCCATCATCATCACAATCATAAGAAGTATAACCCTACCTGGATAGAAAGCATCTTTTGTGTCTTGGAGTGTTTCAAACTCCAAAAGATGTGTAGCCGATAACTGCACGAAACTTCGCGCATTTTTCGAAGATATAACATGTGGCTTGATAGTTGTAATTATTGTTCATGCTAAGCAAGAATATACTTACACTTTTGGAATTTTGCACTTGAACGATCTTAAAAATTTCTTGTACTAAGGTTTATCAATTTACATCTATTTTGCGAGTATCATAGATTTTGGATGCCTATAAATAGAAGATGGAGAATCTAAGAGTGTAGCGATCGTTTGAAGTCACGGTTTCATACACAATGCTTTTTTATTTATATTTTGCAGATAAAGTACAAGGAAAAACAGGTACGCCGGGTGATGTCGGTTTATACTTAAACATCTTTTAATTTAATTCTTGCAATATTTTTTAAAGAAAGAAAAATTTCTTCACGCCTGGATGAGACTCATACCATCTCTCACCACTATCATCTTTTGTTATTTCTTAACATCCAACCTAACATCTAGAAAACCTATCTTGAGAATAAGAATGTCTGCTTGACTAAACATCTCTTTATTTCGTTATTAGTACTTTATCTTTGATCACACGCTCATCTAGATGGAGTCTCGGCTGTGTTCAAAAAGCTAGAGACGACTTTTTTGTTCTCATCAGGTAAAGCAGGAGACTACTGCTACAGCACATGCACTCAAAGGCACACTTGCACCCCAATCTACCAGCAGCCCTCAACATACAGCTACCAGCCAGTATACAATGTACCCGCTCCGCCACCATATTCGCCGCAGCCCTACCCTGTTTCCTTTCCAGGGAGTGTGCAGACAGTCACAACAACAACTGATCCATACCCATCAACGTGTCCAATGTCGTGTACCCAACACCCGACACTGGATTGCTACATGCAATGTAATGATGAGTGTTGTGAGAAAAGAGATGGGAAAAGGAAGGGGAGACCCAATCGTCTGCGTGCTGCTAAAGATATGCATGAGAACTTTGGAAGGCTTGATCATCTGATCGACAAAGTGACAAATAATGGGCCACCTGCCAAATCTCTAGACAATTTTAATGACGAGACAGATGATAAAGATGAAAATGCAGAAAGTGTTATTGACAATCTCGAGACAAACATTAAAAACCTGGGAGTCAATTTCGATGAAGAACAGGCGAAACACCTCAGCAGCCAACATAATGAGAGAGATACAGCTGAAAATACAAAAACGGCTTCCAACTTAACGGAAACGTCTGACTTTACAAAAACTAAAGCCGGAAGGATGGGGCTCGATGAGAATCATGTCATTAGATACATGCATAAGACGAAAAAGTCACATGATATGATTGACGATGACCAGGAACCCAATAATTCAGATGAAGAGCCCGCAAACAATTTCATAACTACAAAACATACCAGCAAACACTATGAAGACGAGAACGAAGAATATGAACCACTGGAAAATGACAGTCGATTTAGGAATAATGAAGAAACTATTCCATTGAGCCAAGAAAAAATTGGTATGCAAGATGAAGAAAAAGCTATGGATGACAGGAATGAAGACAATAACGAAAAAAGTGATATTGGCCCTGAAATTGAAGTCGATAATTCTGAAGATGATAATGATGGAACTGAGAACGATTTAAATCAGGATCAAGATCCTCCCGGGCCTCTTGAAGAGAATTCCGTGGATCCTTCGGATGAGGTTTTGGATGAAGAAGGAATTGATGACGTTGGCAAATTTGGAAGGAAAAGAGACAAGGTTTCACATGGAAAGAAAAATATAAAGCAAGCACTAACGGAACTTTGATATTCTTATTAACAAACGTCACATTCGAAAATGATATACGCTCTTGAAATTTCACAAAACCACCGACCTGCTCAAATAACCCTATATCGTCGTCCACTAGAGGTCAAAGTTACAAGTTACGTAATACTAGAGTTTTCTTCCAGGGCTACTCATGCATTCGTTAGAGCGTCACATCGCGTCCTAATGAGTAGATTAGGAAGAAGCATCAATCCAAGTAAAACCTAGTGTCCAAATAAAATGTTCATATTGCGAATCCTCCCTTTACGAAAACAACATTTCGTATTTTGTTCATTCTTATTATAAGTAACTTACTTACTTGCGACACAAAAGAAGTGATACATCACTTTATGAAAAAAGAAATGAAAGATTAAGAAAGTGGAAGGAATAAAAATACAATTTAATTACATCAAGTGAACGTTTGTATTTATATGTGCAAGTAATGATGGTGAGAGGATGGTTATGATGATGGTGCTGTTAGTGGTTGTAGTTGAGGTGGTAGTGGTAGTAGTGGTGCTGGTGGTGGTGGTCGTAGTTGTGGTGGAGGTGGTCCTGTTGGTAGTAGTGCGGCTGGTAGTGGTTGTGGTGGTGGTAATGGTTTTGGTGGAGGTTAAGTTATCGTGGTAGTGGTCTTAGTGGTGCCAGAGGTGGTAGTTATGTTTGTGGTAGTGGTGGTGGCTGTGATTGTTGTGGAGGGGGTAGTGGTGGCAATGATTGTGGTTGTGGTTGTGGAAGTGGTGCTGGTGGCTGTAATTGTGGTGGTGTCAGTAGTGCTGGTAATGGTGGAGGGGGTTGTGCTGTTGTTGAAGGTAATTGTTGTGATACCGGTGGTTGTGGTAATGGTGGTAGTGATGATCAAAATGATAATATGATGATGATGACAATGTCTTTATTTGAACTTTTTTTCACTCAATACATAATTGGAATGCTCTAAATGAAAGAAACATCCATTTCAATCGGCTACTAATGCAAAGTCAAATATGTCTTACGGAAAATGTATTTAAAGAGCACATTCACAGACTTTAAGATCGGTTAATGTTTATAGATCGTAAAAACTACGCCTTTTCGAAAAATATAACATATTAACACTAACATACAATAGAGCTTGAGAACCTCAAAATGAAAAACATACTTCAAGCCCAATTTCATCAAAGCCTACCAAAAAACACTGCCAGCAAATCTTTTAACGAAATACATTAAATTTTTGCAGGCATAAGAACTATCAAGGGCGGTTCCAGGATTTTCTAATGGTGGGTGGCTTGATTACAATCGGCCAGCAAACCATGCGTTAATTAATTTTAAGTTGTCCTTAATAACCTAGTCGGCCAAAAGTGAAGACACCGTGATTCGTCTAGGGTGCGGCGCCACAAATTTCTCACAAACTACACTTCTTTTGATGGTAACTGCATTTTCATTCATGGCGATGACGACCAAATCTGAGAGTCGTTCAGTTGCCATTGTATTGAGAATCCAACTACGGATCCTCCGAATACAGGAAAATAACCTTTCCGCGTCATTGCTCCCCTTTGGCAAAACGGCGAGATTTCTTTAGATGTTCCCTTACGTTTGGCAAGAAGATGTTATCTGAATTGCGTGTTTCGCTAATACAGAGGAGACCGAGATGGATTCACAATCCGACACTACCTGTCGCTTCCAGTGGTTCGTCCATCGAAACAGTTCACTTTCGAAAAATGACGACATTGGCATCAGATGGTGCCACTTCTCATGCAGTACTTGAGCAAGTTCTACTTTGGCTCCTTAAGACTTAGAGGTGATTACTCGAGAAATAAGAGCACAAGTTCTGAATTGACTTTATTTAGCAAGCGTAGCATATTACAAGTTGATCAAATGAAGGCAGCAACCTTAATACTCTACACCCGGTGTATATTTTAAGCTAGTTCAGCTTAAACGCCCTTTTTATCTGCCTTAGATTCAATTGTTTTGTTATTGGCCCCTTCTTTTACATTGTGAGGCTAGTTGGATTCACAAGGGTTTTGGAACCCACGTATTTCTATGGTTTCTGGCACCCTCGTGTTTCCGTTTGCTTTTCCACGCATTATATTTTTTTCGTGGGCTGTTGTAAAGGGGGGTGGTTAGCCACCTAATCCATCCCCCCTGGATCTGGCCCCGATTATGGAACCTAAACGAGAAGGTAAATGACCAGATAATTTCGTTGAATGGAGTTAATGGAACCTCAGTGGTCAGGAAAGATATTATGGCATCCGTCTTATACAAAAACCATCGATCACAGAAGTCTTTATTGGTATGCAAACGAAAGAGCTTTTAAGGGAAAACAGGAAATGATTTTGATAAGTGTATATATATTTAACAATTCTCCCTCGAGAGGAATAATTGTTTTAGTAAAATCCAACTAGTTGGTCATAAATATCGAGACAAAACAACTTGAGCTAGCAAAACGCGATTCAGCCGCCATTTTTTTGGTTTTCGTTACTAGTAGGCTATAACATATAGCCTAGTAGTAGCTCAACCAATCAGAACGCAGCATTGTTAATAGACCACTCCGGTTGGATTTTACTAATAAATAATATGGGGATCGCAAAAAATATCTCGTTCTCAAGGTAAAATTATCACACTGGTATTTCTGAGTAGTCAGAGGTACCCAACGTCAATTTTCGGAAAATATCTGTTCAGAAGACTATTTGAGATCTAGAATTTTGGGAACATTTGTTAAAAAATTTCTCGCTTGTCTGTCTCTCCTAGGATTTTTGAACATCTAAAAAATGGTATGATTGCCCATTTTTAACGGATTTTTAACGTAAAAAGGTCACCTAGAATTTTCGGGAGCCTTTTTTCTGGCTGAAATTTTCGAAAAGGTACGTTTTGATCGCTATAATTTTCGGATCACAAGACTTTCAGCTAGGAAATCCGAACAGATGAAAAATTTTTAGGGTATAAAAATATGCCTATATCTACCTTTTAAATACTAAAATACTTTAACAATGCTATGTTTAAGCGGTTTTGAACTATATTTTCGTTGGGTGCCCCTGAGTAGTCAGCTCATGTTTTGACTTATTAGTAGTAAAATAAGCTAGTGGAATTACAGGTTACAAAAGCAAATCAAGTTTAAAATAAACAATTTTACCGAAACTTCCCCTTTTTGTAGGTAATAAATATATTAATGTGGTTCCAGCAAAAGGTAGGACAAATGGATGGTAGTCAATGAAATTTGGTGAGTTCCCTTCTTCTTAGGTTTAGATCTAGTCATGATCACTTCAAATCTATAGTGTTGGTTTTCTCAATACGTTTACACTAAACTGTATTCCTTACAAGCTTTCTTGCTCACCGCGAGTTCACTCTTCTTCAGGTCCCAGTAATATGACTTCATAACTTGGAAATGATATCACAATTACGAAACCGTCTGGTCAGCGTTTCTGTTCAATTTTGTCCCTAAGACATAGGATAAAATGTTTTTTTTTTAGAAGTGAATGAAGAAAATGGAGTGCGCAAACATCAAATACATTTGTATTTTTTCGTATCTGCAGCAGATGAAGATACGTTTTGAGAGAGTGAAACCTAATTGGAAGAAACGTTGGAAACAGATTTATACACAGAAAATAGAACTCCTTAAGTTGTGTTGCAGCCCTTAATCTTACGGAGCCAGATTCTGCGAGATTTTGTTCAGTTGCTGTACCTTTTCCATTCAATACTAAACTTTTAAAGAAAAGATCGACAGCACATACTATATCTCTGTTATTCCTTATCTTTAATCGAGAGTACTAGTGGCAAAATTAAATAAAGGATTCATCTTTGTTACTTTCCGTTAAAATGCCATATCAGTTAAAGAAACTTACCTTTAACTCAACTTCAACTCATTGTCGGATAGAGTAAACTGTGGGATAAAATGGCTTCTTCGTTTCATTTCGTCAGCGTCAGTTCATCAGTCTCTGACACCTGTAAGTTCGACGCACACAACATTACAATTTTTTTACCCGAATTCAATTTTTTTCACATCAACTAAAATTCGACAGACCTGTCTAGCAAAGCACTTTGGAAGCTTTGAAAAGGATTAATTAGATTTTAATTGATTTGCAGACGATAAATAAAAGTCCAAGGTTAATAAGAGAGTCGGTCGATATATCTTTCCGACAGTGATCTCACAATTACGAGTCAATTCAAAATGAGTCTTCCCAGTTTAACCATATTTTTTGTAAGACATCATGACAGCCAGCTTAAGTGTACGTAAATTACTTTACACTTATAATCGCTTTAAAAAAATTTTCTTTTAGCCGATCTTGAAAAACTTAGCCACTAGAGAGTTAAAGGCACCGTTTATATGAAATAAACCTGTCCCGGCAAAAAGGTCACCTCCCAGTTAACTTAGCAAGCGTTTTAACATAAGATAAAAACGTTGACACCTTTGCTCGAGCCAACAGCGCTCGCGCATGCTCTGATTGTCTCGCTTTGATGATTGTCTCGCTTTGACCAAGTTCATCTAGCTGGGAGAGCCCAAGTGTATATATGGAGAAATGGAGAAAATTTGGGACGACTAGGAGCGTTACCCTACCATGGAGAAAAGCGGACCCGGCTGGAAGGGTCACCCTTCTAACCGAGCCATCTTTCTGTTTTTCATGTAAATGGTTCGTTTTGAAAGGAAATGTATGACATTTTGACTCACCTAGAAGCTCGATTAGGGGAGTGACTCTTCTTTCTGCGAAAACTCTCAAGTGTCATAGAGGGTTTAAGTAGCCTGCGAGCAAGCTCTCCGGAACGCTCTTCCTTTTCCTGCCCCGCCGCCAGAGCGCCCCGGAGAGCTTGCTCGCAGGCTATGGTTAAAGAAACCATAACTACGACGGCAACCAGAACGTCAAAAAAGAAAAGAAAATAACAAAAAAAAGCTCTCCACATGCGTCTCACTTTTTATATCGTGCATTTCTTCGACGATTTGTGTGATATTTCGAGAAGTATGTGAACACAAACGATGAGTAATTGTTTCTTCAGTTTCTCTTCTATTTTTGAATTCGGTTGCAGTTCTTAAGAATTAAACTCCAGAAAAATACGCCTACTATACTTTTTGCAATTTAAGCGCCCGGACAGAAGTCAAATAAAAGATGATAAAGTTTCAAAGAACGCAAATTGTCTTCTTCTTGTTGTTCTTGACGTTTTCACTGCCGTCGTCGTTGTGGTTGCTAAAGCTTCCTGAATGAAAACATTTCATTAACTGAGAAGAATGCGGTGGCGTTATTCGTTTTTTCGCGATCAAACAGAGAGTATGAATCTCAGATTCGAACCCATGCCTTCGGAAAACACTCAGGTGCTCTTGGCGCAATGCATCACAGAGACTTGTGGTGAGCTAGAAAAATTACTTGATGAGGTTATATTGAATAGTATGTCCCGTGCTCATGACATGTTGATCATATCATTACTCATTTCTGTTAAAATTTACCATCTTTCTTTTATATTAACGCACATTCCTTGGCATTAAATTATGTTATTCTTAGGTGACGATGAGGTCAATTATCTTTCTGCTGAGTTTTCAGATAGCCATTACATTTCTTTATTTCAAAGAGAGCGAAGGTGAGTTCTTGAATTCCTTAAACTGAACGCGCGCTTTGAGACTTTTTTTTTTGCCGAAGCCTTTTCCAATGTGTTGATTCGGAGTCTTTTGAAGTTATTGGCCACTTCAATTACTATCATTGGTAGCACTCCTTAACGTGTAGACTCAGCGACATAAAGCAACCCAATTATAGCAATGTCTGATTGGCATTAATCATAATACTCTAGAGCAGCAACTAGTTCTCACGGCTGTTATTTCTCTCAAAGCATCCGAAGATGTTGTATTAGCCTCCATCATACCCATCCCAGTCTATTCTAAGCACTTATTTTCAAGTAGGTCATCCACTATATTAGTAATTTATTACAATTTACTTATCTTTACACCTTTTTTAGGGACTTTATGTAAACGTCCAGTAGACATTGCTTTTGCAATAGATGCCTCAGGTAGCGTTGGTCACTGGGGATTCTTTAAAGAGAAAGACTTTGTAAACAGAGTTGTGCACAGATTTGGCATCTCCCGGACAGGAACGCATGCTGCGGTCATAGTTTACAGCACAAAGGCGCGCTTAGAAATACCATTCACTAAATACAACAACTACGCGAGATTTTACCTTGCTGTGCGGCGCCTTCCCTACTACAGGGGGGTAACAAGAATTGACCTAGCCCTGAAAACAGCAGCCCAGGATGTTTTTTCAACAGAAGGAGGAGCGCGGAGAAATGTTCCTAAAATTTTGATAGTGATGACAGATGGATATCAGACTCGTACGACGGACGCTGTTCCACTGGACAAGGCAGTACTGCCCCTAAAAGCAAAGGGAGTTAAGGTGTACGCTCTTGCCATAGGACCCTACACCAAGGATTATGAACTGAGGTTGATCGTCGAGAAAAAAGAAAATGTTTTTCGTTCCAACTCGTTCTCTGGTCTTGCCCATGTAATAAGACGATTGGCAACAACGACGTGCATAAATGGTTAGTGTGAAGACATTGTCTTTCTTCTTTAACCATTATTCGTTTACGGCTTAGAGAATATTGCTGAATAATCTACATGACAAACACCCTTAGAGGGTTATCAGAGACCAAAAGAAACCCATTAAAATTGTTTAGATTTATCTCTTTTTCACCAATATGTTCACGCATTTAAAAAACACCTTAATGACACCAGCCAAACAGATAATGCTAAGATTTTTTTTTCTCATGTCTTATGGATCGAGAGCTGGTTCTTTATTTTAATGTTTCATTTCTAAATGAGGTGTGCTTTTGCTTTATTGCATAAGTGAAACTAGGGTGAAAAAAAGTTCCGTTTCGTTCCGTAATTCTTTCAATTTAATCCTGAGAAAAAGAAAAACAGTGAACCGGTATTTAAATTTGGACGCCATTTTTTCTTTATCGAGACACAGATCGAGATCGTCCATGGATGCAAAACGAAAAAAATTCTTGCTTCCTTGAATTTCAAAGAAACCTTAGCTAATGAATGAAATCTCTAAGTCCTCTGTACTTATTAATAAATGTTTTGAAAAATGACAGCATGTTTGACGCCAAAGGTCGCATCAAAACTAATTCGGTAATTATGTATTTACAGCTCTTCCCAAGGCGTTTGCAATATATCCTTTGAATCAACAAAAAAATGGACGGGATATCAGTGCAAACAGAGCTCCAATGGGTATCCTAAACTCAGTTAGAAGTTCATTGGGACCTTACGGTCGCCCAGGAGGATCGTTTTACTTAAGGGGCACATCTGAAAGCTACATCGACTTTTCAAACTATCCTCGAGGGAAACTTGACACACTCAGATCAATTTCTATCTTCCTGTGGATATATCACAAAAGTAAACCTGGTCCTATCGTCAACTATCGAAGGAAAGGATATGGTGTTGGGCTTTGGTTGTCTGGAAAGCCCGGAATGCGCAAACTAGAGGGTCATATTTACAGTCGTCGTTATTTTTATAGGAGAAAAATCTACTCTTTTAGACTTCAGCCCAGGAAATGGTACTATGTAGGGCTGATGTACGATAATAAAAGAGGCGTTGCAGTATTGTGGGTCGATGGACGGGTGGTACGTAACATGCGAACTATTTTTCATCCATATTCGCTTTGTCTCTTTCTTTGGCAAAACCTTTAAAGACTGTATAAAGGTCAATTCAAAAACTAAGTACAGATCTGAATAGTGGTAAGGTTTGAATAAATTATTTGCACAGTGCAAAATTTTTTTAGATAAATGCATATATGACTGAATGAATCTAATAATTAACATAAATACATTTCTTTTATTCCTGAGAAAGTGAAGGGGGGGGGGGGGGCACTATTTTTGGCAGCAGATGGCTCTACAATCGCCCTTTTCTCTTCCCTCTATAACACCACCACGAACAACTTCAAAGGCAACATAAGCTTTCTTAATGCGTGACTTTTCTCGAACTATTTTATGAATTAAAATAATTTAAAAGATTAAAAACACTGCTCATTCAAAAGAGTAGCCATTGTAAACAGCTTGTCTCTCAATTCAAAGCACGATGTAGAAATCATAAGGTATGATTATAAGGTCCTCAGTAACAGTTAGTAGTCGTAAAAATGGGAATCAGTAAATCAGGCCGTTTAAAAAAGTGACTGTAACAGTCAAGTAGTCGAAGCCATGACGATACTTTTAAATAAAAGGAAAATTACACTCAAAATGGATTACACTGCATGTATTCCAGGATGCAAGTGTAAAAATCATGTGCTTCCATCTCAAAACCGGATAACTGGACTGACATTTCAGATTAAGAAAACAAATGTATTACATTAACCGTACCCCTGTTTTAAAATGATTTCCATTTCATAAAAATGATTATTTGTTAATTTCAATTCTTTTCAGGTTTCTCGTACAAGAGTGGGTCATATATACCTCGCCACCCAACATCCAGTTCGTATAGGCGCTGTAAAGGACATACCACAGTACTTTAGAGGTCGTGTGACGTGCCTCCAAATATATGGCATGGCTTTGAATCCGAGTCAAATCGCAACAATAAAGAAAAAATGTGCTGCGAGAGACCGTAAGTACTTTGTTGCAGCAGCAGCAGCAGCAGCAGCAGCAGCAGCAGTAGTAGTAGTAGTAGTAGTAGTAGTAGTAGTAGTAGTAGTAGTAGTAGTAGTAGTAGTAGTAGTAGTAGTAGTAGTAGTAGTAGTAGTAGTAGTAGTAGTGGTTGTGGCGATAGTAAAGGTAACTTACATGTAGTAGTAGTGATAGTAGTTGTAGTACATGTAATAGTTTGGTTGTTTGTACTTGTAACGTAAGAAAGAACCTGAACGTAAACCTTCATCACATACATGTAATTATCCTCAATAAAAGGGAGTCGCTAAACTTTTGTATTCTTACAAGTCAGATTAATTGCAACTGCATTTTACAAAACAAATAATTTAACACTGTTCCCATTTGGAAAAGGACTTAATTGCAAATTCCAATTCCGCAGAGAAAGATCCCTGCCTTTCCAGTCCCTGTAAAAATGGTGGAAGCTGTATCGTTGACGAAGACGAAAAAAGTGGTTATCGCTGCCGCTGCAGACCAGGATATCGAGGTCATAGATGTGAAGGTAACATGTCAGTTTGTTTTAAATAATGACCGATCGCGAGCGAAAAATTGCTCGGACAAAGGAAAGGCCTAAGTACGCAATAAGCTACCTGATTTAAACAGAGCGTCTTCACATGACGTCACGGCGGCCATATTGGCGTTCCAAAACAATGAAACGGCAGCCATGTTGGTGTTCCATACCAATATCCTGTGGGAGTTGAACTCTTTTCTTAGGTAAACGCTTTTTTTTCCCATAAATTTGCATAAAAGCTACCAACCTGAGTGAAAACGCTCTATTAGAGGACAGAGAGAATGGATTTTTACATGTTAGTTTTGTTCATTGTTGTTTTTGGCTGTAGCTACACTTGATTGTCAGTTGATGGGCAAAAACATTATATAAATGTGTTATTTCTTGAAAAATTTTGGCTTTATCATTTCAATGAAATAACCACACAGAATTGTCGAAATTTGTCTCCTTGTTTTTACAGTCAAGCCACCAACAAGACCAACTGCAAGACCGACTGGAAGACCCACAGGAACACCAACCATAAGATCAACAACAGGTAAAGAACAGGCTTTAAAATCAGTACCATAATTCCGTTTCCTAGAATTCGGTTGATCAGCTTCTCCAAATCAATCTGTGGAGAATTCAAACAAAATTTAGTAAAACTGTTACAAACAAGTGGTTGATGCATGTCGAGGGTAGATAACGTTAATGTTAATTAGACACACAATTTATATTTAAATTCGTATTAACAAAATTATAGAGTACATGGTGAGTTCGCTAATTGCCAAATGCCGCGCGCATATGACTCTGCTTGATAAACAAGTCAATCAAATTCTTATATTGTAGGTTTGTTGATTTAGTTTTTAATGCCCATTAGTCATTTCAAGGTCAAACAGAAATCGCTCTATCAAAGCAGCCGTTACTTTAGAAGCTCAATTGCAACTGAACTATCTGTACTTCCTTCTAAGGTTCACCTGGTCGAATTGTCAGTCCAACTCCAAGTGCAAGGCAAACTAGTACCCCACCCGGGACATCAGGAGTTACCACACCTGGAGTTACAACAAATATACGTAGGTATCCTTTAACCCTTTTACTCCCAAAAGTGACCAACATCGATTTTCTCCTAGCAATATCAACACATTATTAAAAACTGAATCATTGGATGATGCAATTCTAGAGCTCTGATTGGCTTAGCCATCATGGTATATGAGCCATTATTACTCATTCAAAATATTTCCCCGATTCTGATTGGCTAAAAGCAAACGCATAATTTACCATAACCAGCTACTGATGACCAAATTTGGAAGAATTTTGCAATTAATTATAATAAACCGTTGATGTCAAAAGTGCAGCTTCTTGCTGGTTAATGCACCGTTAACCAGGAAGACCTAAGAACGCGCGAGGTTGAGTTGTTTTGGTTGTGAAAACAAAAATGGCAGACATTTAATTTCACTCGTTTCAAGAGAAAGAACTAGGCGAAATAATAGCTAAAAACATGGCAAGAACAGCAAGAAGACAACTCGAACTATCTGCTGTTTGGAGAATATTTGAGGAGCTGAACAACCCTAAACGTCCACTATCGAAGATCAGCTTAACATCGATGGAAGTAAGCATGCTTTAGCTTTGTTTTTAAACTAGGAATTATTTTGAATGAATAATAAAACAATTATTGAATTGGGCTTTCGTATCATATGAAGAATTATGGAGATCCTCAGAGGGTGTTATCCGTCGAGACCGTAGGCCCCTCTTCGATCTCCATAATTCTTCATAAGATATTCAGCCTCATTCATTAATTGTTAATAATGCCATGCTCTACAAATATGGTAACTGTACGCGTCTTCTCAAAATTAAAAACAAGCTAAAAATCGGTTATTTTTACAAATAAAGTCGGGAAGAATTCTCCATATTTTGTGGTCGTTTTTAATAAAACAATTATTCCACTCGCGCTTGTTGGATATGAGATGATAATAGCCAACTCATATCCAAAATTGTTCATTATTAACAGAAAATAGTTACGGGAATCGATACAATGATCACCAAAGGAAAAATACTTTGATCTTTTATCAAATTATTATTCTTTAAGGAAATGTTTAAAGATCAGTCTTGAGAATTTGTATGTTGATATTGGGGCTTATGAGGTTAATGCATTTTGTTTCTACTCATGCTATCGTCACGCGTGAGAAAATGCAACACATTATTAAAATGGGATCAAATTAAAATAAAAATTAAAAAAATAACTTTATTCATAGATTCAAAAAAATAGACTATTTACAGATTCAAGAATATGAATATTAAAATATATACCCTATGTACATTCTTCTTGTGTACGAAAGAGAAATTGTCGTAAAATGACTATCTAAAAACTACTAATAACAATTATAAAAAGCATCAAAAACATTGCCACGTTATTGTATAATGGTAGCTTATTGAGTGCCGTTCGGCATGATTTGATTTTAGCTGGCTTCAGAATAGAGATTGTGGAGTACATCAACCGATTCCGAAGGCTTCATGGGGCAGGTCCTCTCATTCTCTCCACTCGGATTTCCGTAGCAGCGCAGAACTGGGCACAAACGTTAGTCGCAAGAGGTACTACTTCAATTGATCCAAATACAAGTTATGGAACGAATGTTTTCACCAGAGTTGGAACTCAAACAGGATTGGCTCAAACGGTCGTAATCACGTGGTATACATCTGTCAAGTATTATGACTGGACGAGGCGAAAGCCAAAAGTGCTTGCGTTGCCTTTCATTCACTTAATATGGCTTTCAAGTAACTTTGTAGGCGTTGGGCTGGCTAGATCACCATCTTCAAAGTTTTATGTTGTTGTTTACTTTGATCCCATGCCGGGAAATAAGGACCCATTACTGAAGGACAACGTTCTTCCCTATACAGGTAATACATAGATTTAGCCAGGGCTAAAAGCGACGCTCTGGTTAATAATACGTCTAAACAAAAAAATTAAATCGTGTAAAATGATAAAGTAGGACGACAATGAAATGGCTTCAAGACTAATAGATCTAATTAGCAAAAAAACGAATTGCACGTGCAGCACACTTTTTCTTCTAATTAGCAAAAAACAAATTTGCAAGAGCAGCACGCTTTTTTGTCTTTCCCTTGCCGTTGTTTTGCACGACTACAACGCTGTTTTCTACAACTAAAACGTCAAAATTCCTAGTAACACATTATTGTTATGAAGGAATTGTTGTATATGCTTACTCAATATTTTGTTTCCTGTGTTCATGTTCGCTTTTATTTTTCACTGCCGCTCATTTTCGCCTTGCTGGCCGCTAGCATTTCTCATTTTCTCACCGCCGCTTTGAATTTCCATGTTTTTCTTCCTACGAAATTCGTCTCCTTTGTTTTCAATAACTCGCTCTAGCTCTTTCTCTGTAATCCACGTTAGTGTAAACCTAAAAAATAACGTCGAAAAAGACACGACTTTGTTATTGTTTTTTCTTTCTAAAAGTCCGGGCAGCCATGTGATTTCCTTCCAAATAAAACCTTGAGTTGCATTTGGGTTGCCATACCTGTTGATTGAGTTATTGTACATTGGTATGCCTGTGGTGCGGACGGACGGTCGGGCGGTCGGTGTACGGTCACGTGATTACTAAATTTTCTCCGATGGGTAGATTACCACATTTTCTTAGCTATGGGGCTCCGCGTGTACAGCTCCGCTATTATGCTCTTATTAAAAGTTAGAAATTTTCAGCTTCAAAACTGTCTATCATATAAAAGTCACAAAAGCTTCTATGGTTCTACTACTTAGTTAAGAAGGCATATATGCTTATAAAAGAGTTTAAATCTGACAAAATGCTGTCAAATTGCGGCAAACTTGCCTCACACCATATAAACGCTTGTAAATTTTCGCAACTTTGAGGAGCGATATCTTCTTTAGTTTTCTACAAATCACTTTTAAACTTGGCAATTTTACTAACATTAAGGCGTTCTTTCCATTGAAGTCAAAGCATTTTCCCCAACTGGTCCACGTCAAAAGTTGAAAAAAACCGTGGAAGGATCTTTTGTACCGCACTGGCTTGTGGTCTTAACTTTGTATGATTTTGCCTCAATATTCGGTAACTAGTACTCAGTTGCATAGAATATTGAAGAAACGATGTTCGCATAACGCCAGGTTAAAATGTTTTTGCTCGGGGTGAATTCTTTGTGTCCTACTTCATCAATGGTATTTTTTGTTTTTCTGTTTATTTATTTTATTGCTGCACGATAACCTATTAATTAGTGGTGATATTTTTCATTTTCAGACGTATTTATTTTGATGCAAAATGGTAAGTGACCTTTGTTACCACTACTAAAATTATTTTCATCAGCATTATTCTCAGTAGGAGTACTAACAATTTGTAATTATTTATATTTCAAATTATCAGTGTACTGTAACCCGGGCTATAAAAAGCACGACGGCACGTGTTACAGGTTTCACACGGACAAGCAAACTTGGGATGGGGCACTGTTTCAGAGTGCCAAGGATAACGCCACCTTGGTGTCCCTTCACGCGTCACACGAGGAAGCGTTTGTGCAGACGCTGGTGCCCCCCGAAAACACAGGATTAATTTGGACCGGTTTAAATGACAGAATGACTGAAGGGACGTATACCTGGTCTGACGGTACAAGCGTGGAATACACCACTTGGAAAGCGAATGAACCAACCGGAAAAAAGGAGGACTGTGTAGGCGTGGAGGTGATCAGCTATGGGACTATGTCAGACGTTCCATGTACCGAGCCTCATTACTATGTATCTAGGCAGCCCCTTGAAGGTAAAGATTTTGCATCCCTCGATAAAATCACTATCAGTGCACTTTGACGGTATAACCAGTTTATTGAAAGTGTGACCAGAGGAGGACAGACAACAAAATTTAAGAAAGGATATGCAATGTCTTCTGAAATGGAGAAACACATGTTCTGACCACTAGTGAAAGTCCAGTGCTTTTTAAAATTAAAATTGTTTTAGCGGAAATTATTTTAGCCTCAACAGAGACAATAAGCCAGATTTAGGCTTTCAAAGAATCAGGTCAATTCCAAATTGTTGGGTCGTGATGTTTTACATTACTAAGAGCACGCTCTGGCTATAGGAACAGTACTATTCAGTTCGATTATAGATCACAGTACAATCAGACTGATTAATTTCAAGGAAAATAGATACTGGGAAATAATGGCAAAACCAGTGAGCTTGTGACATATAATGATCACAACATATTTTAACATTTTAGGCTTGATCACATATCGCACAAAACTTCAGTTTGTGTCGTTGCTGTGGACAGACGAGTTTGGCCAGTCAACATCGCTCCTTTACATGCAGCTCAAAGAAAAGATAGAATCACTGGTATATATGATCACAAATCTGAGACAAGAGAAGATGATATCCCATTATCCTCTCTTGTCTGAATGTAGTATCACTTCGTCCACTAGATACTCATAATTTAGTGGTAAGCAATTAAATGCTGACATAGATCCCTTTCGCAGGCCCTTTCACCGGAACAAGCTACCTGGGACTTTTAATGGACAGGCAACTTATCAACTGCACCTGATCTACTTTACAATTGTATACACATGTGCGAACGCAATTAATATAGTGGCTGGCCACGTTCATAACCTAGTTGTCCGGCAATCAGAACACAAGATTTTCCTATTTTCCACTTGTTGCAAGGCAAAATAAAACTAACTTTTTGATCCTTTTTTCTTTTCAGATCCTGGTAATTTTCAAAAAGGACCAAACCTTTGTGTCTGGATATGTTGAAGAGTTTAGGTAGTCCACCGGCCTCCATTTCAACTTTATTTACCTCGTGTACAAGGAAAAGTTAGTCAATATAACTGACCTTGTAATTATTCCATTTGTTTTTTTCAGCAAACGCACAAGAACTCGAGCGCAACCTACCATCTCACCGACCAAACCTGGAGTCCCAATCCCTAGTTATAAATCCACGTCCTCCGGTCCTACATCGCTTACTCAGGCCACTGCTGCTACCACACCGACCTCAAGGAGGATCACCACTTCATCCACTTCGTATGTGGCTCTTTATTTAAGCACATTACAGAGATTTGGGTGTTAATTGTTTTATTAATTAGACCTAATATAACTGAAGTTGGCTGTTTTTGCACTTTTAGTAGGAATCCCACAGTGACAGTGTCACTCATTTTGAAGTTTGGTCCTGGTGTTGATCCGGACCCTACAAAACCGATTCAGAACCTATTGAGAAAGAATCTTGGGCGACTTCCAGCTCCAGTTAACCAGAAGACTCTTATCCAGTCTGTTAGAATTGTACATCCAGGTATGATTATTATTATTATTATTATTATTATTATTGTTGTTGTTATTATTATTATTATTATTATTATTATTATTATTATTATTATTATTACTATTATTATTACCTCGAGTGTATTCTTCTGAGACACTATTTTGCTTTAACTTGCCATAAGAGCCGAAAAGTAAACGTGTAAGTGGGCAAAATAACTTTATTTTTTTACGATGATATTGATATTGATATTGATGATAATGATGATGATGATGAAAATGATGATGATGATGATGGTGATGGTGATGGTGATGATGATGATGATGATAGTGAGTATGTTAACTAATAGAAGCTCTGAAAAGACTCATTAAAGGAAAACTTGTAATTTTTACATATAAATTGTTTCGCACATAACGTACCGTTATGATTTCTCTGAACGCCTAAACTTTCAAATTTGTGAGAGAATTTCACACAACTCATTTCTTAGAATCCCCCCACTGTCGTAACAAATAAGGCATTGCAGATGAAAAAAAAGGCCCGTCTTATTGTATTTAGTCATCAATGCTTAGGGGGCAGTATGAGTTCCATCATAAGGGAACCTGCATGATCGTACCTGTGTGACATCTGATTGAGGCTTTCATAATTGCTGCTTTTGTAGCAATTTGAAAGTTATGTATTGTAAATATTATTTAAGATGCGAAATAGAAATTTTGCTGAAACCGTAATTGACCTTTGTTCATAGCTTTTGAATTTCAAACTAGTATGCCGGATCTGCATTGTTATATTTTGTTCCAGTAAACAAGCTTCAGAGTTTGCATTTCATTCTGGTGACTAGAAAGGGGGAAACTATATAAATAAAAAGTTAGAGGCTTAAGTGTTTACCATTTAGTAGTCAAATTAGAAACTACGAATAAACCAAAGTTATTTGAAACAGACAATCACTGAAAAGACTCAGCAAAAATTTCTTAATTTTTTGCAGGTGTTTCACCGGCTGTTTTAGGAACCTGCACCTCCAGCTGTCTTACAACTTGTGTGATCAGTTGCAATCCGTTCTGCTGTAATTTCAGAATAGCAGCCAGTAATAACGCCCAGTATCCAGGCATGCGGCACACTGTTATAGCACAAGCATCTCAGAAAGGATGCATCATGCCTAATTCACGTCCTCAAGTAAACTCGATTCCGGTCCAAATCGTAGCACCACAGTCCAGGCCGATGTCATATCCGGTGACTTTATCTGTGCGATGCATTCCTCACTTCCTTAGACCATGTCCACCTGGAACACAAGTTTCACAGACGGTTCAGGGTTCCTATAACATTCCTCTTACTGGTATTCGTGGAAGGAAATTGCAGCCCCAAGCACGCCCATTTGTCGCCCTGCCTCAACTGACTTTACCTAGAACTCCTCTCCTGACACCAGGCTATCAAAATCAGCAAGCATTTCTCCCAAACATGTTTCCTTCATCAATGCAGTCTCCGTGTATTCCCAATGCATTTAACCCATGCCCACCACAGACCAAGCCTCCTTTAAAATCCACATCAGTCATAGACTCGCCAATTCATGTCATGCATCTTCCAACCGCACCACGTCTTCCTAGTATGATACAGCCACCAAAACCACCTGCCTTGAAACCTACATCAGTGGTGGATACGCCACTTCATGTGATCCACCTCCCACCTGTACCACCTCCTCCTAGCGTCATGCAGCCACCATGTATCCCAAGTGCTTACAACTCTTGCCCCCCAGTGACTCCACCCACCATGAAACCTACATCGGTGGTTGACACACCTCTTCAAGTGATACACTTGCCACCTCCACCGCCAGCTTTCCCGTCAGTCTCCCCACCATCTCCGCCATTTTTTTCTTCAAAGACCTTCATTTGTACCTGTAATGTGTATTCCCCGTCCTTATTATCCTTGCCCACCCAAAGTAAAGGCAAGAAAACTATCCAAACCCTTACATAGGAAGGGAAAGTCTAGAACATTTATGCCCAAACCGATTTTGGCAGCGTACCCTTACCCTTATGGCGTACAATCCTATCCTCGCCCTTCATTTGTAAGTTATACACCCTTCGCGCCGCCAGCAAGGTCTCCATCTTTTTTATCAACGCAGCAAAGGCAATATCAACCTCAGCCTTTTGGCTTAAAACCACCATTTCCTTTTTACGCTAACCCCTTATGGCCTCAAATGATGCAAAGACCCGTCGGAGTAGTCCCGGTGCCTCAACTTCGCTATGCAACCGCGATTAAGAAAGCTGTAAACGACAAGCCAAACCAGCCAAATTCTAATCCAAAGCCCATTCCTGCTAAAGGATCTATTTCATTACAGGGCTCTTTATTTGTTTACCCCAAACAAGCGCCAGCCATACCACCACTACCACCTCCAGTAGCACCTCAGATGTCTTATCGATGTATTCCATCTCCTTATAATCGATGCGTTCCCATTCCCCCTTTTTCAATGGCACAAAGGCCTTTTCAAGTGGTTAATCCCTGCATCCCTTTTTTAGCGAATCCGTGCCTTACCAATGTCGTTAAGCCAAAAACTAAACCCACTAAAACTGCACCGAAAGCAGCAGAGAATAAACCTATACTTTTAACGAGACCGTTGCAACTGCAAGGTAGTGTTTACATCAAATCTAGCCCTGCCCGTTCAGGTACAGCGTTTGCAGCCGGTACTCCATGCATTCCAACTGTATCTAGACCATGTTACCCTGTACGATCACCTGTTCAGCCCCTTAGGCCACAAGGTTTTGTATCCCCTAAGACTTTGAATGTATTTTCTAAAGTAAAGCCTCTCCAACCCCTTCAATTACAACAACCAATAAGGAATGTTGCCTCACCCGTTTCCAATTTAAATGTACCACAACAAGCTTCAGCTGCTTCACAGTCATTTGTTGTCGAGCTTCCTGAAATTTCTTTACATTATCCTGCTCCAGCACCTCCGTCTCTTTTGCCTGCCTTCCCATATCAAGCTCAGGCACGCAACTGTCCAATTTCTTGCGTGCTCCGACCAGGTCCCTTTTGTCCTTCGTACTGTTCAGCGTCTTGTTGCAAAAGGAAAAGTGCAAATCAATATAAACCTAAAACGAAAAGCCAAAAGGAAAAACCCAAAGCAAAAAAGAGAAAACAAAAGATTCTGAAAATTAAGAAACCTAAAAACGGATAGCTTGATCTTTAATTAAAACCAACAGTGGAAACCTGATTATTCGAACCACCTACGGGAAAAAGAGATTGAATCAAAATATGTCTGGGGATTAGCAAAACAAACAATGTAGCGTTTAAGTGTTTGCTTCGGAAGGAAATTCAGTTTTGATTAGAATAAACCGTAAGGTTGTTGAAATCGAGATTCCACTGTTCAATTAGACAGCATAAGTTTGTTGTTGTTCTTGTGGGGAATGGGGGCGGCGAGGCAACAACATGGAAGTAACAGCAGTGACGGTAGATCAATTGTAAGGACCATTTTCAAGGGTCTTGTTAGTGTCATTCTGCCTTGAACCTAGCACTGTAAAGAGCAACGTGGTCTCAGACGTTAAATTTAGAGTCTCGTTTAATTTAAGAATTATTTTCTTTGAACACGCGGCAGAAGCACGACGAAAATTAGCCTATGTAACGTAATTTAGAACAGAGAAGTCTTTTGCTTCGCTTTAAATTTGCGTGTAGTAATGTTTCTCTTTGTAGTGATCAATGAAATAAACATAGCAATTTTCTACATATACATCCTGCGTCATATGTTGTCAATTACCGTATTCAATTTTTAGACACTAATTGTTTTAGTGAGATTGTGCACCCCGGAAGTAGTGGGTTGAACAATGATCAAATTGTCAGTAAAGCCCCAATTGGAACAATGTTTTGTTCCAAGTTTATGCAAGCACCGACAAGGTTTTATTGGGTTCTGACATTAATCTAATAAGTTCTGTCTAATAACATGAGAGTTCTCGTGGACTCCAAGCCTTCTTTTTCAATAACATGATGAAGAGAAGAAAGCCAAAGTCTTGCTAAACTGATTTAACTGATGGACGTGAACAGAATTTCATATTAAGTGCATGGTCATATAGCAAGGTGTGAAACTGTAGGTTTTTTAATCTGAAGGGTCGTGGAATGGTTAGCCGGGATGGCCCGCTTTACCGGATTGGCTCAGCTCATGCCTAGTTTTCTCTTACAGTTTTTGTTGCGGGCTGGTTCGCTTGCCAAGATCTCGGCTCGAGCAACCGGAATTTCGGCAAACCGAGGCATCCCGCCTTCTCATATAAACACAACAAAAATGTTATGATCATGAGCCGACTTAGCCTTGAAAAGCGGGCCAGCCTAACCCGACTGTGTTCGAAGTCAATCAAAAATTGTGCTTTGATTAAGTTTCATTGAGTTTTTGCTTTTATCTGTTCGATTTGTTACTCAGGGCTGACGGCTGATTCTCCGCAGGCCCTTTGTTGATTGTTTCGCTTCACCATCTCGGGAAGCTAAGTTTGATTGAGACTCAGTCTCCCCAAACAACTTGTCTCTAGTTGCAGTTATTGCTCTTCCACGACTCACAGTTTATTAGGCAACAAAAATAGCAAGTAAAACGATCGACTGACTGTATCTCTTTCAGTTTCCGTTAATTCAGTGACTCGGCCATTGCTTTGAATCATCCGCAAGCTCTCACGCTTTACTTTTAAACACCAGGTGCTCGTGAAATTTGCTCATCTTTTGGGCTCTCTCCTACAATAATGAAAGTATATGGGCCCACAATTTCAGAGAGAATGGAACAAGGCGGTTAGAAAAAGCCATATGTCTTCCTCAGAATCAGAAATTGGGACCTCCCTGTCTTTGCTTTTTTGGCTCCAAAACTGCGTGCCTTCGAGCGTAAGAACGTAAGAGCTTCCAACATGCCTTAAAACCTCATTCCTGTCGTAGTTGCTATTAGGATGGTAAGCAAGGCCGCAAAATTATGGAAATCAATAAGTGCTACTCAAAATGTTTCGGAAAATAAACCAAGTAAATAGATGTTTTTATTCAGCTCAGTGATTTTATGTAATATACGTCATCGTCGTCTAAGATCCACTTTTTCTCTTAGCATTAGAGTACTGCATTAAGAAAACCTTATGGTATCATCTTAATCAAATGATAACCAATTTTTCCCGCCGACATAATACTTCAGGATATACAGTTTGCCTGTGTTAATAAAACACCTGAAAATCGTTGCTTTGAGTCTATTGTATAAACTACCTCGTAATTTATAATTTCTTTATGACGCGTCTTTATTGAAAAAAAAAATTCATGGTTCCTCTCTTAATGTTAAATTAGATTCCTTTGCTCTAGATATATAGAAACAAAGGAGTCTCCGACATAATACCTCCCAAATGACAAGATTCTTATGAGTAAAACGTGACTGAAAACCAGCCGTAAATTTTATATTAATTTAATGACATCGAGGTCACCGACTTGAGAGATTGTCTTTGATACTTGTGTCTACAAAACAAACTCGTGACGTTACTGAAATGAAATGTTACACAAACAAATACTAATAGCTTTAAAAGTGTGACCTTTTCGCAAAGAAATTGTATAAAGAACACGATTATTAACTTCTTAACATTGCATTAAAGCATGAACGTTACACAACCGTTTACCTATCCGTTCTCTCTGCGCAGTGTGATCCTTGATTCTCCTTTCACAATGACCTGTTCAGATGAGCTTTGTTTTTGCTTGTGTTAAAGGAGGTCTACAAAACAATCGGCAATGCTATGTTTCTGTTGGTTGTTCAAGGTGAAAACATAAAGGTTACTTATGACTGAAAATATTCAAACGTTAAGAGTCGAATCACCCAAACCAGACAAGGGGATTGTTCTGTTGGGGCATGCACTAATAGATGGTTCTTGAATAACAAAAAGACTTTTTTTTGTAAGATTGGCTCCGAATAACAAACTTTATCGTACAGGTACGTAGAAGAGCATTCGTTGTTATAATATATCTTCCCTGTTTACAGTAGAAACTCTACCAAAATGTCTAGCAATGGTACGCTAAATTTCAGTTCCAGTTTTTTTTAGTCAAGGTAGAGCAGGGTCTTAGTTGCAGTAGCTGAGCGTTAATTTCTTCTGTAAATGTGAGACTGTTTTGCTTTCGTCATAGACCTCTTTTTGTTTCTCAATGCTTTTTAACGTTTCCTACGTCGAATCTATCTTGTTGTTTAAGTAACTACTGGCGATGCTGCTGGTGTATTTATTTGACGATATGGTTGATGGTAAGGAGTATAGTATTGACACCATGCTTTTAACAGCTAAGATCGCTGTCTATATATTTGAGAGACTACAGGAGATTAATCAGGGTTTTAACAATCTACCCCAAGATAGAATACCAATTAATATTATGTATAAACATTCCGTGATGATATGGTAATATATCTAGATGAGATAACACATTTTATCTGCTAATACAGCAACGTGTATATTTCCTATCGACTTAAAATCGTATAGGTAAAACTTCGTTTTTATCAACTCTTGCAACAGATCTGTGCGTTCGTTGCATTATGTTCAAATACACTGCTGTGATAAAGGTTGTATACGACATAACCTAGAAAAATACTTGATGTTAGCACCACCTGCCGTGTTTATAAATCTCATGCTTATATCTGAAATGATCCGTGCAATATGTAATACCAAATGACCTGTCTTCTTAGATTATAGGGACTGCCCTCTTTGATCAAGAAGAACTTGTCAAGAAACGAGGTGAAATGGAATTTTAAAGTATTTTTATAAATGTTCATATTTCGGTCAACCTGTTGATAGCAGTAGTACGTCAAAGGTATTCTCTACAGCGCAAAAGACAGCCTAAATGCTTTAACCCCGTTGTGGACTGTCAGCGATAGGATGTCTTTCCTTTTTGTTGTTTTTCCTTTTTATGTTATGGATTATCTAAAACAATGTGTTTTATCCGTGTATCTCTCTATAATGAAAGAAGACGGATCTATGACTAATTCGGTGGACTGGTGTAAAAACATGTCCATTTAGTATAACACCACAGTGTGGTCACTTTTGTTAACTTTCACGGCTCTGTACACTTCACATCCTTGCTAAAGTTTAAAATCTTTCTTGATCTATTATACTTTCATTTGTTGATCAAAGGAAAGGTAAATCGAGCTAAGTCTTAATATATATTTTTCCTTTAATGAACGTCTTTTATCCCAGTTCTCGTCAGTCCTAAAGTAAAGAGAAAGTATTCATTCATAAAATCACTTCCGCGAAGTCGTTTGAAGAAGTTCCAAAACAAACATCAAATTGTAGAGGTTTTTTTTCTTTACCATTAAGTCAAATCTGTAAATAGCTCAATTCTATCGATGATGTCTTCCATTCTGTTTATTACCATACCAATGAAGTTCTTAATCAGTGGTTGATATAAAGGGCATTTTTTTTCTTTGGAAAAGAAACATGGACCTATCTACTGATTCACTTGTTTTCATTACCACAGGTTTGGACGTCTAGCCACGTGATATGAGGGGACTGTTAGGGATTTCTCTTTTAGCATTTTGTCTCCTTGTACGAGCTAGAGGTGAGAGATGGTATTAATAGTTATTACATAATTATCGTAAAAAGGATATGTACTTTCCTACTTTATACTTAACTTAACCTTGTTTTCATTGCCCACAGCTTATCTTATAACTTTGTAAATAAAGGAGCAATCTGATTATACATTCTTCTGATTACTGTAGAAACTGAGTTGTCCTTTCCTTAACCGGCAGACAAATTAATCACGTATTTCTTATATATTACCTTATTGCTGGTGGGTTATCATGGTGGGAAAATTAAAAGACTAAACTCTGTTAAGTAGTGGCCAAATAAAATTAAATCTAGCCTCAGCCCTAACGGAGTCTTACCAACAAAGATTTAAAATTTCACTTTTCCCCTATTTTCTCTAGCCGTATTTACATTTGCTGTCATTCCTTTTATCAACTGCTTTTATAATGATTCTTTAAACGTATTAATAGATAACGACCACATCACTCCCACGACGTCGTCCTCTCTTTCAGACGGTATGTACAACTCTTTTTTCACAGTAACTTACCTGAAATATAAGAAGACACGTAGGTTTCTCTCTACTAAAGACATTTCTTATCTGTCCTTCAATAAGTAGAAAATCATTCTCAGAAGATGGCCTTTTTTTCAGAAAGTTTAAAGCCAAACATAGACCTATTTAATAGAACAGATGTGCTGTACATTTTACATGGTTTTTTCCTTGTTTTTGAGGTTGGTTTCGGCCAGCCAAAAATATTCTTTGCGAGACATCAACGCGAAACTTGGACTCCTGCCCTCCGGAGACACGTGATTTGTTGAGGTTCAATGTTAGGGCTTAAAACAGAGTGAGCAGGTATTTTTTCAGGAGAGCTTCTCTGTTCTGTCTGTTGTTACGCTGTCCTGACGAGCCACAATAATGGCGAAACAGCTGTCGACGGCTACAAACCCGCTTTGTTTTGGGTTCTGTCGGTGACGTGTTGATGTCTTGCAAGGTTACGTCTCACGTAGTACGATCAGCATTGCAGAATTCAATGTGTCTACTTAATAACGTACAGTTGGATTTAAAACAGCTTAAAATCCTCGCATAGGAAATAGTAATGAGGAGAGTTTGAGAACGGGTGACACCGTGAGTACATTTCTAGAGGACATGGTGTTATTTCCGCGCGCCGTCAATGGCTTCTTGGCTGTATTAGGCACGTGAAGTATCTCAATAAAAAAATGTTGCCGTAACAACAACTGACAGCGTGCCTTTAATTACAGCTTTTACTGACAGCAGTGACGAAGCAGCTCCAGCATCATATTCTGATTCCAAGTCTCAAAACAACAATGATTGGCTCACTGATGATGATGACGATAATGACGACGAGGACATGGACGAGAGCCCTCTGAATGTGCAGCCAGCGGCGAAAGCAAAGTCGTCAAAATCAAAATCTAGTGCGCCTCCACTGTCGACTGGTCAGTTCGTTACGATAGTTTCTATGTATGGTTAAAAGAAGTTAAATGAATAATTTACAATAGTGAGTGATTTCTTGTCCTCTGATTCGTGGAGAGCTGTGGTCGCTAAGAAAAATAGTTGTCAATTTAACAATGAGGAAAACAATAGACAGAAATGGTTACAAAACGCCCTCCTGCATTTTTAAGGCAGTCTTGTTGAAGCTCGCCTTTTCTCCTAATATCCGTTAGAAAACAGTTCTTATTTCAGTGAGCACGTTTGCAAAAAGAAGCAACTGAAAAGGGACTTTTCCTTCGAGGACTTACGCTCTCACTGTTTTTGGTAAGGGGCTTTGCCTCTCGCCGCCTGTTTTTGTGCATTATACGCGTATTAATAAAGTAACTTTGAAAGGAAAAAATAAACAGGCTGCTTGCACTCCGTTTTGAAACAAGAGTTTATAATCACATTGTTTCTTTACAGACCAAGTGGCAAACAAGTGTTTTCAAGCACTTAATCGCGCGCGTCTTTTGTTCGGTGCAAACCCTCTCATCCGCTCACCGACACTTGATATTGGAGCCAAAGTCGCGAACGACAAAATGCAGAGAAAAGGAGTAGTAAAGAAGGATGCCAGTATCAAACACGGACAACTGCAGTGTATAAAAATGACGAGCTCAAACTCCGTGCCTACAGAATGCATATCCTTCTGGCTACTGCAAATGCAAAATTACGATTGGTCAAAACCAGCAATGAAGGACACAAGCAGATTTTTTGTCACTGCCGTTTACAAAGCAGCCACTCATGGCGGAATAGCAGTCAAGAAAGGCCCATCAGGAAGATACTTTGTGACTGTGTTACTGGACCCTGCACCTGAAGCTTCAAAGTTGAAGAAGAATGTAAAAGGATACTCAGGTAAGCAATGAGCAAATGAACTTAAAATCTTTAACAAAGGCTCCGTTTAAGAGGGAAAAGTTGCCCCGGGAAAGAGGGTGACACTACCAGCCGAGTCAACTTTAGCAAACGTTTATAGGAGAGAAAAGGTTACCCTGGGGCCAGTTTTTCGTCTAGTTGTAGGCCTAGCTGCTTTTCATTTCCACATATCCTGAAAATTGCACGCACGACTAGTACGCACTGACCTCACCAATACTTTGAGCTCTTAAGCTTTTTAGCTCACCCCAACAACGCATAATTTATTACAAGTGGTAGAGTGATTAAACCAAAAACTTGTAGGCCTGGGCCTACAGGTCTATGGGCTGGCTACGCCGCTGCTTTGCCCGAGCCAAGATCTCGTTGCGTAACCTCGATACAACGAGTCTGTGATTTTTAACGTCAAATGTTTATACACAGATTTAAAGCCAATACTAGCGTAATAGCACTGGAAAGCTACACATTTTCTATCCAAGCAAGTGATTAATTTTACTTTTTGTTTTTTCAGATCTGTTTACATCCGTGGCTGGAGGTAAATTCTTACTGTGAATATCTGTTTGTTACATTTTTATTATGATAATTATTAGCACTGCATTATCATTATCATTATTATAATTATTCAGGTGCCACTTCCTCCTCCAACAAAACTACCACTTAGATATGGTTAAAGAGGCACATCTAAATAACCTCATCACTGATTTGTCTGTGTGAGATGCACTTATTTTTTGAATAATTCAGTACCAGCGTACTGACACTTAATCGATTAGTGGCGAGTCTTAAATGTGAAACTGAAAATTCTCACCTGTGTATATAATTCGATCTTTTGCTGGTTTTCAGTGTCAAGCCATTCAAAATACATCAAAATAAAAATCAAAACCGGGGGTTCAATAGTTTAAGGCCAGAATCTGGGAAATAAAAGGAGGTGAATATACAAAGATCCTCGTCAAAATTCGGGTCAAAGGAATATTTCGTACACGAGATATTCGAAGAAAATAATGTTTTACCCAAATTTATAGGAATTTTTATGCAGACGCCATGCTGGTACCCGCCTAGATGGGCACCAACATGGCGGACGGAAACCAACAGAAATATCGGTTACCGAGTTTTGCTACAAAAGCGTGAGTTTATCCCTCGAGGAACTCATAAACTTTAAAGTCATACTTTTTCTAATACATCAACCGTTTAAATAGCAAAATTCCCCGAAATAAGTCAGTCACTTTTTTAACCTATATTACAGCTCTTTCGGCTGTCATGTGAAGGCCGAGTCAACCAAGAGCCCTTTTGAAGGGAAAATTTTTATGAACATTAGTTTTCAGTTGCTCTAATATATAACGAAAGTAAAAACTCCATAGGATCTGATGGATCGTTTGATAAACTGATATTTGATTGATTGACCGATTATTGATTGACTAATTAATTTATTCATTTTCTAATTAGTTAATCAGTTCATTGATAATTGAATTAGCTACTTCAATGCCTATCTGCAGCTAAATGCTCTACTGGATTTACTGACTATGGTGGCACTTGCTACAAGTTCCACACCGACAAACAAACCTGGTCGAACGCACACGCAGAATGCCTCAAGGAATTCGCAGTTCTTCCAGCAATTGCCAGCAGAGGAGAAAATGATTTTTTCAAGCAGGGGCTTTTAAAGGGCAAGGAAGGTTTCAGTTGGCTCGGCTTTAATGATCGCCTTGCGGAAAGTATGTACATGGCCGTTGATGGATCGCAAATAAGGTTTATGGACTGGGAAAACGGACAGCCTACGGGCAAGAATGAAAACTGCGTTGGCTTCAACAAGGATGCTAAATACGGAACAATGGCTGACTATCCCTGTACTAAACCCAGCAACTATGTGTGCAAAAAGCCACTAGAAGGTAAGAAAATTCCACAAACAACTTGACGTGCATATATATTATCAGAAACAAGAGGATAAAGAAAATGATATCTGATAGCGCTGAATAAATATTAATTATAATTATTTTTTCATCAAAGACTTTCGCTTCCCCTCCCTTCCAAACCGAGGCTAAGAGAAACTCGCAAATTGGCTTAATTCTCACTTTTCCAGCCAGCGGGTGGTCATGTTGCTCTATCGGCAGTCCCCTGATCAACCGTTTTCTTGTAACTTTTTTTTTCTGCCAATAATTCCAGGTGACATAACCTTCATCGTCGAGTTTGTAGTGGAATCCATGGTATGGCTGAACGATTTTAGTAACAGTGGTTCTCTCGCTTATCAACAACTGTCAGCAAAGTTTCAAAAGGCGGTAGGTAGAAAGTTTTTAATTGAAGTTTTACTGTAGATGACTAAAGCCGCTGTTCCCAGGGGTAGAGGCGAACAAATATGGGTAGCTTTTTGAGAGAGGGGTGACTTCTTCACGGAAGCGTAAGGATGCTATTATCTTAGGTATTAATCATTCGGAAGATTTAAAGACGGATGGTATTGTGGGGTTATAAAGAGTAATATTTCTTCTTTATTTATCATTTAGATACAAGAAGTATACAAGAAAGCAGGAGTAACAACTTTTAAGAGTGCTGCTATTCAATCTGTCAGGTTGGTTAGGAATTAACCCTTTTGCATAACGAAACTTTTTTACATTTTATTAAATCACCTCAAAAACATAAAAATCCTTCTACAAATACAATAAAAACGTAACGCCCAAAACTGCTAAAGTTTTGTGTGGCGTTGGTTTCACATTAGCATTCCATCTGACTGTAAGAACTTGACAAATGTATATGTGAATGGAAAATTGACTTAATCGCAAAATTAGTTTTACTGAGAAACGATCAACAATATAAATAATATACTGCTTTTTAACCCTGTTGGTTAATACATATTTTTGCAAAAACGCGAGACAATATATATTCATCTTAAGTATAAAATAGTCTTATCACCATACTCACCGATGAACTGTATTCATGTTTCCAGCAACGGTCTACCACCACAGCCTGCTGTTCAGCCTTACCAAGCCTACAACTACCTTGGAAAGCGTCAAGTTACGGCCATTAGGGTCACACCAGCACCAACAACCCCTCCGAAACCAAAACCTAGTGGTGGAGCGTCTCCTAAGCCCACTCCAGCCAAGCCGACGACTAAAGTTCCTACCACAAAGTATGAACTGATGCTAGTCAAACTAATTTTGTAGTTCCAAGTGGCAAATTAATTTCTTTATGGGCCTAGCTAATGAGTCCCTGAACCAAATCCCGAATTAGGCAATACCAGCTTTCTCTGAAACCTCAAGGGTCCTGAAATTTTGTGGTTGCAATTTTCCCCTTAAACTATGATTACGTTGCCTTTCACGCACTAGTCTCAAATCAAGCTCAATGAATTGGGCAAAGGATTTCAGCTAATCCACAGGAACTTAGTACCAACATAACAAAATTTAACAGCAGTCAATAATGAAAATATTTTGATGATAGGGTCTTCTGTTTTGCTTAAAGATTTAAGGGCATTTGCTTAACAGAACCTAAATGCTTTTCTTAGGCCCAAGGCAAAAGTTACAGTTAAATTTGCTATGACCTTTGGACCAAGTGGCCTACCCCTGGATCCAACTACAGCCCTCCAAGAATACCTCAAAGCTAACGGCAACAAGCTGCCAGCACCAATGAATGAAGCGATTAAACTGAAGTCTATTAGTGTTGCACCTCCAGGTATGGTGATGCAAGGATCCACTATTCGGGGCACTTGTTCTGATTTGCTGCGTAGAAAATACTGACTATAGTATTGATGGCATTTGGCAGAATAACAAGCACTGAAATTAAATTGGCCAATTTCCTTTTTGCAGCAAGACACAGCGTGACGGTGACCAAAATAAAAGTTGCAATAAACTGAATGAAACTCAAGACCAACAAAAACCGACCAAGCTATGAGATTCATGGATTGAAATCTTGCTCCAAATTGATCAACCTAGAAAACTCGACCTGAAGTAGCACAAAGCTCGAGACGTAAAGAAATGTTCCAATACTTCCTCCAATAAATTAAAGAATAATGTTAACTAACTAGATACGAAATCCACGAACTAAGAAAACTGAAAGACAGAGTGAAGTTGACTTTTCAGTGGCTACGCTAGCTATTCAAAATTCTTTGATGCAGTAATTTACCATCTTAAAAACAATACACCGCATTGTAAGAACAAGGACGGATAATCTATCAATTTATTTTTACACACTTCATTAATTTTTTTACTTATTTCTTGAATTTTCTGCCGTCAATCATTTACAGTTACAAAGTTTGCTTTAAAATTACGATTGATAAAAGTTAGAATGCACAGAGTTTACAGTGTACTTACCCAATATATTACCAAAACGTGTGCGTTTTTTTAGGTACCGTGAGCAGCGTGACCTGTCCTCCTATCTGCTCCACCTCCTGTATCTCGAGTTGTGCAGCCAGCTGCTGCTACTCGGCAGCTCCTGCCCCAGCACCCCTCTATGGAACTTCGCCCTGTGTACCTACTCCACTGAATCCATGCCCACCACCTCAAGCTGCAGCACCAACTCCACAACCTCGACAGTCAAAGGTTAACGCCAAACGACCGGCTTCAAAGTGTAATCCAGCTACCGGAGCCTGTGCAACTACATCGCTTTATCCTTTTCCAGCACCCGCATATCCTCAATTTCTAGCGCCCTCACCTTGCATTCCAACTCTAGCTAACAACTGGTGTAGGTCAAACGTGCTTGCCAAACCCCCTGCAGTCAACAGGTTTATCCGAAGGCCTGTCACTTACAGGTATCCTCTTCGCCCATACAGAAGTAACATGCCTAAAATGGTATCAGCAAAACCAGTTTCCCGTGCTGTCCTTCCAATGCCTCAAGCTGGTGGATATGGAGGATTTAATCCGTGTGCTCAGCCACCGTGCCCACCAATGATGATGCCACCACCTCCACCACCGCAGCCTATGATGATGCCCCAGTACCCGATGCAACAGGCAAGTAACAATTATAATTTTCGTTGTAAGGTAACCCCTCAATATTACCGTCAGATATCGGAAATAGATAGCACTCCAAAACAGTGTTTTCTCTTAATTTCCGTTATAAGCTAATTTAACCACTTAATATTACTGCCCGATGTCGAAGATAGGACTCAAAACACAGTCTTTTCTCGTAACTTGTCGCCATATCTAATTATATTTGTGGTTTTATGATTTTTGTTTTACTCCTTCAACAGATGGCGCCACCCTGTGCTCCAACTCCTTTCAACCCATGCTCACCACCTGCACCACCTCCACCACCTAAAAAACCTCAACCAAAGAAACCTGCGGGCAAAGTGGCGGCACCAAAAATGGTTAACCTTCAAGGCTGCACCTATCCACCTTGCAGCATGATGATGCTTCCACCACCGCCTCCTGTTCCAATGCCACCACTACCCATGCCCATTGCACCACCTTGTGGTGGGATGTTCACACCGCCCTGCCCACCTCTCTCTCCCCCAAAAGCAGGGAGCACCAAGTCTAAAAGCATAGCTCCCAAGCCGGGATGCACTCCAACAGCTTCAAATCCGTGCGCACCACCAATGCCTATGCCTATGCCCATGCCCATGCCAATGCCCATGCCACAGCCAATGCCGATGCCACCACCGATGCCAATGCCAATGCCGATGCCGTGTGGTACTACACCAGCAAACCCATGTGCTAAACCGGTCAAGCCAAAACCACCAAAGCCGATGACAATCAAACTACCTGCCATACAGATCCAGGTTCCTCAGCAGCAACCACTTCCAATGGTTCCTCCCATGGCACCACCTATGCCTTGCCCACCACCCTGTGGACGCCTTCCAGCATGTCCAAGTATGTGTCCTCCGACATGCTGCCAGAAAAGATTAGGACGACGATCAGTTAAGTCAGCCAAAGAAGAATAAAGAGATTTGGCGTTGTTCCGACCGACAAGATTTAACAAAAAGATCGCACTAACAGCCACAAAAGTCACAAACTTTTAGTGTTCCATTTTCTCATTTTTGAGCTAACGTGGTTCAAATGTTTATTAATGGACCGTGTGTTCTAACGCGAATTAGATTAACAAAATGAGCCGCTGAGAGAAAGCTTAAAATCTAACAATCATACAAGAAACATAGTTCCTTTACCAACCACCGTATATATTATACTAAAGTGTAATTAGTGTTATAATCCAAAGTTAATATCACTTCTTTAGGTTTTACTTCTTTTTCACCTTCTGGCGGTGGTTTGGTAATGGTCTCACGATACTTTTATTTCTTAATAAGAAAGCAATAACTTATCGACGGAGTTAGGGCGACTGGTGTATATGTATATTTTATTTTTGGTTCAGTTAATATGTTGTAAATTTAATATTTAGTTCTTAAGAGATTTCAGTAAGACTTTACTTACAAGGGCTCCATAACAGGACAAAGTGGTCGTTTTGAGTGACTGCAAGTACGTAAAATAGAGAATAAAGCTATAGGCATTATTTAGTTGTCTGCTATTTTCTTCGTCGGTAATGTTATTTTTAAGTTCAAAAGTTCTATTCCGCTGTTCTTCTATCCATGGCCATCATACGTCTACGTCGACCCATTTGCATCTTATACTAAAATTCAAATTCTTGGCGGTGTTGAGACCAGTTGTAATAAAGATGTTTGGAACCTGTCAGAAAGTTGTCGGAAGTTCCAGGCGCAATCAATAAGTAAAATTACTGTAAGGCTCGTTTAGAAAAAAAGGAGGTCACTTATACGCTGAAGTCAGACTTCACATGTGCTGAACCTAATGCTAATGGACGAGGAGAGCGGATTTTGTTGACTGTCACTGGGTCCGCAACATGCGAATTAAGCTTAAGAATGAGGCTCCTATCCCCTAGCCACTAAGGAAGGCCTGGTACTCTGCAAAATAGAAGTCTGACGCGTCGTTTAACACGGGACTATGCTCCGTTGTCATACCAGTTCGAGAACCATAATTATCGCTTTCATGTTTACCTCCCATCCACTTTTTCCGTAAATACTTTGTCCATCAGTTGCTCTTGCGTCTCCGAGAATGATCAGAGAAAGGAAGTCAGCTGGGCCGACCTAGCTTTCGCTTATCTTCCATTATTGCCTTAACAGTAAAGGTAAGAAATATATATCCAAAATTAAATTTAACTTTTATCTTTTATTCACTTTAACAATTATCCAGTAACAATGAATGTCCCATTTTCGAGATGCCCAGCCTCTTTTTCATTACGAGAGAGTAAGGGCCTGTTTACATGGAGGTGGGGGACCCTAGGTAGGTGAGGTAACCACCTTAGGTGGCGTAAAAAAATAACCCTCCTTTATATGCAGTGTTACAACCCCGCCATCCCGGGGTGCACTTTCTCAAGTTTATTGAATGGTCGCTAAGCACGTAAACAAGAAAAATGCTGGCAAACCACGTGTTTTGGCGATCAATGCTCTTCTACATTCCTTGCTGCTCTTGCTGAAACCTCTCTCTATTGTTACCTTTAATAATGATGTAAAGCCACCGCCAAAGTGAATTTTGCGCGAATTTGATGTATCATGAATCTGACCCCGGCTCGGCGGGTTACCCTACCTTGAAACCGGTCTTGCAGACCGAGATACCCGCCTTGACAGGTCACCCCACCTATCACGTAAACGTGATCAAATTAAAATGAGAGATTATATGGACAGGTGGGTTACCCCACCTAAGCGGGTTACCTCACCTGCCTGGGGTCTCCCACCTCTATGTAAACATGCCCTAAATGCAACATGGAAAAACTCTTGTCATTTACTAATAGAATTCATTCTCTTGGCGTCATTTTCAAATTGAGGATTTCTTGGTTTTTGCTTATTCGCCAAGTTCCAAACCCACAAAACCCACAACAAGGGGCAGAAAAGAAACGCCGGCAAACACTACAAAGGATTAAATGCTCAAAGCAACTGAAACATAAGGAACATAAAATCAAGAATATTAGGGAGATAATGGACTTCAAGTTTGTCTGAAGCTTTGCTTCAGTCACCCTGTCCTTGCTTGCTTGGGACAATACTGGGGAAAATAGGTGTCTGCTATCAGGGAAGTCACCTCAAAACTTTCTTTTAGAAATAGACTGAGGGAAAAAGGAAAGTCGGAATTTGATTGACAGTACACCGACACAATCCCCAGTTTAAGGGGTGTTCGATCAACCGTATTCCAGAAAAAGAACAAATAAAATAAACACTAGAAATCACTTTAAATGTTTTGGCATTCATTGCATTGCAAAATCAAGGTATCTCCTTGAAATAAAATATTCTGATGTAACATTCAAGTAGTCCAAATATTATCACGGTAGAAGAGATTTGTCACAAAACATTTGCGTATTCTTATTCCGGAATTACAGGTCAATCGAACGCACCCCAAATAAACTTTGTCGATATATCGGTCCAATTCAACCACTGACAACAACACTGCTTGAAAAATAGCATGGCACTTAATCTTTTCCATGTGAAAATAACTGTATATATGAAATTTATTTATAAAAAAAAAGACAACAAAGAAGTTGATCCTGGTATTAGCAATAAATTGTTTTAACTTCTGTTCGAATAATCATTTGGCAATACTTGCGTAGACCCTGGAACTCTAGCTAGAAAAGCCATGCAGTCGTTATCAAAAGGCACTTTCTATGGGGTCCCCTCTTTTCCATCCATTGAAGGATTATCCCAGACATTTTCTTCATGGCGAGTATGATCCCTCATGAGCAGTCACCGGTGAATTTGTTAAAAGATATGGTTTGAATAGCACTTAAGCTGAGATTTACAATTGACCCATACATGTACGTAACCGATAATAAACACAAGGAGACTCCGTCATCGGCACTGACACCTCGAGGCTAAAGCAAATGGGTATAAGCTGGCGGTCGACTATCCATTGACACTCGGCCGAAACCTTGACGCGGAGTCTCGCACCCGTCGAACGCGAGGCGACGAAATGTATCGACCAGATATCATTTGTCAACAGTTCATTCTAATTAGCATTCTAAGTCACTATCACCTCAGTCAGCTATGCACTTACACAAAGGAAAAACCCAAATACTCTGCCAGACACCTGTCAATTGAGTTTTGCCTTTTGTGGCCTCAAAGACCTCAAAGTTTCCAACCTAACTGATTTTTCAATTCCATTTGCGAATTGACACATATCCATCAAATTATTCAGTAGGATAAACGTGACCTTATTTGTGGCCGAGCTATTATTTTGCGTTACGTTTTAAGAACTGTTATAACTCCTTTGTTGATTTTTTATTTTTTTCAGTACTGCAGAGCTTTGTCCTTTGTGATCCATGTCAAACTCTCATCGAAACCGTCCTCAATTCTTTATAGTATATTATGGGGTCCTTGTTCCACCAGTTTAATCTTTCGAGGTTTTTCCTTCAATTTCAGGAGCTAAGTGTATACGATCCAAAAGAATAGCTGCTCAAAATATTGTGGCTTAGCTAATCAATTAACTTTAGTAATCATTTATATTCCGGAATAAGGCAGACAATCGAATTCATCAGGAGATTCACGATATCTTTCATTCATCAGTTTATATCTTACATTTAGTTCTTGTGAGTAAGAAGTAGGTGCCATTCATTTGTCTCTGAAATAGAGGTGTAGGTGTGAGGCCGCAAACTAAGTAACTTTTTGTCCTCTTAAAACGGAAGTGTGACTCAGCTTATCCTTTCTTTCTTATGGAAATGTAATTTTCTCCTCGAATATTACATGTCTCAAAAGTATTAATCCATTTATCTTAACGGAAATTTAAACGCTTCTTATTTTTTATTCATTTTGTCACCTTGTTAAACTGCCAAGCTGTCGTGGTTCTTCAATGATACTGATTTTTGCGCTGATTGAATTATCTTTATTGAGTAGTGATAAATCAAGTGTTTCATTGTGTACAAGTTGATTATTCACCATCAGATGTCCGTCATAAAAACCCTTTCATCCGATCCCGCTTTCAAATTTCAAAGGCCGCAAAGTATAGACTTGCTGTAAGTCAGCCGTAATGGGGACTGAAACAAAAAGCTCGTTCTGAAATAAGGCAATGTCTTTTTTCCACCTAAACTCTCTGACAGCCTAGAACGGCCTACAAACATTGAATAGGACTTGGCTATAGATTCTGTATTATATTGGGGTATGTATAAAGCGAAAAATATTTTTTTTCTTGTTTTTCATTCTCGTCAAAAAGAGAATTCTGCCTCGATCGGCTAAGAAAAAGATAATCTTTGATATACACTCTCCCACCTGTTGCTTTTGTAATATTACATGCGGTGACTCAAAGTCTTTTGTCTTAACGTTTAATACATTTCCTTTATCCTGAGTCTAACCCTTGTTAACACAGACTTAACCGCGTCGGCAACCTTATACATTTTCGTAGTTAGATTTCTAATGGGGCCGCATGGGCTTTGAAAGTGGAGTCTCAATTCAAAGACCCAAGCATAGTCAACAATTCTTAACACACGTAATAAGATATCCAAGTTACAATAAAATCTACCACTGCCTAACTAGCTGTAAAGTGTTTCGCTTGATTATTGAGGGCACTTTACATAAAAATTTATTTTTCACACGTGGGAAGAATCGTGTTAATGAAAAGAGATTACCAAACCCACGAACTCCTTTGACGATGAGCCATGTTGAAATGGCCTTTTCAATTTCCGGGTTTCCGCAGTTGAACCGATCCATTTGTGAAGCTTATTCTTTGTCATTACCATGTTAAATTGTTTTATCGCGTGGAAGTATTACGAGTTTATTGTTCCGTGAACCATATATTAGGAAGAGAGCAAGTTGACGCTCCGCATACTATTCATAATACTTTACCCAGGATGTCAAGCGCAAGTTTTTGGTGCAGCATTTGTGTTTTCAGCGTGATCCTGGCTTTAGCTACAGCAGCACCTCCAGATAGAACTAAAGGTAAATTTAACTACCGAAAGTTTTTCTCATCCGCTTTTAACACGAAACCCAACAGAATGACCAAGCAATTCATAAGTTTTTTTTTCTGACTTGAGGCCTACATCCAGAAAGGTTTAGTCATTATAATGGCACCAGTCAATTCTTTAGGCTGGCCGTATTTCCTTAAAGCGAAAGCGCTTTCAATTTGTTAGAACTGGCCACACCGGCCTCCTACAGTTGTCAGGAGAATTCCACTATAAACACTACTATCCAACCAGATAATTCTATTTATAAATGCTATGCTCGGCAGTGACGGGTTATAGGGGAAGTGTTGAGAAAAAGCTAAATATTTTATTTTCAAAATGAGCGTTCCGATCAGTCAGTGACTTTCGGAAAGCGCCCTTCGATCTCTTTTGGGTTTTTCGGCGTCTTCCTCCGCCCCCTAACTATCATTGCACGGCTCCCTGCTGAAATATCTACAACAAATGTAAATTAGCCCTAAAATCAAATTTTACCTGCGGATACAAATAATAACACAGTCTTCTTGTTTTTAACTGAATTAAAAAATAAAAGTTAAAACGCTATAAGCTTTAAGAGTCCAGGTGACTAGGCGCGGCAGAACTCGAAAAAGCAAGGAAAAATAATCAACAATTTGTCGGGCAATTTTTTCTTCAGTTTAACAAGCAAATAAAAGCTTGATTCCTCTTGAGGAAGGATGGAAAATTCTCTTATTTCTCAATCCTGAAATTAATATAGAAAGATTTAGAGTGAATACGTGCTATCAACATTCATCCATAAGAACTGGCAACTGTTCGGTAAGCTAAATGCAACTACCAAGGATAACAAAATCGACAGAAGTGCTAATTCCCTTCCCTCTTTCAATATAGCAAAGCACGTAGCACTTGTAGCGTTTTAAACTGGCAGAAAATAAAAGCAGTTAATTTATAGCGGTTATTAAATATATTTCTTCGAAATTTGTTTCGTTTGGGTTGTTAATAATGTTTGCGTCGACTTTAGGTGTGTAACTGTGTGTCTTTATTGAACGCACTCTTATTATTAAAAAGTAAAAATGTTCTTTTTAGGAAAATCTTTAAAAGATAAAAGGCCATATATTAAGGTCTTTTTAGAGGTCGTAAATACTCAAAAGTCATATGTTGAAAAATTGCCCATTTAAAACGTGGGTTTATTGACTTTTAAGTTCTTATTGCAGAAGTAGAAAAAGATAAAAGGCCATATATTAAGGTCTTCTTAGAGGTCGTAAATACTCAAAAGTCATATGTTGAAAAATTGCCCATTTAAAACGTGGGTTTATTGACTTTTAAGTTCTTATTGCAGAAGTAGAAAAAGATAAAAGGCCATATATTAAGGTCTTCTTAGAGGTCGTAAATACTCAAAAGTCATATGTTGAAAAATTGCCCATTTAAAACGTGGGTTTATTGACTTTTAAGTTCTTATGGCAGAAGTAGAAAAACCTATCAACGATGTACGAAATGAATCAATAATAAATTGGCATATAAGGCTTCATGATTAACCTCGTTGAAATTTTGCTCATTTCTAAGGAGACAAATCTTTAAGTTCAGCTCATCTAATGGATAAGAACTCGATATTTTAAAACTTTTCTTTTCCTTTATTGTCTTTAATATTGATCTTGTTAGGAAATCCCCACCCGTTCTATGAAACCCCATATCCACAAGAGGAAATGGGTGAGAAGGAGGGATTTGGATCACCGAGCCTGAAGCGAAATCCAGCCCCACCTGAAGACTGTACCGCTTGTTGTCAAGACTTGTGGTAAGTCACCGAGACTCGCGGCTTCTTCGGAACCGTCGCTCGCCGAAAGTCGCGGCAATTATCCGGACCTGGAAAGCTATTTTATTTGCCCTAATTCGTTTAAGATCAACTTTAAAACTGTGTCAAGATTAACATCATAAAACAATCAGATACAAATTTGTTTGTTAGGCTTTGGGTCTCTAAAACTATATGAGTCAGTGTTGGGAAACTCGTTGTGCCTCATTATATTTAATGTGGTTGGCATATTCACTTGACGTTTTCGTAACATAATATTTCGATAGAAAGTCGGTTGTTTTTTGTAAAATTAGTATTTTCAATTATTTTAAATTTTATAACATTGAATGCCAAATGCTACATGCGGTTTCTTAAACTTTAACACTATAAGACAGATGTCAAGTTCCTTGGTTTTCGCTTTTTAATTTGTGCATGTTGATGCAAAAAAAAAATTATGCTCACCATCTTAACGTATTTTCAAATAAATAGTTTTCATAAATGTTTTAACTTTAATATTATCATTATTTTTTATTATCTACAGGTGTTCGTACATCAATACAAGATGTCTTTGCTCTCCTCAATGGAACATTGGTCCGTGATTATTAATAATTATTGGTATTTTTATAATGACATGGAACATGAAGACTTCTTTAACGTACGCCTGTTTTTTCAACCAAGAAACCACAGAAGTTATAGTTATATCACTTCAAATAAGTAATCAGTTGCAACCAACTTTGTCAGCAGCAGGCTTATAGCCAGAATACTTCGATATAAAACGTGGTTAAGCCGGACCTGATCAATTTAGGTGAAAAAAAAAATGAAATTTAAAACGCTATTGTTTGTGAACAAAGACTTCTAATTAAAAATATACTGCATCTCGGAGTGTCTAAAGTAAGTCAAGCTTGTCTGTTTTTCATTCATAGTTATTGTCACCTTGTTTTCAATTTTAAAACAAGTGTTCTCCACAAGGATTATCAAATTTTTTACCTGGCAAAACATTACTTTTTTAAACTATACTAACTCGTGGGAAGGGAGCCTATATTAATTGAAAAACAAAGACCATTCTTCGTGATAAAAAGTTGTTTAATGGGATATAACACCAATTCAGAGGAACAGCACTTATTACATGTAAATTTCAGCCACCAACTTTGAGTACCTGCTTTAAGCACTGAAATTTATTGTTGCAGTCGTACTACATACAGACAGAAACGAAATATAATTGGCCAAAGGTTGCCTGTCTGTTGAAACGACAGACCAGTCATGCCTTAATTTGCATCACCTGCTCAATCCTAGACCACCAGTACAAAAAACTGGCGCTGGTACCCAGACTTTTCTCAAGTGGCGAATTGGTGGATGCTACCTAGTGAAACTGTGTTATCAGTGAATATCTTGAATGAGTTGTTCAATGACTCTTGTAATGTTTAATCCCCATCTCTCTCATTGCCATATCAAACTTCCTCATCGTCAGTCAAGAGAGCACTGACAGGAATCGTGTGCTCTGGGGCATATATTGCTAAACAAAGACAAAAAATTAACGTTATGCCACTATTTCAAAGTAAAAAGCCTTTCTTGGGCAGTGAAAAACTTTGCATGGGAAGAGGCATGGGGGTGATTCACTACTTGATCTTCTCAGTTTCAGTTGCCCAAACAATTTGTCTCGAGGGCAAGTTTGTGACTAAAACAAGAATTAAATTTATGAGATACAGAGCAAAGTTAACGCTGAAATGAGTTCCGCATTTGTGGTTCCAAACTGTGCTAAAAGTCGAAATTGAAATTAAGTAAAATCAGTACATTATATGAATGTTATTTATACTAGGGACGTTTAAAAAGATATCAAACAATTCTCTTAAAGGAAACAACCCATGATCAGTTTTTGGTAAATTTTGGCCAACTGAAGAATTAATCGTGAAGACGTTGAAGCAGGTTATTGTTGTCGAAAGCAAGAGAGAATGAGCTAGATCATTCTCTCTTGTCGAAAGCCAACGACACACGCACTTTTCCTTTCTTTCATTAGATTGTGTGGATAGGCTTTTTAACATATCAGAATCTCTGCACGGCACCACTTGTTTATTCGGTATTTTCGTTGCTTTCCCGTAAAAGGAAATAAAAAAATGAAATGATCCAATGGTATAGGCCAATTTTGCTGACGTCATTGTTCACATTTTTGCTCATTAGCGTTGAGGGAACGTAAGCTTACAAACCAAAGCTGAAAATTGCGCAAATTTCTCAAGTCAACTCCAACTCTCAATTAATTTTAACTTGAACTATAAAACGTCAAAATCTGCCAAATTGCTGGGCGGCAAAAAGAGGTTTAACAATTAGCCCTATCAGGCATATTTTGCAGTGCGAACGACGATACTATAAATATTCTCCCACAATCTTAGACAATGAAACTGACAGAGAATTGGAGTGAGTCAAAAAGTGATTCCAAGTAAGAGATTGTACCTTAGAGCTTTCGAGAGAAAAAAACGCTTGCTCCGCAGGCTTAATTAGCCCGTAAATTCTTTGTCTAAAGTTTTAAGAGAGAATTTCTCTGAATATGTTTGGTATATGCTCTACCAATATTCAGAAATGTTATCTTAATCACTCGATCAGAGAATGAAAAGGCCGTGTAAATGAGGCAAGAAATTGTAAATTCAAGATTCGCAAATAGAACGCTAGGTTACCTGTCTGGATATATGCAGCAAATTAGACAGCTACGAGTTTTGCCACGCTTGTGAAACGTATCTTGATCCACATGGTCATCGATTCGCTGCGAGTGCAGACCGGTACCACGCCCACTGTATTTGGCAATTTTTCCCTCTTCGTTAGCAGCGCTATCGTCATCTAAATTTTCTGAACTTCCACGCGCCTCGGCCCATAAAACGCCGTCCGTTATTTTGTGACCCTTATTACGGGGTTTTGCAAGGGGAAGGTACTCGCTAAAGCTGTCATCGTTTCCGTTATGGTGAGAAGTAATGCTACCTTCATGGCTGGGAAAACGCATTTCAAAGCCTTCCAATGAACTGTCGTCGTTTGCTATAGAGTCCACTGATCGCACCTCCCCGTGGCGAGTGGCCTTGATTTTGTATCCTTCATTTACAGGTGACAGTTGGTCGTAAGGCATGCTATCATCGCGTGCACTTCCCTTTAGAATACCTGCATTTATGTTCAATAGGTCTCTATTGTGACCTTTAGCGTGATAAGTTTTCGGAGAGTAGACCTCCGAGCTGCTATCATCATCTTTTTTTACGTCAGGCATGTGGTTCCCGTTATAAATTCTTGCACTACGATATGCCCTGTATAAATTTGCAAGATGATCTAAAGAAATCAAAGAAAACAAGTGATTCTTCTCCAGTTAAACAAATATTTTTCTTTTAATGTTAATTCGCTGTTGCCACTGCGAGGTTTCTTGGTTTTTTACCATAGGTAAGAGCATAGTTCACTGTGCTACGGATTTAAAACTGAATCAGTCGCAAAAAAGATTCCTGACGGCCCTGTTCATTATCCAAATCGTTCTTTTAAAGTGCGATGAAACTATGTAGTTTAGTTGCTAATCGATAAACCAGCAACCTGTAGTATTAGACTGAGAGACTGTAAAAGAAACTTCCTGCTTACTTGATATCTCTGATTATATACATCGCCTTCCAGCTGTTCTGTTGCATTGACCGTCATGGGAGTGTAGAAGGCGGACAACTCTCGTTGGAAAAAAGCTGTATTTTATGGTCCGTTTGTCAAAGCAAGACGATTACAAGATACATGTTTCAATATTCTTGTAGACAACATGACGAAGTATCAGTTGACAAACCAAATAACAATGGACTGGTTTGTTAGCTATACCAGCGCTCTTGAACTTAATTTTTTGATTTGAATATTTGATTTCGGGTCCGACTTACCGGGACTTCGAAAAAGGGTGCTAGGTCCTCAATGCTCTCAAAACAAACTCTGGAGAATTTTCAATTTAGAAATATATCTCAGACTTTGTCTGTATCAAGTATTCTATCAACAAAACTACCTTACAGAAAATATCAAGCACTCTTTTAGGTTAAAAAAGTTTTCCCCAGTTTTGATGATTTTATCAAATGGTTGTTTTTCAGTATCTCTGATGAATGAAAGTGTTGTCGCTCGTTTTGACCCATGCTTGACCTTTCGTATTAAGACTTATAATTTCTTTCTTTTCGTAAATCTAACTCTACTTACAGTTACGATCTGAGTACGTTCGTCCATAGACTTGTACGGTGAGAAGGAAAGCAATCCCCAGAGAAATCACACTAGCCATGGTCGCGGGTAGAGCGTCTTAAAGCGTGCTACAACGCAGCCAGTGATTCTATACTGAGTTGGTTCCTGCTGGCTCTACCACGGGACTCTTACGGACAACAATACGGCTTAATTAACCTTTAAGCTCGTGGTCGGATTTTTTCACATCTGAAACACAGGTGCATTTAGTTTTGTTTTTGCAAATCATGACGGAACTTTTGATGATGGAACTTTTCTTGTTTGAAAATGGAATATTAAAAAACATCAGCTTCAAACAGTCTTTGGAATCCCTGTCATCAATAAAGATAGTCTAATATAAATAAGGGCCTTAATCGCACACAATTTTTACAATTAAACATTCACAAAACATCTGTCACATGACTTTTACAAAACACAAACGGTTTTTCAAGAAATGTTAACAGAAAGGAAATTTAGAAACTTATTGTTTAGATCTCGCCGGCCAACTAGTTTTACGTTTTTCCAAGACAGTTAATCAAGCCAATAAAGTTAACTCAATGAAATATTTTTATTATTGGTTATAAAAATTCACATTATTGTATTAATAATTTTCAGTAATAAATTTACCGTGCGTGGTCCCATGGTGTAATGGTTAGCACTCTGGACTTTGAATCCAGCGATCCGAGTTCAAATCTCGGTAGGACCTATCCCATTAACCACGGCATAATTCCGGTTTTACTTTTTTTTGGTTGCCACGCTGCACTGAGGGTTGATAAAAATTTTCATTTTACCTATTAGTTTATCGTCCCTTCTTTAGAATTTTACATCCACAGAACTAGCTTAGAGAGTCAAGACCATCAACTGACTACGACAGGTATTTCAACTAGGTTGTCGAAATATCAAAAAAAAAAAAAAAAAAAAAAAAAAAAGGTTGTCGAAATATCAGTCACTGTCAATAACAGTCCTGTTTAGGGCTACGCTCACCCGGACGATCATGCTCCACCTGCTTAATATGAAGTGACTCCTGGGTTCAAACCTTTCACGGGTAAAAGCTTATTAGCATTCCAAAATAAAAGTTCTTGCTGGAAAAGCTTGCATTATCACGGGCTTTCCTTCCCTCTCTTCGCTCTCCGATGCATGCCAGCACTGAATTCAAAAGGTTCAAAGAGTTTCATGTCTTGGGCATTTTTTAAGAGAATTCTCTAGGTACTTGAAAATCATAAGCATATTAGAAAGCATAAGCCAAACGTCGAGCTTTTCATGAGACGAACCAAAATTAGTGAGTTAAGTTAATGAAAAGTTCGACGTCTGGCTCGGTTAAGTTCGTCTGAAAGAGTTTGGATTGTACAACCAATCTATCCGTCTGCTTCAGACGGGTAGAACGTCTGAAGATCGTTTCCGGGACAAACGTCGATCTTCACGTGCAAGGAACTATTTATTCGATTAACCGCCCTGGGCGCTTATTAAATTTTGGACCTTGAGAGTGGGCGCTTATTCGAGGTGGGCGCTTATTTGAGGCTGGGCGCTTATTAAATTTTCAAAATTTTCAGCAAGAGAAGTATGTTTATTTTGCAATAAAACAATAAATGCTAGTAACAAAACGCGAAGTAACAAAGCAAGGTTTCTGTAAATACCCTGAAGAAAACACCGTCGTCGGGGAAGTCTCTTATTAGAATTTACTCACTCAAGTGGGTGGGATGGGGGTGAGCGCTTATTTGAGTTTGATTGAGAGGGGGAGGAGGTGGGCGCTTATTCGAGGCTGGGCGCTTATTAACTTTTTCCGCCTTTAGGATGGGCGCTTATTCGAGGCGGGGGCTAATTCGAGGTTGGGCGCTTATTCGAATAAATACGGTAACTAACAAATTAAAGATTTGCATGATAATGTATATTTAGCGACTTCGTTTGGGAGAAAATATATTAAAATTGCTTTTTGGTCTGATTCAGTTGTTTGGTTCGTCGCGTCGTAAGTTCGACGTCTGACCCAACAGACGACTACTTAATTTAGGTCGACCCAAATTAGAGTTTGGTTGGTTTTCTGAAAACTTCGACGTTTGACCTAGGCCTAAAAGTTCTGGGAAACCGATTAAAGAAAAAAGGGCATGCCTAAAAAAAAGTACTTCTAGATCTGAGGTTTGAGACCGCACGAGAAGAACATCGTGATTTTTTCCAATCTCACTCTATTGTCGTGTGGGGAAAGGCATGTTTTGCTGTAAGACAACTTTAATACATTAAGGAAATAAAAAGGGGCGGATCCACACCAGTTTCCACCGTTTTACCGAAATCGGTCAGATTTTTCATAATAATTGTGTTATTAGTAATAAAAAAACTTTCCAAGTTGAATCTTGCTCCATACCCAACATACAAAATGGAAATTAACCTTGATGAAACACAACAGTCCTCCGATTTGCAAGGCTTCACCCGAGGACAATGGAACTAGCCAATAACGTGTCTGAATTTCTCAGAAACCCGGGAAAGGGGACTTTAGGGAGTTAAAATCCAAAACATTTCTCCGTGGCGCATAGCCCGGATCCCCCTGGAACCTTGCACCATAGACTAGTTTAGGAATTCGGTCAGTATTTATCCTATATCCGCGCCTGATAGACCCCGATAATTGTCCAATATACTCCACTAGATGGCCAGGGGCCCGTTTCTCGAAATTCCCGCTAACTTTTCGGGCCCGAAATCAAATATTCAAATCAAAATATAAAGAATAAGAGCGCCGGCCCTGGCCAGCAAACTACTCCATCTTGTTTCACTAACTGATAGTTTTATCATGTTAGATGCAAAACTATTGAAACCTCAATCTTTAATGTAAACGGAGTCAGCTTACCGGGCCCGTTAATTACGGGACTTTCGAGCAACGTGCCCCAGGGGCCCGTTTCTCGAAAGTCCCGTTAACTTAACGGGCCCGCAATCAAATATTCAAATCGAAATATAAAGAATAAGAGCGCGGGTCCTGGCTAGCAAACTACTGCATTTTGTTTCATTAACTGACAGTTTTGTCGTGTTAGATGCGCTTCGTCGCCTACCCAGTTGAAAGTTTTTAAGTGTATACCAAACAACCTTCAAACGCGATGAGCTGCGATAATGGAACGCCATGCATTATAAAAATCCAGCACGTTTGGCTATACGCTCCGATTTGAAGCTTTCTACCTAAAAACTCTATTTTTGGGTCAGTCAAAAGACCCGCCAAAATGGCTAGTAAGCTAATAATTGTGCACGGCAATACAACTGTATTTTTAAGAAACCTGAAGCTTTTTTGTTTACGTGAATGATTTGAGGTTTTCTCGATGGTATAGGAAAAATAACGGTTAAGATATAAAGACGTGTTAAGAATAAAAGGAAAAAATTTTCGCAGTTGTGAGGTCCCACCGAGATTTGAACTCGGATCGCTGGATTCAGAGTCCAGAGTGCTAACCATTACACCATGGGACCGATCCGAAAACGTTGGCTAAAATTTAGGTAATTAAATGTTAAACCAAAAGTCGATCGTTTGGTTTAGTTAGATTTTGATATATTTCAACTGTCAAAATGGAATTATCTATCAAAACAGTAGCTTAAAAGTAGCCTAACAACTTAAATTGTTTCTGGCATCGAGCGAATAGCGATTTTATTAACATATGGGAAGCGAGCCCGCGATCCACTTCCGCAAGAAATGTTGAGACGAACTTCTCTTTCTTAAAATCAGTTTCGGCGCCGCAAATATAATCATGAATACGTATACGAGCGTTTCTCAATTTGAGCCTCACAATATAGGCAACAACTTAGCAGTAAGTTCAAGGACAAGCGTCTCAAGCTCCCGTAGAGTCGGTGCACACTGTGCAGGCCACCGTTGAAACGATGTATGACAAATAAAATATTGAGGTCTGCGAAGGCTAAACATCATTATATTTTACCTTTTTTCTATAAAATAAATAAAGGAGACTTACCTTTGATGTGTTCCTGTGCTTTTTGGCGTGAATTCATCGATTTAGTCGTTTTTTTGGCTGTTATTGTGTGACCGCTCTTAGTCCATTCATACTGCAGACCATTGTTTTCACCACGCAAATGAAACGTGACAACAATAGTCCTATTGTTTTGACGAACGGAGCGACAGGGGTCACACAATAACAGCAAAAAAAAGAAACACGACTAAACCGATGAATTCACGCCAAAAAAACACAGGAATACAACAAAGGTAAGTCTCCTTCATTCATTTTATTGAAAAAAGGTAAAATATAATGATATTTAGCGTTCGCAGACTGCAGACTTCAGTATTATATTTCTCATGTCTCAACGGTCGCCTGTAACGCGACTCCGACTCTCTATTTACATTCCACACTAATCGTAACGTGAGCTTGGCACACCTGTGCTTGTACTTTGCCCTGATGATAGACATACCGTATTGTCTCCGTTCAGTGTCCGTTAGGGACGGACCATTAGAAAAGTTATGGGGGGGGGGGGTGGGGCGGGCGAAGTACAAAAAAAATATTCGCGCAAGGGAAAATTAAATGAAAAAAAATTCATGCACGCCAATTAATCCTAAAAAATATTCATGCTATGGCCTGAAAAAAATTCATACAAGGAATTTGATAACGAAAAAAAATTCCTGCGGCTCGAAAATTACCCCCCCATAACTTTTCTAATGGTCCGTCCCTTAATCTCGATAAACCTGAACTCAATTGCTGGTTTTCAGTGCACGCCATTCAAAATAGACGAAGATAAAAATCAAAACCATTGGACAGATACAGTCCAAAATCTGGAAAATGAAAGGAGGTAAATATACAAATACCCTCGTCAAGATTTGGGTCGAAGGAATAATTCGTATACGAGATATCCGAGGAAATGTTTTACCCAAATTTATAGAGCTTTGTATACGCCATGCTGGAGCTCAAAGATGAGCTCCAACATGGCGGACGGAAACCAACAGAAACATCTGTAACCGAGTTTTCCTACAAATGTGTGAATTTAATCCTACAGGAACTCACAAACATTAAAGTAATGCTTTTTCTAATACTTGAACTGCTTAGATAGCAAAATTGTAAATGTAAATGTAAATGCTGCGTCACGCAAAAGCTTAGAAATTCAAGCGTACTCTATTACAAAACCAAGAACCCTTGTGAACCGAAAATTTGTTTGAAAATTAGTTTTCAGCTGCTCTAATACACCATGAAAGTAAAATCTCAGTAGGATCGATAGTTTTGTAGTTTGAATTTTAGTGACGTCATGTGAAAACCAACAATACCGTGGGAAGATAATTCAGAGGTAAGAGTCAGTGGGCGAGGCTGTGTGTCAGCGGTAAATTTAATCGTTAAAAAAAGCCTCGGCAGCAAACTGATCTTTGCGTAGGAAAGTACTTAGCCCATCCCCCACAGTTGTTTACATTTTTAAGTCACGTGATATTACTGCACGATTGGCGAGAAGATGTACGCCACCAGGCGGGAAGGATTAAAACAGCTGAACGAGACTTTTGTGTCTTCTTTCCATACTCCGAAAGAACCTGGCCTTTACATCTGCAAAGTCTGAGCGCATGTAGTTTATACATAGCAAAGCTGAACTCCTTTTAGAAGGAAATGTCGTCCTGGTAAATGTCATAAATCCTTTATGACGTTGATTAAGGCTTCCGGTAAAAATTAGTTTGAATTGGGCGTAATTTGTGTACGAGACATCCCAGCCTGAATGAAGGCGAAGTGACATGTAATATACGAAGTGCCTACTTATTCGGAAACTGCGGCTGCTGGTTAATCCTACATGCTAGAACCCCACCACCAAAGCCAGGAAAAAGCGCCCTGGGGACGAGGTTGTTCTAGCCGAGTGCTATAAAATTTGTATCTGTTCGGTCATCCTAGGGGAACTTGAGTCTTTTCGAAATTACTAAGACTTCAGTATTTGAGTATTACTTTCCCGAAAATTTTAGATGCAATTTAACGATTTACGAAAGTGAGAATTATTCTCACTCCTCTCTCCATCACATTTTTGAATCCGAAAATTTTAGTTTTTCTTTATTCTACGAAAGTTAGCCTAAAATGTGAGAAATTAAACTCTAGAAAATCGTAGGGAATTCAATACATCAGCCTCGAAAATTGTACATGATAGGAACAGTCATCTAGAACTATTTAGCCGTCCTCAAGTAATAGAGTAAACAACAGGACGGCAGGAAGAAGAGGACGGCAAATCGCTTGTGCATGACGAACGTGACAGGGCTATAACTTGCGTGTTTTGTCGTGATCTTCACTAACACCAACGTTTTCTGGACTTTTACAAAAAGATCTGTTTAAAGAGAAGTTAAGTTTGGCGAAAAGTTATTTCAAACAAAATTATTGTCACGCTTTTCATACAAGGTTTGCCATCTTCTCCTGTTGCGTAGCCGTAAGTTCACTAATGTTCCAGGAATACGACTTTTTGCGTCTTTCCTGCGGAAAATTTCCGGTAGCAACGGAACATCTGGCAAGGTAGTCCTGTCTTTCCGGACGGAATGTTCCAAACTGAAATTCGTGTTCCAGTTCTTCAAAGCCATCTTTGACACCAGTTTCACGCCTTTGCGGCCGTTTTTCAGTCGGTATGAAACTGATTTGGACAAATGGTAAACGCGATTCCTCTACGAAATTAGTCAGTCCAGAATTTGTCCAAACCGTGAAGCGACCGGTTTGTCCATGTAAATAGTAAACAACCCCTGTATCTACTCAATAGCTAGGACGGGTTCAGAGGAAAACGCGTTTATTCCAAGTGACTGTTTGGTACTCATGATTGATTTGCAAATGTTTTATCTTAATACTAAGAGAGCGTTTACAAACATTGTTTAGCATATTACAATCCACATTAAGACGAAAATATGTTCATTCAGCCAATTTTTTTTTCATTTTTTTTATTTTTGAACATAAACACTATTAGAAAGAATAATCAAAAGCAAATGCATTCGATTTTTAGCTTTTCCGATGCGGAGTTAATTCAAGGGCGTTACCTCATGTAAGGTAATCCAGATGGCTTTTGGACTCTAGAATCCGAAAATGTTTTCTTGTGACCGGAAACCTGGGTTTTGGAATCCGGAGGCCGCTAAAGATTGAAATCTGGAATCCCAGTTCCACTGAACAGGAATCCGGAATCCAGTACCTGGAGTCCGGAATCCACAGCGTGGAATCCAGAATCTAAGACTGTCAAGGATTCCTTTACATGGCGCGAAAAATCAAATTTCTTAAATGGATCATTATAAGTTTTTGGGAAACTATACACTTACCTACCCCTCCCCAAAGCCAACATTTTGCCCATAGTGGAAGGTAAGTGTCAATGTTGGCTTAGGGGAGGGGTAGTTGGGCAGTTCTCGGAAACGTATAATGTTCCTCTTAAATCACTGACGGCAATTATAGTGTACTAAAAATTATGTAAAACAGAAAGATGCTTAAAGTTCTGAAGTCTCGCTACTTTGCCGAGATAGAATCGTAGTTGTCTGGATGGTGTAGATCAGAAAGTTGTACTCAGCCATGTCCCCTTAGTCGAGACAAGTTCTCGCAGGCATGACAGGTGACGTGAAGCAATGATTAAATTCAAGTAGCTTTTGCAATACTGTAATACTTTGATATAGTCATGCAAATAGAGCTCATCGTTGTTGTTTATGTACCTACCTTTTCAATTCTTTTAAATAGGTCACACTTAAATGAATTGAACCATTTTTACCTACAGTACAAACATTCTGGTACGTATGCTAACCGCAAAAACTAACGACTGTCTTAACTAAAAATCAGAAGTAGCCCTATTGAAAATGCAACCACATCCAGCGGCATATCCCCATAAGCCTCTTATAAGGAAGTGTTCCCCCCCCCCCCCCGGAGGTCCATTGAGGAATTACTTGTGAATGACAAAATCAAAGTTCATGAATAAAACATGACAGTGCTGCCTGCACTTGTAATCGATTGCAATCGGTTCCCTGGAACCCCATAATGCACTTTGACGTCACTACTCTGGATGACGTCAAGGCACCAACCACGCTGTCCTTGCGATGCTCGTGGGAGACAAACGTGCTTCGCGCGAGACGAGGTTATAAACCTCACGGCGAGGAATTAAACATTACAAACAACAAAAATAAGCTTTGAAAAAGTGTTAGGCTAGCAAGTTTTCAAAAACCACAATTGCAACTCCTTTCAGTCAATCTTCGTCAAGTTTGTCATCTTCTCCTCATTTTGTATTTGCTGCACGGTTATCAATCCTTCTTTTCATGTTTTGAGCAGTTATTCTTATTTTTTACTCAGTTTTTTGGCGGTTAATTCCCCGTTTGAATTTTGATACACAGCTCTTTTACGGGATATGCATACATCTGTTCCCCAAGTAGGGAGGGGTAGCTGACAGACAACAAGAAAAGACATCATGATAAAATACTCCCCATATTGAATCCAAGACGTTTTTAATCCAAACATTCATTCAAGTTGAAAACATAGCTTTCAATTGTCCATTCTTACTACTTACACAAACATTCGAATATCCAAAATAAAATGCTACGGTAACTGCTTTATAACAAGCCATTGGGATCAAAAGAAAATCAAAAATCATAACTTACTTTACACGTTATTTTTGTACACCAATCTTCTAATAATCACAATTCATGACTCACTGTATACATTGTTTTATGAGAAAAGGCATTAAACTAAACTGTCAAATACAGTTGTGTGGCCGGAATGTGTCAATCTTCATTCTTCTAATTGATAAGGTATAGGTTGAGCGTCATTTCCGCTGGGAAATGAAACTGTCGCCGTCGCTTACTTAACCATAGTCTCCTATCAAGCCGTATTTAGTGTCGTCACGCAATGCTCCTCCCTACATGGAGGAGAGTTGCGTGACGACCAAAAAAAGGCTGCTACGGAGGCTAACGTGACCCACCAATCTTACCCAACGAGATATTGAAAACAAGTGATGCAACACGCAAAAAATTATTGGCGATGATGTATTTGTCAAAAAACGAATAACGCTTGTGTTAAAAACACTCCCCCACGATTCTTATGTTACACTTCAAGAGAACTTCAAATTTTCTGCGCACCAGTCAAAACTCGGAGCATCACGGGATGAGTGACGTCAACAACTGTGCCGTTAAAGTAATTTTACTGCACGTTTACGGTATGTGATCCTTGCATGGATGATCTCTTTAGCACTGCCTCTTCAACAGATTCTTCCTGAGGAAGCCTGAGGTTGTTTGCTAGAGCACGTGGGCCATGTGGGCCACGCTGTCGTTTCCTGTTTCCAGGACCAAATTCGGCATCAGAAGCAACATCACGAATAACGGGTGGAGTTGAGCTTGGGCGAGTTGTTGGCGGCTGTGTGGTTGGTGCTACGCCACCTCCTGTAAAAAACAATAACGCAGATCAGTTACTAAGATTATTCTTCAATGACATCTTGAAACGCCTTTCTACTCAATTTTTATCTGGTTCCAATGCGAAATGAAGCAAGTTTCTTCATCTTGGAACCGGCCATTTGTTACACAGTTGTACTCTGTCCTCGGTTTACAAATTGTCGTCCTCTTAAACATTCAGTGTTTTTCTAATTATAAAAAACGGGCACCTTCTCAGTGTCAATGCCATACTTGATGCCTTTTACAATTTTCAGAAGCCAGAAGTATCAAAGTAAGATTACCGGGCAATCAAGGCCTTTCTGTCTTTTTTGTTTTGGTATTGAGCCTCAATGGGCTCAACTGACGGGTGTTTATCCAAAACTACAAACATCCCAAAGCCCATGGCCTTTAGCTCTTTGTTGTTATTTTTTATGGCATTGACCGGGCCACAAGCCAAAGCCCAAGAACGGCTACAACTACACAAATCTGATTAAACGAACAAACCACACCAAATGATCCAAGTTAATTACCTTACAACGTCTAAGAGAACATTACATTTTTAACTCAAATTACTAGTATTGACAATAATTTGATTTATGATAATGACAGCTAATAATGGCACGTATATTTTTAACCTTACTGCTTCAAACTAATTAAGTTTCCTTTATCTTTACGTGTTTAAGTACCGTAATGAATTATAATCAAATAAAAATTGAACCAGGCAAATAGATTGAACGATGCTACAAGTAATGTAAGAGAGAAACCTTTAACACGTTAGATAAGAAAAATAAAAAGAAGCAAACGTCAATAATAACCTTTACACGTAGCTCATATTTATTCTTAGTATTTTTAAATCGAAATAACTCTTTGGAAGTATTTCACACAGGCTGAGTTCGTCATCAACCGTAGCCTTTTCAAAATAGTACTCAGGAAAGTTAATGCCCACCCTACACTTGAATTGGTTGTTGATTATCCTTATCATGCACACGTGTTTATTTACTAATTTAATTGACGTGTCCATTTAGTTCGTTATCAACCTATCAACCGATTGCATTTCCTTTGAATTGATCAGTAACTGAACTCACATTGTGGGGGCTCCTCCTAAAATATTCTACAATTGGTATAGGATTTAATGGAGCCTAGACTATTTTTTGTGCAAAACAAAACATTTTAGGCATCCTACTGATGAACAGTTGCGCTTTATAGATATTTCCAGCAACAACTTTTTGCCGTTTGTCTTCTTCTAATTGAAATAATACAAGTATAAACAGAGACTGGTATACATGCGTCCAACAGTGCATCAATCATGTGTAACACTAATACATTCTTGCATGCTAGCAGTTTTGTCGGCGAATCTATTTGGAATCCTTCGATGAATATACATTGTACCGCGATTTTCCAACAATATACGAAGTCATCTACCAAACAGCGCGTTAATGCAGAGATGGTTGAAGACACAGAAGAAAACTGAACATTTAGTGGAAGAGAATATTTGACTAGCATCATCAAAATCATTGGTTTTGTGTATTGCCTTCATGAAATTTCTTTGAAAAGATATTTAGTCAGTCTTTGACAGTCTTGTCAGTCTAAACTTGTGATTCCTTGGAAGGAACTTCCAGTTCGTTCCTTGATCTCCACCAGAAAAGTTAACAAATCTACAAGCTCTTTTTGCACAATTCTAGTACTAAGTAGTTTTCGCTGATGAAATAAGTGAAGGTGTCTCGTCTTAACCCTGATTAGGGCACTTTCACAGTTATAGAGGATTTCTTTAACACGGCTTCGTTAGATCGTCTCTTCAGCGACTTGACGAAGCCACTCTTCCCTTCAAAATTGTGTAACTTTCTAACAAATGGTCCCACGTTTGTAGGGCCAGGCGGTTTTTTCGGTATGACTGTGGGCTTCGTAGCGGGTTTTGTGGCAGTTATTTTGGCCGAAGTAGGGCCAGGTGGTTTTGTCGGTGTGACTGTGGGCTTAGTAGTGGGTTTTGTGGTCGTTGTTTTGGTCGAAGTCGGGCCAGACGGCTTTGTCGGTGTGACTGAGGGCTTAGTGGTGGGTTTTGTGGCAGTTGTTTTGGCCGAAGTCGGGCCAGACGGTTTTGTCGGTGTGACTGAAGGCTTAGTGGCAGGTGCTGTAGAAGACGGTTTGGCTGACGTCGAGCCAGGCGGTTTGGTGGTCGGTGTCGTTGGACGTACGGCACCACCTATGAATGAATGAATGAATGAATGAATGAATGAATGAATGAATGAATGAATGAATGGGTGATGGATGAATGGATGGATGGATGGATGGATGGATGGATGGATGGATGGATGGATGGATGGATGGATGGATGGATGGATGGATGGATGGATGGATGGATGGATGGATGGATGGATGGATGGATGGATGAATGGATGGATGGATGGATGAATGGATGGATGGATGGATGGATGGATGGATGGATGGGTGGGTGGATGGATGGTTGGATAGATGGATGGATGGGTGGATATTGCTATATGAATGTGGATCAACCAATCACTGCTCTCCTCCGTAATGTCCATCAATCATCAAGTCCACGATAGTGATGCCACCACTTTTCGGATTGGGGCTCTTTTTCTTGGCTTCGGTAGTTAAATGAAGCAGGTAGCTTAAAAAAGTAACTGTTTATTGTTTTTAGTTAAAGTTTATGACATCCTTGCTTTACTTCAAGACGAAAGTATTAGGTAATTACCAGATCTCTTTTTGCAGCCATGATGATTCCCTATCTTCTTCCTTGTCCCCATTACCAACTTGGTATCCCAAATTAAGATTAAGACTGTTATTAACTATTCCTCATTGCAAATTTAATTTAGTAAGTTATCCAGTCTGACCATGTGGTTTACTTTACAAGTCATTTATTTATTCACCTTTCACATGTTTCATTACGAGTTAGTTTTCAATTATCTTGTAAGGAGTTGTCTAGAGAATTACGTCCTAAAAGGCAGGCTCTTTATCATTTATCCACGACCTCCTGATTTAAAAAAGCTGTTCAAAAGTCGATTTCAAGAGAATGAAATCGAAATCATCAAGATTGCCAATAATCGTTTTTTGTCACTCGTTGATTTTTCTTTTAATTTGCCACTGATTGGTTCACTTCATTCATAAGCAGTTTTTGCTTAACGACAGGAGCTCATTAGTCTCCCTCGTGCTATACGTGAGAGTCGGCATTCTTAGAACATTTTATGTTTGGAACTGTAATCACTGTGTAAGTTCTTAGCATTCCCAGAATAAATCATGCACTCTTAAGCTTTCTGCCATAATATAAATTATTATGGATTGCACTTCTGAATGTGATAGATCTATTTCGGAACAATACTGGCATTAAAACCCTTCGAAAAAGGCGTAAAATTTAAGTCCAAATCGCTGTTCATTGGCAGAAAAAGATACCTTTCGACGGAAACAGTGTATACATAACAATCTTTAAAGCAAAGTTTAGAGCTAATGAGAAATAGGCAACTCAATTTTATATTAGACGTACATGACGTAGTGTTGTCTGTTTTGGGTAGACAAATCTCAGGCTTTGAACTTGATTTTATACCTACCATTTAAGGGATTGCTTTATAAAGATAACAAAATTAATCACTCAACAAAGTACCTCCTGGAAGACACATTTTTGCAAGAGTGTCGATTTCAGCCTTGGTCAGAGCATAGTTGTAGATTCTGAACTCATCGATAAATCCCATGAGAGGACGTCCGGCCTTATGGTCACCGATTCCAGCGCGTGCCAGCCAGTCCCTGGACAAAAGGCCACCTCCAATCGTCATATTTCGAAGCTCACCGTTGACATAAATTTTGGATTTACCAGTTGCAGAATCATACGTGCCAGCAATGTGAGTCCATTTATCTGCGAAAAAAAAGAGATAGATATAGAATGTTTCTTACTATTGTGTTTTAGGACCTCGTCACTAAGTTGCACTCTGAGGCACATTGTAATGATAAAATGAAGCATGTCATTTCGTCACTGTTTACTTTGTAGCTCTAGTAGGATAATAAGCTGCTTTCCAAATAATTCTTTGCATTTTCACTTGCTCGTTGGGGATCTTGTCACATAAAAGAGCCGCGTGGCTAGCCTTAGAAATGAGGCCGACAAAGGCGAGCAGGAGCGCTTGAGGATTTCACGTACAAAATATGAAGAAATCGTCTTGATTGAAAAGCTTTATTGGCCAGTTTTAGCTTTTTACCCACTTAAGTTGTCTGAAGCAAATAGTTCTAGACAATTAACACACTTATTAGTCTGTCTGTCAGACCATTATAGCCCTGGTTTCACGTACCTTTCTGGACCTGTTTTCCCTCAGCAGTACAACTGAAGATAATATGTTGGGTCTCGTTCCTGTGGAACCAGCGTACTGAGCCGTAGTTGACTTCAAAGTGGAATTGTCCGCACTGATGGCTAATACCAATAGTGTCAAACACCGATCGACTGCCCTCAATATCCTTCAAGTTGATAAAAGCTGCGACTGTTACTCCTTCTCTGGGCTTGGCCTGGAAAGTATCACCATGGAAGAGGATGTCACCACAGTATGTGTAGGCAGCATTTCCACACTTACTGTTGGGAAAGTTTACCACTATAGCTCCATCCTGCATGTAGCCGTTGTTGGCGTAGCCAGAGGAATCTTCCACAACGTTCCCTTTGGTAGCGTTGAATTGAATGTGTGCTACAAGACGCTCTGGAAAAGAAAAGAGATACCTAGTTAAAATCACCTTTAACTTTACAAATATAATTTATCAATCTCCGCTGAATAACTTAATATCTTTCACCTTAATTATTCGTGGTAAATAAAAGTTCTATTAGTTTACTTAAAGAAGAACGAACACAAACTGACTTGACGCATCAAAAGACGCGCGCTGGGTTTCGGAGACGCGCCCTGAATATGATGACCAAGAAAGTTGTGCGCCGCAAAAATGTGAAGCACGGCTGAACCATTTAGTTAACCTAAGATTCATCTTTACGCGTCTTTTTTTCCGTCTTCTTTTTTCCAGATGTAACACATATTTTTAACTTAAGATACTCCTTCTACTTCTCTACTGGGCAATGTATGCTATTTTGCTAGGAATGGCAGAAAAATTAACGGGGAGCAGTTGTACTCACTGTCAAGAGCCATGTTAGCGGAGTCGGAGCTAACAATGCTGGGAATATTCTCTTTCTTGGTCATAAACTGACCGGGCTTGGGGTGTCTGCATGAAGCAAGTGCGCCTGTGAAAAAGTAAGAACCATCGTTAACCTTTCACAAACAGGCTAAGAAAACTAATATCTAAGACTGATAACAGGGACAGATCCAAAACTTGAAATACAGAAAGAGGGGCCAGGGAGACATGCCAGCTATAGAGAAAGTAACATTTTTTTACAACCAAGGGTTAAACCTTTCACATTTTTATGCTTAGCAAGTATATTTTCTTGGTAGTTTTACGAATAACAGCTAATCTTGTTGAGACTTCATAAGAAAGAATGCATGCCTGTGATAAAACAGGCGACGTCAAGAGCTATTGTAACGTTTTGGGAACGACTTTCAGTTAATTTCTGAAGCGTGCAGACATTAACAGTATCAACATTTTCCAAGAAGTATTGGGCTCGAAGAGTCTCAAATGCGAACGTTTTGACCTGAATTAGCAATTTTTTGTTTCCATAGAAGCCTAACTCAGTCTTTTCTTTTGTCTAAGTCCTTTTGGACTAGCTGCCGGAGAACTATTTGTTGTAAATACTCTGTTTTTCCCGTTTTTGAGGGCTGCAGATTTAAACATGTATTTCCATTTCTGAAAGGAAGTGGCTTACTCTACCTTACAGGCAAAAACATATCATAAATGATTTTTCACAGATCGAATGCATCTTAGTTCAGTTTCTAGATATGAAAACGAAGTCAATTCAAAATAGCCACAAATTATGGCACTAAGCTAAAAATATGGTCAGCGGACTTATCAATCGGTTTTCACCAGCAAAGGTCAGGAGCCAGTATCATCACGTCACGGAGAGTGATTTGAAACAAGCAGGTACAATATTGTTTATAAAACATGAAATCACTCGCCAATGGCCCCGTTTGTGAAGTAAAAATACAATTTCTTAATTTCTAATGTTCGACTGTAAAGTTTAACACTTGGTTTAAAAACAAAAAGGTTTTTTGAAGGATTCGTTTGTCGGACGCCATATCACTTGAATGAATTTGCCCCCGCCTTCTGTAAGAATGGAAAAAACGATCAATGATATCCTATGATAAAATCAGATCCTTAAAGTACTCAAAATCGTGTTCCAGTCTCGAGGTTGCCATTTATGTAGTTGTAACTACCCACTAACAGTTATAAAATGGATTTATTTATCCCTCTCTGACTATTTGCCGTTTCAATACCAAAGCCCTACGATCAGAATTTCGTACTGGCAATTACAACCATAAATTCATCGCCCTCAGTTGGTAGCCATAGCATCATTTATTAGGACATGGGTGATGTGGTGTCCGTTTACTCTTAAAAAAGCTGCAATTCTAACCCGTTCATTTTTCTGCCGAGCAAGATTGAGAAGACAGTCACAAGTTTCGTAATATTTAAGCTGAGCCCATCACTTCGAAAAGCCTTTGCCTCTGAAAGGTAATTCGTTTTTCCCGAAACTCGGTGCAAGTAACATGAATGGATCTAAGATAAAATTCCCTTCTCCCAAATGAATTTATAAATGGTTCATTTGTATGGAAGTAAACGGGTAAGATAACTATTGGTAGACAATATTTCATTGATCACAACAGCTTCCAGTATTTCAAGCTGTTCACACAAAAATTCGGACCACCTTATGAAGCAATTATAGAGGCCATAATTTTTAAACTGAATTTGACGATTTTGCTGAGAACGAGTAAAACATGAAGTTAACTTTTTGTCACAAACACTTATAGAGTACGGAACAGAAACGGCGTTTTGCATATAGGATTGTCTCTTATTGATATCTCTTTTCGTTAAGAGTTTTCGAAGTTTGATGGAAAAAATTCCCGATCTAAACAAGTGCATTGTCTAAATCTTCGTCTTGTCAGGAATTCCCTGCTAACATTGTTTTTTAAATAACATAGTTATAACTAGTCAATATAAAAACATTATTACTAAACGAAGGCACGACTACTTTCAGGCCAAAATCACCTGTACTTACCACTTATGGTCAGAGCTAAAACGAAGAAAATTCTCTCCATCCTTCCTGGAAAAGGAAGAAATTTTGAAGATTATAATATTAGATTCTTTTCTTTTATAAAGAGGAGCGAAAGTTAATTAATTCCTAGGAAAATATATCAAAGAAAATAAAAATGTTATGGAAGACAAAGATAAATATTGACTAACAATAAAGCCACTGGCCCTTCCTGTGAACGCTGTCTAAGCACGCTGATCGGAGGAGAGCGGATACAAGAGCTAAAACCTGCCTTCTTAGAGATGCCAAGGATGTAAGAGGCTAAGCACGATCGCAGTTACGTCAGTGGAATACACTCATTTCGGAAACTTCAGCAGTTCGCCCAAAGAACAACAAGACTTCGTTTGACAGGTAGGGACAGGTTGAATCAAATTAGTGACGCTAATTGTAGTTTAGTAAAAAACAAATACACCGATAAATTATGGCGAATATTTCAAGCTCTTCTTACCTTACAAACCTTTAAAACCCCAAAGAAATCCCCTGGGAAGTTTGCCGATCTCACCAAAATGGATGACTATTTCTGGTATCTTTATTTCACGTGCCTTATCTAGCAGTCTTAGTTAATCTATTCGCATTCCAAAGCCATGACCCGTTTCATTCGCTCACTTGATTCTTATGAATATTTCACATAGGGTGACAGCGTAGGTGTCGCTTGTGAGAAAAAAGAAAAGAACCCCTTCCAGAAATATCGCAATTTGGCAAAAAGGAGGGCGACCGTGCAGCGCAAAAGTCGTTTAGGGGCTTAAATTCTTGGTACCTTTTTACCTCTCTTATGGAGCACTTTAGTGGTGCGTCCAATAATTTTGTTCTCTTGGGGGCGAAACAGATCCAGGCTACCAGTAAGAGAGAAATGAATTTTAAGCTATTGCGGCAGTAAATATTCAGTGATTAAAAAAGGCAGCTATTTTATTACTTAACTGACTCTGTGTTCCCTTGGAAGGAATCCGATAAGTAAGTGAACAGATCAAGTTGCAATTGTAAGCTTGTTTTAAAAAGAACAATATGTGTTCTTTCACTCTTAACAGGTTGTTTACAGTGCGCGCAGGTGGGATAAGAGAAACGGAAAAACTTTTAAGTGATTTACTCAGATTCATATGGTTTGGTGAGCAAAAGAACACTGCACAGTTAACTGCTAGATTGACCACAACCACAATAATCAAGCACGCTTCACCAAACGACTATCGTACTGAGGTGGGGGTCGAATTTCGTCCCCTTGCTAAAAGTTGAATAGTCCCAGAACCTTTACTGACTTAAAATTGGCCATGCGCATAGCCATAAAGTTGATCCAAACAGAAACTGAACAAAAACAACAACTTCGTTGGGTATGTTCTTTAACATGAGCAAAAAATAGTAATTCAGTAGTCAGCCTTCTTCTAAATGAAAGCTGTTCTTGTCACCATGTATGCTTTCTTTCACAGGGGGGAGTTGTGATATATATACTTGACTGCAAACCAATAGACTGAAATAGTGCATTAGACGACTTACGTCCTTCCATTTTCTACAAAAAACTAGAGCAATCATTTCAGAGAGAGAAAGTGAATGGGACAGAGGTTGAAGTGCTCTATAACATGGGTGATGTTATTGCGACATCTGTTGGCAAACTTAGAGCAAAATTCTTGAGAAGCATGTTTACAATTAGTATGTGACAAAAGTAAATTCACAAACTGTCAGCAAATAGCCTGAGATGTTGAATCACGCTGAAATCTTGGACTGTTTGCATGGGCGGTTTTGAGTTGCAACCAGATTGAAGCTCTTGTTGCGCAAAAAAGAATTGCTCGATCAAAATCACTCACCCGTATAAACTATCTTTAATTGAGCACTTCTGGTAATGAGGAGTTGGACGATAGTAAAATGCGCCAGACTAGCTAACGGCGTTTCTCGCGCAGTCTGATTGGCTGCAATGACTCAAGCAACGGATATTTGATGCTATTGAAAACTCAATCATTGGATATTGAGATTCTAGAGCTCTGATTGGCGTAGCCATCATGGTATATGAGCCAATATACCATGCTCTCCAAATATGGTAGCTGTACGCGTCTGCTCAAAATTAAAAACAAGCTGAGAATCGGTTGTTTTTACAAATAAAGTTGAGAGAATTCTCGATATTCTGTGAGCATTTTTAATAAAACAATTATTCTACTCGCGCTTGTTGGATATGAGATGATTATAGCCACACTTGGCGCTACACGCCTCGTTGGCTATCTACGATCTCATATCCAACGCGCACTCGTGAAACATATGTTAATTATGGCTTGTTTACATTACTTTATGACTTACATTCGGGAAACAAAGAGAGTTTGGTCTACAAATATATGCTGGTGAATAATCGGATCATCTGTCCAGGCGAAATAATCCACTTTTGTTCGTCTACAAAAACAAAGTTCGAAGATAGTTCGTCGAGGAAATGGATGATTTGTCTGATTATAGCACGTTTATGTACACAGACATGTACTTAGCACACATTCTTCTCGTCACTTATTTTTCGTCTAAATGCATAAATAATATATTTGTTAAACAAGCTTATTGTAGGTTTCATTAAATCGCGGGTACAAATAGAAAGTGGCAATTTATGCTCTTTTAGTATATCGAGGCTGGGCTTGTAATAAACTATGCTACGTGGCTCACCTTCTAACAGCTTGTTTCTATACTTCGAAACAAGTTTAAAACAACACGTTCAAAGGTTCTTTCTCCTGATATCATGATCAAAAGGATGAAAGGTTATTTCGTTTCCCAATCTTCTACTAGCTCCATTTTGATCTAGACTGCAAAACAGTCGGTTTTTTCCTCAAAATCAGTAAATAAATCGGTAAAGCGTGGCGTAAGAGTCTTACGAGCGCGAACCGCGCGAGCCTCACACGCCCGTAGGGCTTGTGAGGTGAGAGAGAAAATTTTTTAGCGTCTCTCCCCAGTCTCGCTCTCTGTTTTCAGCCTCGTTCTACACCTTTTGTTTGACTGCTCGCGCGTACTTGAATTCCCAAAAATACGGATTGTTTTGCAGTCTAATTTTGATCGAGAGCAATGCGTTCTTATCTAATCTCAGGAATAGTGCGATAAGAAGATAGGGTACGACGGTCCAGACGAGTGTAGTGTTGTTAACAGTTTAAATTCACAGGGAGACTACAAGGACGTATTCTCGCGTATTCTCAAAAATTTGACACCTCGGAAAGCTGTACTTTTTCTTACAAGAAAACTTAGCACGGTTATTCAGGTTAAGCCCTCTCCCGATCGCAAAATGATAAAATTTTGGTCAACTGTTTGCGACGGATATCACCTTTTTCCCGCCAAAACCAAGCGGGTGCGCACGCCTGTGCACTAGTTAGTATTGAGAAAATCTTGTCCTTGTAGTCGTCTTCGTTTTAAAGTCTTATACTTATATATAGGGTCAGTTATTTAAACGAAGTCTAACTTAGGCTGCGGTTTAAGAAATCATTGGACCCCCCCCCCCCCCCGATCTTTTTCTTAAGAGGTTAATTTAAGACAATAAGTGCTTTTCTGCGTTTTACGAAATCATTGTACCCCCCCCCCGTCTTTTTCTTAAGGGGTTAATTTAAGACAATAAGTGCTTTTCTAGTCTACACAATATGCTTTATTCAAATTGTTCACGAAAAAAATAGTGTTGAGAAGCGTTGGGCAAACTGAAAACGGCTTAGAACGCAGTTTTGTTAAACAAGGACTAAACTTCGTTTAAATAACTAGCCTTTAAAGGTCTCTTATATATTGACTGACGTTTCGAGAACCTTTACGATAACCATCGTCAGAAACAATAAGGGTTTCACATCGTCAGTTCAAAGAATTAAAGTATCGACCCTGGTCACGAACGAAAGAGAACATAGTTGTCTTCGCCGAGAACTGTCTTTTAAGGAATGAGATTCATCATACACATAGAAGAAACAAGCAGTCGGAAAATACATGCGCGAGACTATTTCACCTTTTCGGCTGCATTCGCAGGTGGAAAATTGTATACACGATCAGATGATAAACAGTGCTGCCTTCAGTGTGGCACTATTTAATTAACGATTCACAGAGATTCAGGCAACTGTTTTGCTAGTTAAAGAGTCTTAAGTGATGAAAAACTCGCAATTCGATAAGCCAAAACGAAAGCAGCTGAAGGATGCGTTTGGAAGTTAATAATAATAATAATAATAATAATAATAATAATACTTTAATTATTCTCTCCCCTTGTAGGGTTTGTCAGGGATAATGAAACATATACCTTAAATGAAACATAACATGGATAAGAATCGCAACTGGTAGGAGGCGAACCAGTTGGCTATTTTGCAACTTTGAAATGATCATTATAAACTGACAGCTAAATATGATAAAAAGGAGTTCGATTAATAGGGAGTTTACGCAACGACGACGACGGCAGCTACGAAAGCGTTACTTAAAAAGTAAATTTGTGCTGCCTCAAACGTTACCGCGCTTATTCCATCTCGTTTAATTCGTCAAATGTTGGCAAATTTTATTGGAGTTTACTGATTCTCAAGGACTGCATCAAAGTTCTGGAAATGAAAAAGAAAGTTGTTGCCTTTTGTTCCCGTCCTCGACAAAACGTAAAATAAGGCAGTTTCACGTTGTAGTCGTGCAACATCGGCAGAGAAATGTAAAAAGCGTGATGCACGTGCAAAGTAGTTGTTTTGCTTGTCAAAACCTATTGCTTTTTTGTCGCTCTTGTTGCCGTCGCCGTCGTCGTTGCGTAAACTCCCTATAATGACTAGAGTGTAGGCTGTAGTTTAGAATTGATGCTCCTCTTCCACTCCAGTGTCCTGGCAACATCTCTTGCTATCACGGCCGAGTTTCGATAAGCCAAGTTCGCTTCTCAAAATGGTAGGCACGGTTTGCTGGCGCGAAGATGAATAACTCGAATTTTTTCGAATAAAATTCGACATTCTCCCGAAGCAGCAGCATTTGACAAGCACTTTCTTGAATCCCTGGCGGTAATTTTCACTGAAAATAGCATAAACTAACGGATTCAGCGCGCAACTGGAACGCATAAGAAACTCGCAAGAGAAGTAAACTTGTTCAGGGATATGTATGACACTTTTGTCGAAGTAATAGATGAAATTGGCGATTTGTAATGGCAGCCATGATACAATGAATATAACGACCACTGTTATAAGCATTTTCACCACTTTCTTCCGCGAATTCCTGCGCCTGATCAAACTCTTTGATTCTTCCCTTTCCGTTTCCCCAGGCGGCTTGGTTAACCAAAGATGGCGACAGATGATCGTATACAACACTGTTATAATGCATAGCGGAAGGCAAAGCATTACTGAAAATAACACTAGCATGTATATCATGGGCGCTGTTTCATTATCAAATGCTGGTGCCCAATTTTCGTCGCAGCTCAAACCTCCGTTGCTCTCAATCACTCTCAACGAGTACAATAATGGCGTTGCCACGGCAACGGACGTTATCCATATAACAAGTAAGATCCAATAGAAAACCCGTTTGTTGATGATGCGCTTCAGTGGCATCAAAATAGCGAAGAAGCGATCGAATGCGATGGCCGCCAGAGTTAGAACCGAAACAGGGACAAGCATGTACTGAGCAAAGTTCACAACCTTACAGAAATAGATTCCCCGCCCTCGGGTTGCTAGTGCCCAAGCGTAGCCGTTAAAAATTGAGACGAACAAAGGAGGCATGGCCACAATAGTGTAGAGCATATCTGCGCATGCCATGTTCACGATCAAGTAATTGGTGACAGTGCGCATACGACAACTTTGAAGCACAACGCAGATCACGAGTGTGTTTCCAAATAAGGAAGCTATCATTACCAATGAGCTGGCGATCGCCTGGAAGATTGGAACAAAGACCGCTGAAGTCTGCATCTCATTCGTGTTGTTAACAAAGCTCTGAGAAATCAAGCTTGAGTTGGAACCATTCATTGCGAGCCTATGACAATAATAGAGAAAGTTAAAATACTTTCTAGGTATAATATGTAATCAATTAATGTAAATATACCATTATAGCAATTGTTCAGGCTTTTATCCTACGAACTGAAGAACCGGAGGTGTATTACGCAATTTATAAAATGAAGACAATTAAGCCTGGGAAAATCAGTAAAGCATAAAACTCCCGCACCGGGTACTCCCTATAATGGCCTATAGGGGAGGCTCCGTCCGAAGGGGGTACCTTTTTAGACTCCAGGGGTGGGAAATCTGTCATTTCGGTTTAAAATGCCCATCAGGGCTAAGAGATGCGTTTTATAGTTGTAAAAAAGTCGAGAAAACTTTCTGTTTTTGTGATTTATTCGTATTTCAAAGACACTGCATTTACAGCAGTTAAAAGGGATGAAAATTTCTAAACTATGTAAGTGAAAGATTTACCATTTGTCTGATAAAAGGTATACAAAAGGGATACCATTTTGGTCAAAAATGATATATAAAAGGGTAAGGGATGGGACCTCGGGGCGGAACTTCCCCGTATAAAACTTTGTGGAGTACCCCCCGGGATAAAAATTTGCATCGTTTTAGTAACTGAGTTGAGAAAACTTTCAGTACAGCCATGAAAAAATTACAGTGAATGCTGGCCTTTCGTCGACAGAGAGAATCCTCGGCCAGCGCTCGAAACTTCAAAAACAGTTTACTTGGAAATCAACCAGTCCGTTCCTTAAGAAATTAAAGGCTTTGCACGCAATAAATTTGCCTTATCCAATATCATCTTCAAGAAAGACTACGAGTGCGAGATTTTCTCAATATCAAGTAGTGCTCACGCGTGAACAAGGGTCATTTTGGCGGGAAAGCGTGGTAGGCGTCGACATTCTGCTACCCATGAGTCTTAGCAAGAATGTCGTTGTGGCGGAAAAAAGTTATCAACTGTTAGAAGTTTTTTTTTATTTTAAGATCGGGAGAGGGCTTAACCTCCTTCAATAAAGCTAACAGTTCCATTTATTCTGGTGAATAAAGTACAATGAAGCTGTTCGGTGTTGCTATTTTTTAGAAGAGAAAAAATTGTAAGTCAAATCTCGTACTTGTAGTCGTTCTCGTCCTCCCATCCATAGCTCTTTATCACATGAGAACCATTCGCATATGAGGCTGTCACAGATTAACTATAACCGATAGAATTTCAATTTACGAGTTCTATCAAAACCCACCGACAGATATTAGTGAAAAAGGGGATTACATTAATCACATTTAGAGTGCAAACCATTACTCTCTCAAAGTCAGTTGGTAGAGTAGTAGATAGGAGAAAGATGATTAGTCAAAGTATTTTGGAAAATACGAAGCCTCAATTCTAAATGTTTTTATTCAATTTTTCCAAAACGAATAGTGCCAAGACCGAAAAAGTTACCTCATGGTTAACAAAAACTCACGGTCAACTGGGTTGAAACTGAGAACACTTATCTAGAAAAGCGTAGTTCGTTTGAAGAAGAACCGACGGCTGATATTCACGATATACTTTCTGTGGGAATTCTTTTGTAGAAAACAGACTTCACTTAGTAATAAAACTTTTCAGTGAAGGTAGTAAAACGTTACAGGTGTTATTTATTTTTTAAAAGCAATCGAGCTGTCTTAGAATATTCAGTCGAGGGCTTTGAGGTTTCACCCAGCATGCCCAGTTTTCAAGATAATTTTTGTCGTGCCAAAGTACTTTTAATAACGACTAGTCTCCGGTTAGTCTTTATACCTTGAACTTGATGTCAGTGTCTTTACTTTGTCTAAACATCAAGAAAACCTTGACAGAGTTGCAATTGATAAGTATTGTTGTGGAATAATGAGATTTCCTGCTTCCTTTGTTAGTATCAAGAATTCGAGTTTACTGACGATGAGAGGGTATTTCGACACAGTTAAACATGCAAAAAGAAAAGTGTCTACTTTGTATTAAGGCACATTGTTTAGCACTCACATTGTCAAAGTTTCATTTGGCTAAGGCCTGTAGGAAGCACTAGATTGCCCATGTCAATGTGATCTAGGTCTGCAACTCTAAGTGATGTCTTTAAGGAGCATTATACGACAGTTACTTTGTGCTGTTTCAAGTCCTATTTGAACAATTCCGGTTTAGAGAGTCTTTCGAAATTTAGTAACAACAAAGTAGAAATAAAAAAAATCGTTTTATGATCAAAATAATCTCCTGCTCAAAAACTTGCTTAGATGTTTAGGTGAGGTTTATGTGAACAAAACTTAAATTACATTTTTCAAGGGTGTATAAAACTGTATTTTCAACTGAATATCACCTGTATGCATGCATGAACATATTATTTTAAAAAACTGAACTTTGTAACATACTCCAAAATTGAGGGAGCTTGATCGTGTCTTGTGGTGGCAATCAATATATATTTGAATTTTTGCTATGCGCAGAACTGAAACATAGTGAGAAGTAAGTATTTTTTGTGCGGAGTCCTTTATCTGAATTCCTCCCTGATCGAAGGACGGTTATAGCTTAAGATCGAGGTATTGCATGCGTCGTCTTACAAGGAACATTCTTATCTTTTTAAGGGAAAAATGCAGGAAAAAAGTCACATAAAAGCTTTGAAAAAATAAAAATACCCAGATCTCACCTGTTATTAACTGAAGGAAAGACTGCCCTCTAATAGGTCATATGCAAAATGGGATATCGAAAATTTAGCGAGGATTTGCTTCGTGTTCCCAAGATGGATAAGTAAAGTTGACTGTGGACGTGTCTAAATCAATCCTTTCTTAAATGTAATGGAAGTAATTAGTTCTTGTTGGATTTGTGTTTTATATATTCAAAGAACCCGCCGGAAAAGTATTCACATGTCGTCTAATAGATTTTGTTGTCAAATTCAACTTTCACTGAAAAAAGGTTATTCAAAACGCAAAGTACAGTCATTTTATAATAAATTAACTTGTTAATGAGAAACGTCGTGGATATCCATGTTTTTAAAAAACATCGGAAATATGACACGAATGATCATAAAACTACCATTTTGGCCATTTTAAATAAAAGTCGCTAAGTCAAATATTCAAGTTGATTTGTTAATTAATATGCCATCGTAAGTCCTGGATAATTTCTGGAAGAGTGTCCCTACCTATAAAATCGACGATCGAACATAAAATTGTCATTTTGGTCATTTTTTTTTGGTAAAGAGGCCACGTCAAATTATCAAACAACTTTGCCAATCAACAGTGACTCCTTGAATCCTAGCTGAATTAATTCAAGGAGCGTGCATTCCACCTTTCAAATTGAAAACTTTGAAAAGGAACGCGTTGGCGAACAGTAAGTTTCTATGCCTGATTTAAACTTTATAAAAATTCACTTAATACTGTCTTAATAAAAATGAGCCTTGTGATCTTATTGTGGGTAAGCTACTGACAGTTAGTTCTCTAGTAAGCATTTACTTTCCCATTCTTTAAATATCGTAAAACCAAAATGTTGGAAATAACAGCATCCTTTATAACAAACAAAAATAAGAAAACTACAGTAGAACCCCGCGTAACTCGAACTATGGAGGGAAACGTATTACATTTCGAGTTATCGGGGTCGATGGCAAAACTAAATTTGCTATGTTAAAAATAGATAGTTACTGATTTTCAGCACTTCAGTGTATGGCGGTGCAGTGAAAATTTAACTTAAAGGTGCTATGATTTGGCATTTTCTTAAGGGAAAACGTGATCTGTTCGTTTGACCAATTAAAATCAAATTGCTGAAGTGTTGACCAGTGTTAGTTATTGTAGAGTTTTCACCCTTATGCAACAAAAAGAGCTAATGGGGTGGCATCCAAGTGGAGTTACAAAAACCAGAATTCAAGTTAACGGGGTAAATTTCAGTGACTTTTTGATCAAGGGAAAGGATATTTAGTTCGAGTTAGCTGGGTATTCGAGTTATCCGGGTTCGAGTCAACCGAGTCAAAATGACTGGAAAGTATAGTTCGAGTTACTGCGGGGATTTCGAGTCGTCCGAGTTCGAGTCAGTGGGGGTTCTACTGTATTTTTCACATCACTACAACACGGAAGCTGAACAAATAAAAACACTAAAGTGAGAGATCATTCACAGCTTGAACGCGGAAATTATATATTTGAAGTTTTAATTCTAACACAGCAAACGTCCGGACAGTCAAGAACCCTCACGCAGCTAGAATTAATAAGAAGATGCATTCACTAACTCATCGGAAATTATTTCTTTTGAAACAATATGGTATGTGGCCCAATATATTAAAAAATGTGTCCACTCTTCTGCACATCATATTAGCGAAAGTTTGATGAATTTTTTGCCGGCATTACGTTAATCAAGTAGAAATAGAAAATCGGCTAACCTTCCAGGAAGTTTTGTTTTTCGTCCGAGAAAGTGTATTAACTGAGGAATTTCAAACATTTCACCATCATTAGAATTAGTTCGTTTTAAGAAAGAAATGCTATAGTTTAATAATTGAGAAGTGAGTTACAATGTGGCTTAGAATTAAGTAGTAATGTGAAGATAAAATAAAGTTCAAAGTTTTCTGGTATTTGTAGGAAAATGTGGCAAGGAACGACATAGGCATCGTAATGGTTAAGATTAACAGCGAAGCTATGATATAAGGACAACCTAGATGTTCGGTTTTTTAATTATCATAGATCAATACTTTTAATCCGACAAGCCTGAATACTAGTATTTAAGAGCACCAACTGAACCAAATGAGGTTTCCCGAGTCAATATTGGTATGGAACTTCATCACAGGACTGAGAAAATTAACAAAATAACTGGGTGAGGACGTTCTTTTAACGCTAAAGATATGATTAAAAATATATATATATCATAAGCGCCCCTTTTTAACCAATAATATTATTCACTCGAGGTTCTAAAGGACTTTCTCGGCTATAAGGAAAGAATCAATTTTGCGAGCAAAACAAAATACATAATAAACTGAAAGAAACAAACTTAAATCCTTTCTACTTTTTGTTTTCGACGCAATACGGCCTGAAGAGCAGGTTCCTAACTATTGTAGTTATTCCAAAGCACTGTATTTTTGCAAGCAATTTATTTTACTGTACTGACGGAAACCCAATATTCCTTAGTTCCTGAAGTTACGCTAATCCTTTCTTGAGAGAGAAATGAACGTGTTAAACTATACTAATTGATATCTCTCGTTTGCTTACCTTTTTTCAACTTTCACTCGTGAAAGTAATAAAAAGTTTTTTTCCTCTTTCTATAACTTTACATATTTATTTTCTTAGTTATTATCCCTGCCACCTGGCTGATACCATCCACCAAATAAACATAGACTAATGACATTCATCTTCTTCCAACTCTACCACGATTTTAGCATTTCAATATTATATCCGTCTCTTTATTTTACAAGCTAAGTAAATTTTATTATACATTTGTCAGAAAAGACAGAGAAAATGTAAACATTACTATTTCTTTACAGTTTAATTTTAAATATTTGTATTTGACAAGCTTAGTGGGACGAAAGAATCATTTCATTTTAATCATGATATAAAAAGTAGCTAAAAGTTCAAATCATACCCAAATTGGAAGTCTTTTCGCTCTTATTATTTAGTTTATTTTCTCTCTCTAGAAAATAGTTTTGTTTGGCTTTGTGAAATTTCAAAGATTTAAATGACCGACAACCTTAATTTCACAAGATTGCTCACCGTCTCCCCGGCGTGCTTTTCTATTTATATCAATCAACAAGTGAGCTTTTCATGGATCTGCTTTCTCTTATATGGAGATCAAATGGTTCTCGAATGTTTAATGCTCAAATTGAAGGAACAGCGATTTTATCTGTCATGATTAAAACGGAAATTAAGTATTTGTTCATTTAACGAATTGCAAAGAGGGAAAAGCGCAAAATGTTCTGTTTCAGTTTCATTTATCTAACACTTGCAATTTTTGACATCTAGCGCTAACTTTCAAGAAAAAGATCGACTATGCATGTTGGTCCTATTTCCGTTTATTATTATATGCTTGTTCCGTTCATTTTATTTTCTGTAGAATTACTTCGGAGATCAGTAAAAGTTGAAAATTGCATTCTTCTAATAAGCTGGTCTCGTCTGTTAACTTATTTACCTATTAACGAAAAATAGGTCCAATGCCGTTTTGTGCTAGCATTAATTGTAATAAAAACGTCCCGGCCATGAAATAACTTTGCATAAAGCAATTTCAGTTTTCATTTCTGTCGCATGAGACTTTACATACTTTATTTTCTGGCGCCATCATTCTTGACAGAATTGACATTCCTAAATTTCTTTGACACAGAAGGGTGCCTATTCCATCAATCAGTTCAAATAATCTTTTTTTTGAAGGTAGATCTCCAATGCATTATAAAAAAGAGACGCCCAAATTTATTATCCGAGAGATGAGAATCGTTAATTTTATATGTCATGTTGGCCTTTTCTACAAGTTTTGAACAGGACACATTTTTATCCTTCTTCCCGTTCTCTCAGACCAAGTTTTTATGTGAGATATAGTGATGGGCGGCCCTAGAGAGATATCATTGGTCCATTTCAAATAACATCACAACGTTAAGTTGCTTTCGGGACTTTTAACTCCCCTTGCCGACCCAGACTGCTTTGCGTACCGCGCAAGGTCGGTGGATGCTTACAAGTGGAAAACAGAATTTGCTTCAGTAGACTTTAATTCTGGTTGTTTTCTTTTCGTTGTGGTTGTTGTTTTTCAACTACGGGTCACCTACTTCGCCTTGTTTAAATAAGCTAAACAATTTGATTTTTTTTAGGCTTTGCTATGATTTTCTCCCGCTTAAGGTGAATGTTTCAAGACGAAAAAGCAAAGAACTTGATTTAAGGCAAAGCTCAAGAGCGCAGAGATAGCTGAGCCACTCTGAAAAATACACCAAAACTTTCTCTGTGAGTTAAGAGACATTCTTTCTATGCCACGTAATGTCCTTTGAAATAGCTGGCACCTTATTTAAAGCCGACAGATGAATCTTGAAAACTTTAAAATCACAGGTATTCATCAATCGCTCGTTACAATCGAAGTATTGTGAGTTCCAATGCAAATACTCTTTGACGGCAAGGCTTGGCCAAAAAAAATTCCTCATTGCGTAAGCTAGTAATACGTATGGTGCATTTGCAAGAGAGAAAAAGATGAATTAGATTCCCACACTTTATAAATGTGTGATAACATCATTTAAAGCAAAATCGCTACGTATAGTGACATGGCCTCCTGGGCCGGTGGGCGGTAGATCCAAGGATCGAGCAGTGAGAGTGTTTAACTTTTCAAAACAGTAATCTAGGGAGCTTGAGTTCAAGTTTTGCACTGACCGTTAGCTCAACTATATAGCTTGATTTGTTTCCAGCTCAGTTCCTGAGTTCCATTACTCGGCCACCTTTGAATTGACCAAATGGTTTGATTAACTTCGTGTGCACCAGTTGGGATTCTTAACTTTTCCCGCGAGTTATGTTACATCTGAATTATTTCAGTTGAACTATTTGCTCAGCCTTATTAGTCTCTGTGCTATGAATACTGCCGAGAGCATTATAAAGATCCTTCTTCTTATTACAGTAAGTGGTGAGAGAGCAGTCTCTCAATCAGTTCGTCAACTGAGTATCATAGACCTTTAGATTTCGAGAATAAGAACGACTAGTACGCGATTGGACTTAACGTTTATACTCGTATTCTCAAAAACTAGACACCTCGGGAAACTTCATTGTGCTTTTTTAGCAGTTAACAATGTTATCTTTATTGAAGGAGGTTAAGCTCTCTGCCGATCGCAAAATGAAAAAACTTCAAACATTTCATAAATTATTTCCACCATTACGACATTTTCGCTATAAAACTCGTTGTAGAAGGACGACGGCTATCACTTTTTCCCGTCAAAATGACGCTGAGCACAAGCACTACTTAGCTATATAGTAGTGAGAAAATCTCGTACCCGTAGTCGTCCTCATCCTGGAATGTAAAGGTCTTAATAACAGCTGAATCTAGAAAGTTATACCATTGGGCTGTTTCAAATGACACGATTTTAAGTTTTTTTCAAGACTGTTAAACACCCGTGTGAACCCAGAGTGCTTTGTGTGCCGCGGTAGATGCTCACTAAGACGCGGCGAAGTCAGACCAGATAGCGACAAAATGGAAAACAAAATTTACGCCCATCGAAGTAAATTCTGGTTGGTTTGTTGTTTTTCCGCTATAGGTCATGTACTTTGCCTATTCAAAGAAAAGGGAAAGAATTCTTTAATGTTTTGTGATTTTCTCTTCTCAAGCGAAAATAGCAAACGAATTCGATTTAAAGCAAAAGCTCGAGAGCGCAAAGTTAGTTGAGCCATTTTGAGAAATACATCAAAACGTTTGTCAATGAGTTTAAAAACATTGTTCCTATGCTTCGTGATGTCCTTTATGTGGTTTCAAATTGTCGGCTCCTTAAATTATAAAGCCAATACTGCATTAATCTAGAAAACTGCAGTACATCATGTAGGTATTCGTCAATCGCTAATTACATTCGAAGTCTCCAATTGTGAATTATTCCATTGCATGCAAATGCCCTTTGATTAATTACCTGGGCCAATAACAAATTTCGTCATACCCTAGTTAGTAATACATATGATACATTTGACTTGTAAGAAAAAAATGGATCAGATTGTTTTAAAACCTTATTTGTCACAATGTCGTTCCATAAAACAAAACTGCTAAAGATAGTAATGAAATGAATGGCCTAAAGGGTGGGCGGATCTAAGGAATCAGCAAGGCCGATGGAGCCGTCAGAGTGCTGGGCTTAAATACAATCCAGAGACCTTGAGTTCAAGTTTCGCACTGAACGCTAGCTCAACTAGCTTGATTTATTTCTAGGTCAGGTCCCGAGTTCAACTCCTCGGCCACCTTTGAATTAATTAAATGGTTTGATTAACCTCGTGTGTGCCAGTTGGGATTCTTAACTTTTCCAATCGTGTTAGAATTTAGCAGTTGTACCCCCCCCCCCCCCCCCCCTCTGGAATACAAAAACATGGAACCTCAGGCTAAAAAGCAACGACCGTGGCAGTTATACAAGAAGAGAAACAGCTGTTATTAGAGGTAAAAAAGATGCAGATAACACAAGGAAGTACTTTGAAAATCATTCATTCAGCGGTTTTTTTTTCAAATGGGAGTCATCTCCGCCTTTGCCCCACCCCCAGATGGGGGAAGACTAGAAGTAGTATTCAAGTTTACGTTTTGGTGATGGTTAAGGGTTATAAAGATCGACCCTGCGTTTGAAACGAGTCCAAAGTGAACATTTAACGGCTTCTTTTTTACGAGATCGAAGTTCATTAAAGTGAGGAACGATTAAGCTCATGACTTTTAAACACCGCTACTGCCAGAAGCTTCCATAAAAAAAAATCGTCACAGGAAATTGCAATCTTCTGTCATCTCCATAGAGAAATACTACAAAAAAATAATGTTAAAAAAAGGCCCAGGGAAATTTTTCAATGTGATTATTTGCGATTTGCCGAATACAAAGTACGTCAAAAGTTCTTTAAGTCTAGTTTTTATATTGAAGCCCCGGTATATGCCTGTGATTAAAAGGCTTTGCCTAAACATAAAGCCTGATAAAAGAAAACAAAAATCTTCCGTCCTTCATCCGACATCGATTTCAGTTTACAGTTCATTAACTGCGACTTTATAAAATGAAAAAACTTTCTAGATTGTTTTCAAGATTGAAGTGTTGATTTGAAAACAATTAACGAAACATCTGCATTTGGTTTTACGCAGATTAGAAAGCTTCCGAAGCCTTCAACTAACAAAAAGAAAATATTCTTCTAATTAAATCCACGGAATACCTTTTTTAAGTCTATTTGCTAAGGTATTATAGCCTAATGGTGGCACTGTTAAAGCTATAATCTACTATTCAAATTGTTTTGTTATTATCAATATTGTGTTATAAAAACGAAAAATTATTTTTATCATTCAACCCTATTTGCACTGGCTTTATCTCCCTTTATTCCCACAAAAGGCTGAAAATCCTGTGATGTTTCAACAGCTAAAGATGGACTGTGTGGTATCTTCAAAACAAATTATAGAGTGGATAGTTTAGTCCAGGAAAAAAAATACTGTTTCCTTCAATTACCTCCGAGAGAAAAATTGTGAATTTGAAAAAAAATTATATTAGTTCAACCGCGGCTCAAACAAACTAGTATGTATTAGGGGAATAAAACCGAAAGTAATAAGCGGTATGTTATTAATGTTTCCTGACAATAAAAAAGATTAGCCGGGTAACCAGTATACCGTGAAATATTCGTGGAAAATAACACTAGTAAAGCATTTTTCTTTTTTTAAAACAAAAAAACTATAAAATCGTTGCTAAAAATGCTGCTACAACAAGGTTAGTTACAAAGAAAAAAACATTTTCAACCTCTACTCACCTTTATCTAATTTTTGTGTTTAAAACCTGTAAATCATCAATATTGCTCCATTTCAAAATGACAAACACTGCATTATCACAAAACCTACCTGATAGATTGAAATTTAAGGTGGATTTGACCGTGCAGTCACTTAGCTGAGTCACTCATTACAATTTTAGTTTAAAAACCTTCCACTCGGCGTCTATGAACTTTAAGTCAGCAACTATTTATCATAGGCACAACTTAAGAGTTTAACCGCTGATCAAAAAGACCAGTTTGAAACGAAATCTTTTCAAAAATACGTAGCCTGGAAAATAACCTACCCATAAAAGTAGATAACAATGGTTAAAAGTCTTTCCTTTCAAATGAAAATAATTTTTAAAAAAGGAGGAATTTAGGAAGAAGTTAGTCGTTCATGCAACGCGTATTTCTCGATAGTTTCGGCGTTCATTGTGCGTTCAAATGTGACCTGTTTTTTCAAATACAACAAAAATTGGAAAATGGCGAGGATAACGGAACTGACGAAATGGCAAAGAACACGCGGTAAAAGTTACTTTTTCAAAAAATTCGCAATTCTCTATAGATAGTGAATAGAAATGAATTTAACTCGCCCTGATATGATTCCCACATTTTATTGTTTCAGATCGCACTGAATTAACGCCTACCCATGCAAGTACTACTCAACTACATGGCATTTCAGTTCACCTTTACACGAATTTTCATTTGCCTTATACGAAACATTTATGTAAGAATTCTGTGTGCATCCGATGAGGCTGTTTAATTTCTTTAATGAAGAATTATAGTGCGTGGTCTTCAATAGTTAGCATTATCATTTCCAAAAAGACTACCAACTATAGTTGCAGGAGGGAACAAATAATAATTATGTTCCAGTCTTAAATGATAGTAATAATTACAATGTTTAAAGGTAAAACCACAGTTTTCGCATTAATAGCAATTTTTGAAAGCTCTTTTCATAGGAAAATGCTCAAAAAAAATGGTAACCCACCTCTTCCAGCGAAGAAACCGCTGATGATTGATTCATGAAAAAAGCGGGTCCATTATGATCATTCAAAAATATTTATTTTGACTTTTAGAATTTGATTTATTTAAATTCGTGTAGTAGCAGCTGTAAAAGATAAGCTTATGTTATCAACCAACCATTTTCAACTATTTATTTTGCGTTTAACACCCAAACACGGGAAACGGTGATCTCGAAATGGCATTGGTTAAGACGGCGTTGATTGGATATTGTTTGAAACAAAAGTATCTTGAGTAAGGAACAAAATAAGAATGTACGACATAATGGTCGTCGGAAGTCATCTCTCGAGATCGGAGTATTGTTTTAAAATTCATCTCAGTTCGAAACGTTTTTGTTCTTTTGGCTCTGATCTTGAGAAGAAAGCGTTGCTGAGATTACATCAATAAGATTTGTTTTTCAAGATTTTTCATACAAGGAATGTGAAAAGTAATTTAGACTTATAAGCAAATCACGTCCATTTGTTTCTTGGCTGTCTTGAATGTTAAGTCAGGCATTCGGGGAAAGAAAAATTTTCACAAAGAAGGCGGAAATGAGTTACACCAAACACTATGCGGAAATGAAGAAATAAGTTTAATCTGCGGGCAAAATACCTTTATACTCAGTGAAATTTATTTCTGCTTGGTTAGAGTCCGTAACTATTGTAGTCGTACATTTCCTTCATCACTCGAATTGGTAGCGCAGAGCTCACTCTATAAGATGAATGATGACTCGTTTAAACTTAAAAATTGGTTTCAAATTGTTGAAAACTGATCTGTCTATTTTTAATAGTGTCGCACTCTAAAGATTCCTTTTAAGATGGCCACTAAACTGCCGTAAATTCAGATTAAGTAGGAATATCAAAACAATTTTTATTTGTTTACTAAACGGGGAGAAACTGGAACTTGAGACAGCTATTATGACAGATGGTAGCCTGGCTTTGTCCCTAGGTTTTATCGCACTTCAGTAATTTTATCGGACTACACACAGTCTTTTTTGCCCTCTGTCTTAGGCGAAGTTCCCCTAACATTTATCTAAAGAATTTGCTGAAAGTTAAATTTGAACAAAAAAAAAAACAGTTGACTTTACAAAACGAAGTCTATACGATACGATACGATACGATACGATACGATTCCTTGAGTGGATCAAAATGAATTTAGCTGCGTTAAACTCCCCCGACTTGAAAGATTCAAAATACAACGCGGAGGAGAGTTGCGGGGGGGAGGGGAGGTTCAACCAGTTTCTATCCCCAGCCCCGAAGCTGTCTCAGGACCCAGGGTGCTCAAACAATCCCACGCCTCGTTTAGCTCGTGCAGGTCTGTAAGCGGTCCAAAATCCACACTAACTAGACTGGTCTTTGCACCGTCCGCCCCTTAAGTTCTTAACTTGTGGCAGTTTAAATTACAATATCAAAGAACGTCTGAACATTTTTCTCTTAACAATGTTTTAAAGTGATCGAGCGTTTTAGGTGGGAATGTTATTGTCCACGAAACGAAATGTTTCAATTTCATCATTTTAAAGCTTTGTTTTCTGTGAAAATCTTTATTGAACTCATTCCGATATCGTGAAAGGAAAATTCATTTTAAGATGGCGTTCACGTGTTTTTCCTAAGATTAAAATATTATTGTAATCTCAGCACGGCTAAACAACGAACAAAGCTGTCTTAAAGCACTGATACAATATTTGTCCCTGAAAGTTCTTTACCGAGTGTAAACTGACCTTAATTTGATAAAACACACGAACCTGTTTTAAATGTGTTGTTTTGTTGATATACCATCGGCAACAATACCCGTCTTTTGACTTTAAGAGCGTCGGTTGCGCGCGCTCCAAAACTATGACGTCATGCACTAACAAACTCGCCCTTTCCCTTCGAGATCAAAGATGGTGATAAAGGAACCAACATGACGGACTTATTTCATCATGAGCGCTTCGAAAAAGCTCTAAAAGGTTAGTTCAGTTTAATTTTCATATTTTCTTGAAAAAATAAAGATTCATAGCAAAAGTTTACACTTGCTGTGAGGGTCAAGCTAATTAAGGTTTTATTTGCCACCTAGTCCTTGAAAATTGTTAAATCAAGTTTTCTTTAAAATTTTAAATACGATATTACAACATTATATCTCCGTGTAGTGCTCTTTTAGGTACGTATTACGAATGTATAAAATGGATATCCGTTCTCTTCCATTTTTTACTTAAATTGTCGCCATAATTAAAACTTTAGGGTACCGGACTTAGATCCAAATGTGATTTCCTGTGGTTCCATTGTTTGACTAGTGTTCAACCTGCGTTTTGTACGTTCGGCCAACCCATACCACTGAATAAGTTGCTGTATCATCACTGACTTGGAAAATCCAGCAGCTTTTATTCCGTCAAAAACCCATATCTATCGCGGTTTGCTTAACGATACATTCATCAACACTCGAAGACCTCGAGAACATTTTTCCTTTTCTTTCGAGCTGTCAATAATACTGGCAATATTTTGATTTAGCTTCTAGAAGAAAACATAAACGAACTAACGGGATCTCAAGAAGACATCATAATGCTAGATTTGTGGTGTTTTGAATAAGAATATCTTAAAATTAAATAACGATTTCAACGTTTGTCAAATAGTGAAGCCTGTTTCTCAACTGTACCAATCAGTGGCGGATATTATCTAGCAAATCTAAAATATTTTACTCGTAAAAAGAGGAGAAACATCAAAATTATTCACAAGAATATAACAGATAGCTTATCCTAAAAATCAGGAATAACTAAATGGCTAAGGGTTAACTCAAGGTTGATTCCCATTGTCGCGTAATTTTTGCGTGCGTTCGCACGTAAATTTTACGCGTGTAAATAAGATAGAGACAATGTATGGAAGGTCTCGCGTAAAGGTAAAAATTGAACCTCGCTTAACTTTCACGTTTACGTGTGGCCTTTTATACATTGCCTCTTCTTCATTACGTGCGTAAATTTTAGGTGCGTTCGCACGGAAAAATTACGCGACAGTGGAAATCAACTCTCAGGCTGTGTCCACACTATAAGGGATAGCTTTTGGTGTAGTATATATGAACACCTGGCGATACTCTTTAGAGATCAGCGTTTTTCGCTCCGTTACGAATCGCGCCAAAATCACCTTTCTTGTGTGTGGACGGAGGCCATATCCGGTATGGTTATTGTGCCGGCGCGAAAGCTATCAGGTGTATGTCAGCATAGCTTCAGCTTCCTAATCAGAATCGCATGAAAAAAAAAGGAGGCAAAAAATTAATCTTCTTATGTTTGAAAATTGAATTCTGAGAGAAGTACAAATGTGCTCTTCTCGAAAGTGAATCAGACAGATAACTGTTCACTCTGCTTTACGCTATATTAAAGTATAACCTTCGTTATTTGCTGAGGACGTTCGATCAGCCCCACATGAAAGTAAGAGGAATTTAGCGTAATCATTGCTCAGGCTTACACGCCTGTCTTGATGATCTTTGTAATGTGTGCACGACTGGCCTGCATTCCCTACCTTGTTGTTGTAGAGTGTGTTTTAAGTCCGAACTGTCAACAAGACGTTTTAAGACTGTTCGGACAAATACACGTATGTAATACACTTTCTTTTTGCAAATGGTGCTATACTTTCCCGCTTTGCTTTACCCTAGTTAAGCATATGCAATGCTTGTGTGGTCGGAGACCAATGGAGTGAAACAAAAAATAAAATCAGCAGGCAGTGCAAGCTGGCACAGAGATTAAACAAATGCAGATTTTGCAGTTATCTCATTCAAGTTCTTAGCCTGCGTTGCATCCGACCAACGCATCGTCTAGACTATCGGTACAGGCGGTTTAGACGGTCTGTGACGCAGGTTATCTCTATTTAGTAAATTCCAACTGATGGTCTATTTTCAATGCTACGTTCTGATTGGTTGACCTACTACAAGGCTATATGTAAAAGCCCACTAGTAGCGAAAAGCGCCGGCTTTGAAAACCAAATCAATGGCGGCTGAATCGCTTTTTGCCTGCTAAAGTTGTTTTGTCTCGATATTTTTTTACCAACTACTTGGATTTCACTAAAACAATTATTCATCTCGCCCTCATGGCCTCTGAGTTAATAGCCCATTCGGCCTTCGGCCTCATGGGCTATTGACTCAGAGCTCACTCGGGCTCGAGGAATAACTGTTAAATATATAACCGACTGAAACTTAGCAAATAATGAACTGTAAAATTTTCGATTAGTAATACATAACAAGCGTAAAAAACTTTTCATCTGATGTATTCTACTTCGAAATTTTGACGACTATCTGTACAGGGAGTTAAATGCAAAATTTGCAAATATATATGTACCCAAGCTGGCGGGAGGCAGTCTCCTTGGCTATTTACAAACGTGCTTGCGAATAACAGTGAGCACCGGACCAACACTGTACAGCTCCGGCTAGTTATTATAGTTGGACTTGAACCCAAAAGTTGGATAGTACTAATCCACGTGCTTATACCACTCAGCTATTTGCTTTTTGTCTGTGCGGATCAATCAGGTTTCTGGGAAACTGCCCACCTACCCCTCCCCTAAGCTAACATTAACACTTACTTCTCACTTAGGGCAAAATGATGGCTAAGGGGAGGAGTAGGTGGGCAGTTTCCCAGAAAACCTAAATTTATCCGTGTGTGCTCTAGTTCTTTAACTTTATAAATGGTTTTGTTTTAGTCACGAGGACAATATTTACCCACTTAAATCTCAAGTCATCAGATACTGAAGAGAGGACTGTCCAGCCATGCCCATGGGATGTGTGTGTCTTGTGCTTTTAGTGGGTGTGGCAGCCGCTCGGGCGGGGCTAACACGTGAGTGAGCATCCTTTAATTTCCTCCCCCTAGGTTAAGTTCCGTAACGTAAGGAGTTTGCCTCCTTGTAATTCTCGTATCTGTGTCGTCTTAAACACCTTTTCTTATGCCGTCTTTTAGCATGGCTTGGTGTCTCCACCCTCAGTTAGAGTTCACAAATATAGCTATAGATCGTTTTTACATGACATCTCGAAGGCTATATTGACGAACTAAATTTTCCTGGAGGGGTGACCTCTTTTCTCATGTAAAAGCCTTCCTTTTGTTCGGAGAAGTTTGCAAAGCGAATGACAACTTGTCTCAAAACAATCTATCACAATTAAATTTTCTTTCCTTCCAATCTTGCTTCATTTCCCTTACTCTTCATTCATTCCTCAGTTTTGCGTACTGGCTTTCTCATATGTTTGCAGTCTTCTCGTAAGGCGCTTCAGGTAGTGTCGAACTCTTTCCAACACTCACTTTAAGGATTAACTAGTTAAGAATGAGCAGGGTTCACTTACGCAGCTTAGCTTATCTGACCTCAAGTTTGGTCAATCATCTATGTCATTCCAGAGGATTACAACCAAGTCTTTTACCTTGGGTTTGACCGGTACAATAGTGAGCGACTTTACGATGACTCCCAGCACAATAACAACGCCACCCTCAGGAACGCCTTGCTGGACAAGGTACCTGGAAGCTGTGGTATGTGTCTTGAAGTGTGTTGTGGCGGTGGTGTCGAAATAGATGGATCGAAATTCGTTGGTAAGTTGCATTCACCTTCTTTGGTGCATTTATAATGAAATCTTCTAAGTACTCATTGTGAGATAAAGGTTTTATCACTTAATCACACACTTAGAAGGATATCAATGAGTTAACACGCAAAGGAAGTTTGTGAACAGATCCATAGCGTGCGGGCACCAAGTCAACCAACCAATTAAAACTTTCATAAATCTGTGCGTGCGGACACCAAGTCAATCAACCAAAAGTGCAACCTTCAGTCATCTGTGAGCCGCCAGGTTAGCTTATTACTAAGTCACTTATTGGCTGATTGCCCCACTAAAGGATGAATGACATACGGAAGTCTTATTAAAAGAAACACCTTTAACTGGAGCAACAGCATTTGCCAGTATTTTGATTTGCTTAAAACGCCTATCCTACTGGCATCACCTAGATGGGCTGCTTTACTATTGATCAGCGGGGCATAACTTTTTTATTGGAGGCAACCAACTCCTCTTTCCTTCATAACGCACTAACATGGCCGAATTGTCCGAATCCTGGACTCGTAATTTGACGTCTAGAGGCCAGTTTCTCGAAAGTCCCAGTAATTTTTCGGGCCAGGAAGGTTATTTTGTGTTTGTTGTGTTTGCATTCAAGATCAATAATTTTGAAAATAATACAACGAAACTATCAGCTGACGAACCAAAATTGACTGGTTTATGAGACAGAAACTGTGCCACTATCTATACTATTCAACAGGTTTTAAAATTTGCCAGAGGGCCCGAAAAGTTATCTGGACTTTCGAGAAACGGGCCCCGGGTTCGAGTCCTACCCTGATAACTAGCTGGATTTTTTTTTTCGGTGTTTCCCAGTTCAAATCCTCGACCACGCTAGTAAATAACTAAAGCCAACCCCTTTGGCCCCGCTTGGCGGGTTTCAGTTAACCTACTTGTACTACGATTCTTAAATTCTAAGAGGGCTATAATAAAAACTACTGGGTTACTATATACATTTTATTATTTAGTATTTACCAAATCAGTGAATAGCAATTTTCACACGTTTTGATTGGCTCCGGTAACTCGGAATATCCTAGGCTATTCATTGTTTTGCGACCGGAGCCAAGATGGCGTCTCGTTTCGAGACACTTTCGGAAGACGAAATTTTGTGCAATAAATTAAGCAGTCGCACAAACAAATATCAAGAAAGCGACGAACTTTGGCTTTTCAGTGTTCACTGGTAGGTAAAAAACTATTTTCATGCTGAATTTGCAACAATATCGAAAAATGCACTTGACAAAATCCCCGAAATGTTTGTAAACTGTGAACAAATTTCCTACTAAGTGAAGTTATTTATTTACAAAAAGTTACTTTTTTCAGTTTTATCCATCTGATTTGGTAAAGACTAAAACAACTATCCCCCTTGGGGTCGGTGAACAGTGCTAGCTTCAGTGATATACCGAGACGCGAAGCGTCTCGGTAAATAAGCACCACTATTCACCTCCCCTTCGGGGGATAGTTGGGTACTATTACCCTAGTTAAACATGTTTATCTTTTTTGACTCGTAGTCGTGGCAGGATTAGCTCAGCCGATAGAACGCCTGACTGCAGAGCGGGAGGTCGTGGATTCGTTGTCTGGGACCCGACCAACACTCAGAGTCTTAAAATATCTGAGAAATAAAAGTACTTCCTTTGCCGTGCAAGCGGCTAGGTCTTCACGTGGCTCGGATGACCACGTAAAATAATGGTCCCGTCTACAGCTGGAGACGTAAAACCAGAGTTCCCAATTAGTACTTTGGTGCCAAATACATATTGACACTCAAATAAAGCCTTTTTTCATGATCAATGCAGGTATCCCATACATGGAAGTTATGATCGCCATGATGGTTTTGCTAAAGGACACATCTGGGACAATAGTGCTGTTTGAGACAATCGGAGGACCACCAATGTCTAATCACGGGGACTGTGAGTGCATGTTTTCAGTTTCCTTACCTGAGACCGAGAAAAAATTGTTAAGTCCGTTTAATAGCGTCACAGTAGTATCTTGTATTAGGTCAAGAGAGAATAATAGGCCACTTCCGAGTTTCAAAAACCTTCACTTTCAAAATGAGGCTAGGTGCACAACCTTTCTTGTGAAAATGAGTTTTATTTGCATGAGAATGAAAAATGATTTTCATATCAAAGGCTGTGCATCTACCCTCGTTTTGAAACAGAGGCCCGGGGGAAATCGGAAATGGCCTATTGGACAGAGAGGCAATCTTAGGACGTTGGCCGGGATAAGTGAATTTTTAGCGATTGTAATTAAACGAAAGTCCACTTCTAGAGATGGTCGCACAGGTTAGCCTTCTTCTTGGCTATAGAATTACAAGAAAAATCACAAGCTTTTCATTTTATGTTTTAGCCCAGTATCAGCTAGAAGTAGAAAACGCAAGAATACGCTGGTTTCATCGAAACGAAAACGGTTCTACAGTGTTTAGCATTGTAACCGACGGACCGGTACTTTCAAATGGCAAATGGTTCCATGTGGCCGCAATGTACGATGGTCTGCGAGGTAGTGCTAAGATTTATATTGATGGTAAATTGAGCAAACAAGAGTCCGCTGATCCTGGTGTATTCCTGTCGCGGGACTGGTCTAAATATGCTGGTAGGTGGAAATAAATCTCAGAGGCCGAAAACCTTAGCTTAGTCATTGATCACGAGATATTCCCTTTCGTGTAGAAAACAAAACTAACGTTACACCGTCGTAATAAGACCAGCGCGCGCAACTTTGGAAACAGGAAGCAATCCAATGAATTGACAAGAACGTATTTATATCCACATACACAGGGATTGGTGAATTTGGCGGTAGAGGTCGCTTGGAAGGCTTTATAGATGAGTTCTACATATACAACAAGACACTCGCTGAACCGGAACTCAAAGCACTTATACAAAACTGTCAAGGGCCGAAGAGCACGATGGTCTTGCATTTGAGCTTTGACAAGAAAAGTGGTACCCAGTTTCTTGATGATTCAGGGCTGATGAACCACGCCAGAATGCCAGGACCACCTGCGGTGCCAGGCCAGCCGATACCTCCTCCACCGCCTCGTAAGTATTGCACGAACCACATTGGTTACTTGTAATTATCTCGAATTTGGTAGGTAAGCAGTTTCCTCCCTCTCACTGCATTCCACAGAGCAGGAGCAATAGCAATAGCCATGCGAAAAGAGAACCCCTCGAAACGCGCTTTTTGTGCACTAGCGCACATAGTGTGACTACTAAGAAGCCTATAAAACCCTACTCCTAGAGATGAATTAACAAACGTTTGATTTCGTTTCAATTTTCTATAGCTGCTAAGGGAAGTTGCGGAGATGGCGTACAGCTAAGCGGCGGTCAAGCAGACGTGAAACTTGACGGCAAAACCTTTCGAAACAAGCCAATTGATGGCGTAACAATAGCATTATGGATAAACGTAACCTCTGTAAATGGAGTGCATTACTTGTTTGACACGATCGGAGGACACTCGGCGCACAAACATGACCAGTATCTGCTGACCATTAATAACGGAGCCGTAAGTTGGAGTCATGATGATGAAAATGACAGAGAGTTGTTTAAAGTGATTACCGATCCTATAGTCACTGAGAGTAAGTCATGTGCCTCAACTTGTTCTTTTCAATATAAATGATTTTATCTTTGCTACTTCTTAACCAATAACGACCAAACTGAGTGAAAAATAGAAGAGTGGAGGTGGATACTTACGGGCCTCGAATGCACAAAATAATTTGCATACCTCCTGGCATAAGTGCTTGATTCCTGACAATGAACCACTTTTCATGCTGTAAGGACAGTTACAGGAATACATGTGGACACAAGAAATCTTGGTTTAGAACACTTAGTTATCAAGTAAATTGATCTTAAAAGATGGCTAGACTGAATCGCATGGCAGGGTCTGTCGCCATCTTGTGCGCATCTTGAATTGTTTACGGAATAAATCCTTGCTGGAAGCCTAAAAGTATTACAGGTTCCCCCGGTAATTCGTCCAGTTTTTGACTATAATGTTTGGTGACGTTCAAGCCTGCACCTTATCATATCAAGGGTGCATTATCGAGTATCTTATGTCGGAACATCTAACGAGAGAAGTATCACCAATTACTACTCTTTAAGACGCACCAACGGCAAACTCGCTATTCCTCTTCCCCATACAAACTTTATGAAAAATAGTTTCAGTCACTCTGAAGCTGTTCTTTGCAATACTCTTCCTATTGAGCTGCCGCAAGTGAACTCTCTTGGGGCCTTCAGGGCTGGCTGCAAACAATTCTTCCAAAGATCTATCTATATGGTACTTATGTCAAGCAGGCTCTAAGTCTAACTAGGTTTCTTAATATTGTAAGTTATAGTAGTTTTAAGTTTGTATAGAAAGTGTTTTTAAGTGGTGATGAGTTGACCGTGTTAGATAAAGTCATTCATTCACTCGATCATTCATAGATTTATACAAAATTCAGTATATTTATTGTGCTTCTTAGATCAGTGGATTCACATCGCAGTAACCTATGGTGCTCAAAGTGCCCAAGCCAAGATCTATATCAACGGGAACATAAACAAGCAAGGGCCTGGGTCGGGAAGACTGTCAGAGGACTGGGACAGCTATGCAGCATTTGGCAAACACCAGGGATCAGTGACTGACATCGATACATTGGATGAAGTGTACATGTACAGCAGAGAGCTGTTACCATTTGAAGTCAAAACACTTTACGACAATTGTAACTTCGGTTCAGCTAAAACTCGTGAGTTAACATGCGTAAAATACCGTGGCGGAACCAGACCTTCAGATAACAGGGGGCCCCGGTCATCCAGACCCTGAGATAAGGGAGGGACCCGGTCATCCAGACCCTGAGATAAGGGAGGGACCCGGTCATCCAGACCCTGAGATAAAGGAGGGACCCGGTCATCCAGACCCTGAGATAAGGCGAGGGCCCCGGTCATCCAGACCCTGAGATAAGGCGAGGGACCCGGTCATCCAGACCCTGAGATAAGGGAGGGACCCGGTCATCCAGACCCTGAGATAAGGCGAGGGCCCCGGTCATCCAGACCCTGAGATAAGGGAGGGACCCGGTCATCCAGACCCTGAGATAAGGCGAGGGCCCCGGTCATCCAGACCCTGAGATAAGGCGAGGGCCCCGGTCATCCAGACCCTGAGATAAGGCGAGGGCCCCGGTCATCCAGACCCTGAGATAAGGCGAGGGCGGTTTTAAAAAAAATATATTTTTCGACCCTTCGGGCCTCAGTTTGGTCTAGAAATAAGGGGGGGTCGCCCCCCCCCCCGGGCCCCTCCCCTGGATCCGTTTTCTGCCCGATGTCTTCAACTGAACTGAGAATTTAATCATAGATTCACATTTATTTATTGCTTTCCTTTCGTTTTTCAATTTACTCCGAAGTTACTGTCATCTTGAAAATTTTTGGAGATGTATCACAGTGATATTTCATCATCCTGATTTTATTTATTTTTTAAGAATCGATTGACGATTACTATGAAAATCCCCAAGACAAGAATTAACTTTATCTCTTACTTGGGAAAGTTGTTGGCAATAAGATTTCCTTTCTTTTTTGTGAGGGATAAAAAACCAGGGAGTTGATTAAATTCAAACAAATGTACCATTATTACCTACCCTACACAATAAAATATAAGAGGCGCCTCTCACGTTTGATTTATGCATCTGGTGAGAGCAGTAAAACCACGATGTCCTTTCAGCGCTTGATAATGCGCTAAAAAATCTATTTTATCTTTGCTTCCTTGTCGTTCTAGCGAGCACGGGCCAAGTGTTCTACTTTGGATTTGACCGCGTTTCAGGCAGTGCCGTGTATGATGATTCAGGAAGCGGAAATAACGGTGAACTCACCAGCCTCGCCACTGTGACTAAGACCAGCGGGAATTGTGGGAATGGTCTTCAGCTACGTGGAGGTGAGTGAAAATGAGGAAACAAGCAATTGATATTAGAACTCGCCATAAACTGCGCTATCTGCTGATATTTTATCTCAGTGTTATTTATGGTTCGAAGAAAGATTGAGAATTGAATGATCTTTTGGCGTGATTTACAGTAAATAGAGAAGAATAATAATTTCGTACACGGGCTGCTCACATAATTATGTTATGTATTTAAAGGTAGAAAAATACCCTATTTGCCGGTGAAAAGCTGTACTTGCTATAGCAAGGTCTTGTTCAAGAAAAAAGGAAATTCGAAGTAACAAACGGAAAAAGAAATTATGGTGTTACAGTAAACCTTTCTATCCAATATAAGAATGGGCATCTTAAGACAAAGTCAATGAGACATTTCTTGTTCCCTTATCTTGTTCCATGATCGTGCAATTTTTCACTGGTATCTTTCTTCAAAACAGTACCATCAAAATGAATTTAAACCACTTTAACCGCTTTTTTTATTTGCTGTAGAGTCTGTAAATTACAGATCCTAAATTTCGGCTAATACAAGTTCTTTACCAAATCTCAGAAAAAATAAAAATCTGACGTATTTTAAAAATTTGTTAGGTAACATTCTCATCAACGGTCAGCTGGTGAAAAGGAAACCGCTGTTCAGTGTTACCATAGCGCTGTGGCTCAAACTTGATACCAATCGTGGTCAGCAAACCATATTTAGCACGTGCAATCCGGACAATCCGTGGAATACTCGCGCCCAGTACTCACTTGAAATCATGGACGGGCGAGTGAGGTGGTTCCATCGGAACGAAAAATCGCAGGTAAAAAATAACTTTACTTTGATTGTTGTTGTTGTTCTTTTTTGTTTTTAGCTTTTTTCAATTATAATTATTGTTATTAGTTATACTACTACATGACAAATTTCTTCAATTTGATTGGCTTAGAGCAGTGGTATTTCAGCTTAATTTGAAACACCTACATGTGAAAATTACAAACCTTTTGTGGGTAGTAGTATAAACAAATAATAGTATGATTTGTACGTGATACAATTGGTATAAATACCACTTGTGATATTTCAAAATTGTCTCAAATTTCACTTGCCTAACGGCTCGTAAAATTACGTATAACAATTTCGAAATATTACTCGTGGTAATTATGCCAAATATCACCGCAAATCATGCTATTACCTATACTATTGTTATTGTATAGTTAAGGTGCAAGACCGCTACAAAAAAACCGTGTAAGATCAATCTTTGCATAAGTACTGTTTTCAATTTCCCTTGAGACTTACAATCGCCCCAAGAAAATTTGAAAACAACGTCTATGCAAAATGTTGGAGGCGGAACAACAAAGAGCATTATGGAATTCTTGAAAAAGGCCTTTAAGACTTACGATGCACAAAATTGCTCTTCTTAACTTGCTTTAGACCGTGTTCAGCGCGGAAACAAATAACCCAGTGGTACCTGCACTTACGTGGACTCATATAAGCTGTACCTACACAGCGTCTGGAGGCAGATCGGAGATCTACGTAAATGGCGTGCTGAAGAAAGAAGAGTTTACGGGCTCTGGAATTCTGTCACAGGTAAATCACTCATTGTTTATTAGTTTTTTAGTTTTAATACAATATCATAGCAAAGAGCAAGACTGTCTTGGGGGAATTAACGTCTGTCACATTTCATACGGTTAATTTCAAAGATTATGGCAATAAGGTTTGCGAACTTCTCGGGAATCAGACTCTCGTCTCTAAAAATAGTTATGAAATCTACATATCCCAAAGGCCCTCCCTCTCTCCCTTTATCCTATCTTGCAAATGATTAATAATGAATGAATTTCTTAAATGAAAACAAATTTGACTTGAAACTATAAAGTAGCCATCGCTTCTCCAAATCGCCGGTATTGAAAAATAAAATAGCTGAAAGAAAGCCAGAGTGGCCAGGAAGAAAAAATAAAACTCTTAACACCTCGTCTGTGAAACAGTCGTCTACATTGAGAAATACACCTTATTAGCTTTCATAGAATTAGTTTTCTTTGTCCTTACTTGCAGCGTGGGGTAAAGGTAAAATGAATAAGAAGACGAAAGAAGTACGAACGAGCAACTCTGTCAATCTACGGAGAGATTACTTTAATCTAGTCGTCCCTTAATAGTCTGACCTACTCATACAATGTCCGGTTTACTGATCGTTCGAGTTTCTAGGTAACGTATTGTGAGCAGGTCTACATGCATCAAACTGGATCAGCTTATTTTGCATACATCCATATTTTCTTCACTATTTTCCCAATTCTTATGCTACCAATGAGAAAAAGTAACATCACATTTTATTATATGGCTGGCTCAACGAGCGCGCAATAAGAGTGCCAATACGAGCGCGCGTATTGGCTACCTCAACGCGGGCCTACGGTTTTTCGTCCTTATCCGAGAGGACTAGAAAGTCTAACCACTTGCAGATATCATTACAAAGGCAGCACTTTCTTCTCAGTTATTGCTCCCGCAGGGATTTCACCCAGAGGGCAAAATCCCGGGGAGACATCCTAGTAGCTCGCGCGTATAAATAGGAAAGTACTTACAGCTGAAATATGTAGTTGGTATACCAGAAAGAATCTCGATTTGCTTGACAGGGGCCGCACGGAATCGTTAGGTAATGATGACGTTCCGCAAGTCAAAAGAGTTGGTTAGAATGACGTAAAACAGAAAATGCCCTAAGGGGCCGCTTAGGTTATCGATTTTTATGACTTATCATACAGTCATACGTCGATACGCTTTTGCGTTACTTTTGTTCAATGACCTTCGAAGGAGCAGCTGTTTTGAAAGTTATGGACCGAAAGACAATCGTTAAGCGCCGATGAAGTCATAAGGGGCGTGTATCTGTGTATATAATATATAGATTTAGCCAGGGCTAAAAGCGAAGCTCCCGTTAATAAATTCATAATTTAAATCAAACAATAAACTTGTAATCCACAGATCAGGGCACATTCATTTGACTTCTGCGGCAAAGGCTGAGTGATTTTGGAGAAAAATCAGAATTTGACCGTCCAAGAGTGAAACAAATTTTACATCAAGTTATTTGTACACCGAAAAATAGCAATCATGTTCGATCACAGTAGATTAGGCCTGGAAAACAAATAGACCTTTCGTGTATTGTATTTGTATTAGCTGTAGCATCATAATGTGGCATTCACCAGTCTCTCCAACATTGCTCCGTTAGAGAGACTATGGATAATTGGACAACCCCGAAATATAATTTTAAGAAACACATGCGCTACGATAGTCCTTGGTGGCAGCCAATTTACACGTTGCATTCCTCTGTCTAAAAGAGAGGCCAAAATAAAAATCAGGCCGGATTTTTTGTGTTCGACAAGTTTAGTTTACTAGTAAATCTTGGCGACGAATCTGGTGGCGTGTAAACCAGCCTTTTAAACATACTTTTTCTCATCACGTCTCAGGTAAACAGTACACAGACCTCGGACAGAATTTGTTCTTTTTTGCCCTATTTAAACCTATAATTCTGCAGTTTTTCACGATTTTGCAAGAGAATTTGCGCTCATTCAATACCCACGACGATCAAAGCACGCGCTTCCTTTGCACAACAAAATTATAGCATTGAATTATAAAACGTTTTCTGTTAGAAAAATCTGGTCCTATGTGATATGCGGGAAGTAATTATGGGCTTTTAATGAAAACGATAAAAAAAATTCCCAAAATCACTTTTCGGCCAGCCGGACGGGTTCTCACTTTTGACAGGCACCAAATTTGCAGTGCGATTAATAGAGTTACCATTTACGCTTCAACATGATAGAGAAATTGTTATGTTTAGGTTTTATTTCCCTTTATTCATTAAACTGTGTATGATTTTGTTATGTGTAATCTTTAAAAGCGAGTGATATTTACGCGCGGCGTTTTGAGTATTCCTACATGCGATGTTTATGTTCGACTGGAAACAACCGGTGCAGCGATGAAAATTGCGAGAAGGACTACTAACAATCAATAAAATAAGTTTAATTCGGTGAAACATGTACAGAGACAATAATTTTCATTCACGAAGAGAAGTGTTGAGAGTAAAGTGTCTCAGAAAATCATGAGTCAGGCGAGCATAAGCTTATTTATGTTTTAAGCCGGCTTCCCGGTGTTCGCTCTTTTTCAAGATGAACTCGAGGCAAGAAAATCGCTCAGAGCTTTCTGTTTACAGCCAAAATCATAACTAAATAATCTTCGGAACCTTTTCTTTGAATTTGCGGGTCAAAAAATGTCTAAACGCTTTTTAAACCTGATACTATTGTCGGTTAGATCATTGCTCGTGTTTTAACTTAAGCCGCATAAACCATACGCTCGACTTCAGGAAACCGAAAAAAAAAACAAAAACTTCAGAAACAATAATGGCTCAAGCTTACCAGTCGAGATGCTGCTTCCGAAGGTCATCAAGTGTTCCAGAATCGCTTTAGACTTTTCAACCTTCTTACGCCTCAAGCAAGGGCAAGTGAGTAAGCTCATTTTTGAAAACGATGCCATCCGAAATCGGATTTCCAATGACTTTGACAACCGGTGCATTTGTTAACAAGAAGCGCAATAAACAAACCAGCCATGAATTACAGAACAATCTTGATAGCAGCTGTATTTCATTTTGTACACCAAGTAGAAAAAGACAGTTTAAAACACCACAAGATGACACAAAACTCTCTCAGCTCCAGCTATCAGTAAGCAAGTTTCCAGACGCTGCAAAACTTTTCCGCATAAACTCACCTGTCAAATTTGGACCAATCAGAACATAAAAATTGGACGTAGAGCGTGATCAACGCGTGACAGTGAGAAAAGTCAAAAGCGATTGAACTCCCTGCATGTAAATGTAAAAGCCGGTTGAATTTTCGTGTCCGAGATCAGTTCGAAATCAACATTTTAAAAGTGCGGCTCATGAAACACGACTTATTTCATATGCATTTTAAAAATATTGAAATTGAGCCTGCGATCATTAGAAAAGTAGCAACTTGTCAGCGAATACCTTCAAAATATTACTCGAACTCAGAGGGTCGATACATGAGCCTGCGATACGGTCAGGCGATACTGGTCAGCAGAAACACTGTTTTGACAGCTGTCAATTAATCAAAACATGGATGTACAATATCAGGTTGAAGGCTCCGAAACTAGCTAGAAAGTGTGAGATTAAACATTGGTATGCCTGTGGTGCGGACGGACGGAAGGTTGGGTGGTCGGTGTACGGTCACGTGATTGCCGAATTTTCTAGGATGGATAGATTTTCTATAAAGCTATGGGGCTTCGAATTGAGCCCGTGATCAAATAAAATATCAGCGCAAAACTTTAAACACTACGTGACCTCAATAGATAGAAAAATGAGCCCGCGATCCACTTAGGTGATGATGGTGAGCGTATACTCTAGTTTGACAGCTGTCAATTAACCTTCATTAGAATGGCGAATATTCGAATTAACAGACTACGAGTGTGAGTAGGACATTTCCGTCCGGCATGTAGTGGAAAATGCCAGATCGTGTACCTGAGCGAACCTGAGCCCTCGTTATTAGTTTTCTGATAGCGGTCTGAGCATGTCCCATTTTGACAGCTGTAAATTGACCTTAATTTGGCCTGCCAATGTAACTTTAAACGAATGTCAGCCAACTGACAGCCTTGCCCAGCGTAGTTTCGTTTTTATGTTGAATTGGTAAGTGTGACATATTATATCAGCTTATATATAGGGGCAAAACGACTGGTCTTTTATCTGAGCCCGCGAGACGGTCATGTGATAATTGTCAGCGGATGTCTCATTTTGACAGCTGTCAATCTAATCGTACTCATACGGATGGCTTACATAACTAAGAGCTGAGGCTAGTCAAGTTGTGCAAGATCTATTGTGACATTTGACATCGGCTTACATGAAGTGTGTGTACGGACGGGCGTACGCTACGTCATAACCAAATTTTCTGGGATGGATAGTTTACCAAATTTTCTTACCCATGGTGCTCCGCTGCGCGCGCGCTTCGCGCGCGCGGGAGCTCCGCTATAAACACTCGCAGGGTTTGCCAGACACGAGTTTATCATTTACCAAGCTTTGATTGGAAACGATTTGCCAGACACAACTCACTTTGGGGGAATCGAATAAGACTCAGTCCACAAACAAGCAAGTTTACCAATGCAAACGAGTGAATCAAGCTCGTTTATCGGCAGAATGATGGACGATTACAGAAATTCGCCAACAATTTAATTCTGTACTGACGTATTTCCTGCACACAGATGTTGCTCTATAAAGCCTTTTTTGAAGCAAAGTATTGTCTTAATAGTTCAAAAAAAAAATGACTAGAACGCGAACGTGAATTGATCAAACCTTCAATTTCTAGGGCTTACTTTCCGCTAATAAAATGAACTGTATGTAAAAACTGCAAGAGAAATTACAACTTCAAATCAAATCTCTTCCTGTAGTTTAAAAAACTTTCGAAACCGAGAATGTTTGATCAAAGCTGCGTAAATCGATAGGAATAAGTGCATGGAACCTTTCGTTTCAGCTATTGTATGGAATATGTGTGAAAATTTTCAATATGAAGCGGTATATTGAACCCTGACACAAAGACCATTAATACAATTGAACGTACAACATACAGAACCGGGGCATCTGTAGTAATCAAAGACCCTAAGTGTTGGTCCGGCCTTGCCTAGTCCCTTGGTCTTATTATTCCGCGCAGCCAAAGCGGTTCGCGTCACGTGGTCCAAGCGAAGTTAATTGACCGAGAGGGATTAGGAAAAGGCCGGGACTAGGCAAGGTCCGGTCGGGGTTTAAACCCGCGACCTCCCGCTCAGCTGACCGGCGCTCTCTCAACTGAGCTAACCCGGTCGTCTGTTTGATTCTTTCAGGACTGGGCGGGTAAAGTCAGCATTGGAAAGTCTTATGAAAAAGCAGCTGACGGAAAGTGGGTGGAAACTAATCCGCTTTATGGCGTTATCGACGAATTCTATTTATTCGAGCGCCCGCTCAAACAAAACGAAATCACCCTGCTGGCACAGACGTGCAATTATGAAAGAGCAGTGGTTCACTACGGCTTTGACCTATTCACTGGTACAACGGTGTATGACCAGTCGGGTCTGGCGAACAATGGCTTAGCTATCAATGGGACGACTACGTCTCTTAATGGGACGTGTGGCAAGGCCGTTAATATGACCTTGGGACAAATAAGGCTGCCTGGAGATGCGTTCAGGGAGAAACCTCAAAAAGCCATCACGATATCAGTATGGGTCAAGCTACAAACAAACAGGTACTGTAATATTGATGCTTATACTTGGTGGAGATGACTGTATACGGTTTGCAAATATTCGGCCTGTTAGGTTCCAGAATAACTCCCTGATAAGAAACAATTCAAGTGAGACCGCGATGTCCCTTAGCAAGAGATCGGGTATTCAATCCACTTTTTTTTTTGTCAGTATAATGATACTTCCCATGATTTCTAGCAAGTAGGGTTATTTTATTGTTGCTTGATTATTGAGTTACTTTCTGACTTCCTGGACCTTACGGTTTTCATCGATCCCCATTCATTTATCAAATTTATAGGTCAGTCCGTAATTTGAACAGGGTCATGAAGCATGTTCAAGCTTCTGTGGGGGTGGTCTAAATATCAAGCAGATTCAGCAAAGGCACCGTGGCGGCAGAGACGACGGCGCGTTCAGTCCTTCCTGCGCGCTTTAGCGTTCTTATTTAAGGTTGTGCTGTCTTTACGAAATCTACCTTTTTGTTTTCTTCTCAACCTATCCCCATCACGTGTCACACACCTCAGACTATCCAAGGGTAAAACAACTCATTTTCGTTTTTCGAAACCTTTTTAGGGTGAGTTCGATCGATCATATTCCGGAATAAGTATGTTGCGAACCTCTGCAACCACATATTTTTTTGACCACTGGAATGTGTCATTCATCTTACTTTTTGATGTTCATCAGATTGCTGGATTTCACTATGCAATGGAAGTCAAAACAAGTGATTTTGTACTGTTTTAAAAACGAGCAGGAGTGTATTATCAGAAAGACTCGACGCGAAGCCGAGAGTTTTATACCTGCTGATAATACACGACTGCGAGTTTTTTTAACAGCTTCAAAAGCTCTGATATAGATCAATTCATTCTTGCGCTAATATTTAGATTTGGGGTTATTTTGGTCTAAAAAACTGGACGTAAAGTTTAGCCGTGTCTTTATCAGATTTAAAGTTATTGATTTCCTTTGTTTTTTTCTTTGTAAATTAGTAATTAAGTTTTTCAATTAGAGTATATTCCATGCATTCTTCCGAAATATTGTCAATTGAACGCACCCTTTGTTTAAAGCAGATACAAGAGAGAATTCTCTCTTGGCAAATAATATATCAGTAAATTGTTTTGCCCTGCTACGAATTTCTCTTTAGTTCGCTCTTAGAAACACGATTCATATCTTTTGCTTCTCTGGGCAATTTTTCGCAGGGGTCGTCACGAGATATTCAACACAATCGGTAGCCATTCAGATCACAAACACGATCAGTACGACTTCGCAGTGCAGGATGGGAAGGTTATCTGGTATCACCACCAAGAAAATGACAAGGAAGTTTTCAATGTCGTCACCCTTCCCTGCATTCCGGCGCATAACTGGACGCACATAGCCGTCACGTATGATTCGCAAGCCATGTTGGCCATAGTTTACGTGAATGGAATTCTTGTGAAGGCAAAGTCAGCGAGTGGAGATCTTTCCCAGGACTGGGGTCATTTTGCTGGCATTGGAAGACATTTTTATGAAGGGACTTTTTTGTCAGGACTAATTGACGAATTTATAGTTTATAACTATGCCCTCAACGACACGATTAGGTATCTGGCGCAAGGTCGCTGCTGGTGAAAAGAACACCTTAAGAATATTAATAGTGATAATGTTTTTGAAGACAAGCGTAGCTATTTTGAGCGTTTTTATATTCCCATTAAAATTTATGTTAGAAGCTTGCAAATGAGGTGAGCAAAAGCCAAAAACTAGTAGGAAATGTGCCGAAGAGTTTGAAACACATTAATCTTGATGACTTAAAAAATAAGGCTGGTCACAAAGCCCGAACTTAGATCTGAATGGGAGAGTCTGACCAAAAATACATTTGACTTTAATACAATCTGTGCATGTATACATGGAAAATCAACAAAGGGTCTGACCCCAGCTTAAACAAAGGCTTTATTTGTAATACGTTAAGAATCCCAGAGGATTAGAGTTGTCGTTAGATAATTTGATAATTCAATCCCTCACAGGACACCCACCGTTTTGTGATAAGTGCATGTTAAATGGCAGCCATCTCTGTTTATCCGAGGTTTCTTGTCGTGTGATATTGAAACAATCAAAGGAGGCATGAACGTTCTATGAGAAGCAATTGTGTACATAAAACCTCATCTACAATGATTACGATGGTGCCCAAGCCCCCCCTCTGCATTTCGCTTTCCTTATGGACACCTCTATAAGTCCAGCTCCTTCTTGAACGGACGTCTTAGAAGGAGTTGACAGTGTTATTTTTGTGTTAGTTTTATTTAGGGCAAACCACGCAAACGTTACTGTCGACCTTTGGTGGCACCGAAATTGGAAGGGGAAACAGTAGATTTCACTTGGGGGCCCGTTGCACAAGGATCACAAGAAAGCTTATCTGGTATAAATAGATCTATTAGAGATTTTTATTAAACATGTTAAACAAGCCCTGGCTCGAAAATTTCTTCTCGTTCTTCACCCAGTATAAAGACTATTTATATATTAAGCGATAAACAAACGGACACAGGTGAAAAAACAGTATCGGCGATCAGAAAGATGGTATGAGTGGAGTATTGTTTTGATGGACCACTATTTCATCAAGGGTATAACAATACGCATCAAGCTCTTTGCGTCGCAAAAATTGATAAAGCCACAGGAATATAGGTGTCTTGGCATGTGAAAATTCTCCCACGAATAGCTTACGTGCGCCTTTTTGTTTCAAACGCCAAGGAAAGCTATGCGGAAGAAAAACGCCTGCTCTTGTAGAATTGCGCCCTTTGAGAGGTGGGTGTAAGAAAGGGAGAAAAAGGTGTGCGAAACATACAAACGAACAAACCAAGAGAGAGAAAAGATAACACTATTAGACACAAAGACACCAGCTCAATGCCTAGCAAGTTACGTGTGACTTTATACAGCGTTTCGTCCACGGAAAATACAATGCAAGAATAAATAGATATAATCCTGCGGCTGTCAAAGCCACAGCTAGCGAGATGCGTCGGTACAGTACTGTAAAGTGCGTTCGACTCGCCTTTAAAAACGGAAAGCTATATTCCCCCCCCCCCCCCCCCCCAAAAAAAAAAAAAAACTACAGAGATACAACCAGAACAAAACAGCAGTAAGCGTAGGACACTTGTTCCTAAACACGGGCTTACGGTGCATAGTCGTTTCGCTACAAGATCGTTTCGCTTCACGTTTTTTTTAACCCGCTTGTAGCCGAGTTCATTCTAAGTGTTTTTAAAACGGTTTAATACAAAAAGTCGGTGGCAGCGAATAGACTTCTGATGAAGCGAAACGACTGTGCAGCGAAATGACTTCATTATGGAGCGAAACGAGTTTGTAGCGAAACGACCGGTAACCACACTTACACATCCTACTTACAAAAAAGTCGAATATACTCGTACACAGTTGGAGAACTCTCTTTAAGTCGCACACCTTCGAGACCAGCTCTTTCTGGACGCCCTAAAAAGAATTCAGTGTTTCTGTCAAAGCAAAACAAGCAGTAAGGGTTGTCCCCGTTATTTAAACCTGTTTTATCTGAGATTTCCGGGATCCTTTACTAATACTCATAGGAAAGACAAAATTAAACTGGTCGGAATCGGCCGCACGAACGCACTTTTAGTAACCGGTTACTGATGGATGCGATGATAAGTCCGTGGGCAGGACTACGATGGCTTCCAAAGAGAACATGTTGACTGGACACCAATGGATCATTTTGTATTTTCAGTAATGTACTGGGACAAGCTTTCAGTCGAGGCTAACCCTTGGGGGTTGGGGAGAGGAGATTATTAACGGCGAAAGCAGTAGCCTGTGTACAGACCCCCCTCTCCCCTCAGGCTAAGGAAGCAGAAGGGGGAAGAGAAGTTTCTCGTCCTTCGCTGTCTCCCCTGTTGCTTATCTCTTCCCTTCCCCACTTAAAACCCTGGTACTCCTTCCCCCATTAGCCTCGACCTCACGCTAGTTCCCATACATTTTGGAGAATACAAATAGAGTCTGTTGTAAATAATTATGTAAAGGCAGCTGCAACCGAAGCATATAAACAAAATGGCGGGGCCGCTTATTCCCAACCCCAGGTTTCTACTACACTCATTGGTGCGAGATAAGAAGTTGTTTACCCTAACTATTATCTATACAGTCAATGAAATTAAAAAATGGCTTCAAGTAAAAATAGAAAGGTGGAAAAACAATTAAGCTACCTGACTATTTTTACTCCAGAGCTGTCGGTAAGAAGATGAGTACCAGTTGTTTCTTTTCTTACTAGGGAGCTGATGTTACACGAGACGATTCGCAACGACGATTTTTAGTGCAACACAGCGTGGCGACATTGTTGCGACATTGTTTCGAATGGCTACAACACTGTTCCAACATTGCAATGCTGTGTTGCACGAAAAATCGTCGTTGCCAATCGTCCTGTGTAACATCACCTCAAGCAACAACAACGGCTACGGCAACAAAAATGGCAAAAAAGCAACAGGTCCAGATTGGCAAAACAATAAATTTGCACGTCGTTGCACGACGACAACGCGAAAATGCCTAATTTCACGTTTTGTCGACGACGGGAAGACAAAATAACCATTTTCCTTTTTCTTTTCCTGAACTTTGATACAATCCTTTAGAATTCAACTCCAAAGAAATTTGCCAACATTTGACAAATTAAACGAGACGGAATAAGCCTGATAAAGTTTGAGGCAGCGCGAATTCACTTTTTAAGTGACGTTTTCGTAGCCGTCGCCGTCGCTGTTGCTTAAGCTCCCTGATATTAACATGAACAGACGTTGGTAATGATATGGCGCAAAATGTTGGAAATTATTTTAAAAAATTTAGCCTCCACGTGAATTGACCATGCTGAGTCCACGAGGGGTCATTAAGGTCCGTTTTCTACGTCTATTTTCAGCAGACGAAACTATTCAAGCTCCAGTACTGTGGAAAAGCTATTCTTCTCTATTGTTTGCTTGACTGAGAACATTTGACAAAAAACACCAATCTAAATTTGCAGTGGAGAAGAATCAAATTTAAAGTAGAAGACATTTGGCTCGGGCTAAAACTTCCCTAACAGTTATTAAAATCTAAAACACGAAAAATTACGTTCGTAAAGGGTGCGAAAAGACCAGTGTTCGTCGGAAACTAACAGCGATACAGAAAGAAAAAGACTTTCGACAAAAGTATTTCTTGCGATCATCTTTTAGTATTTCACGAATGTAAGGAAATAAAGAAGTTAACTATAATTACCCTACGAGCAAGCTCTCCATAGCGAGTGTCGAGCGAAGCAAGCCGAGCGGGGTGGAGGAAATCCTCTTCCGTTGATCTCGAGTCTCCTCTCGATTGCCGCGCGAGCGTGTCTTCTCACGATGTCCCCAAGATGGAGAGTTTGCTCGCAGGCTATTAACAAATTTATAAACGATGCCTTATTGTTATTTTCGATGATGCTTTCTATGGGAAAGACGTCTGTAGAAAGAAGGATCTAGATCGGCAGCTACGTCGTTGGGAAGCTTAGAAATGTGTACTGTGCGTGTTCTATGCTTCTGGACATCGTTTAAAGGAACCCATTCGTCTGGCAATCTGTAAACCAAGTATGACAGGTCAATAAATATCATTCAAATTTCATCACATTACTAGACACACGACTAGAAAGACTTTCTCAAAGTCAGTCGCTTCTCGTTTCCGGTTCCGGTAGTAAGCCCCTTTTCCCGCAGAAAACATAAAGAATCTCCCTCTCACGCTCCGCGCGCCTGAAAAAGTTGGAGTGACAGTAGATAGAAAGCGCACGTGAGAGGTGAGCGACGAAGCCGCCATGAACGAGGGCGGAAGCCCAAGCGACGAAAAATCTCTCCTCCTTTTTTTCATTTTTTTGCATAAACTGGGTCTACTTGGTTGACATTTTTATTTGCCTTGCGGATTAAAATAACTGTCTTCATTAATATCAATATCACAAATTAAACACAACTGAAAAATAACGTGGCAAAATAATTGTTTTTGATAATCTACAATGTATGTCAGGAACGATCAATAAGGTCACAATGAATGTCTTCAGTTAAGTTACTAAACCAGAAGGAAAATTTGAGGTGTAATCTACAATGTATGTCAGGAACGATTAATAAGGTCACAATGAATGTCATCAGTTAAGAACATTTTTTCTTTCAGAAATCTCAAGATATTAGATTTGTGCATGCCACAGAATGAAACAACATTCTGTGCAGTTAAAATACGACTTTGTATGGTCATTACGTTGTTGAGTGATCAGTATTGTTTGTTTCTTTTCCCTTAATGAATTAAGTCCGCGTTGTTTTTGTCAACTTGCCATCAGTATAGAACTTAGAGTGTGGGTGACTATCTTTCAAAAAATAATATAATAATAATGGTAACAACAATAATAATAATATAATATTAAATCAACAATAGTAATAATAATAATAATGACAATCATAAGTTAAAACAAATGAGAAAATTATTTCTACACAAACTTACATATAAAAATAATGGTAACAATAAAAATAATAATAACATTAAATCAATAATAGTAATAATAATAATAATAATAATAATAATAATAATAATGACAATAATAATAAGTTAAAACAAATGAGAAATTTATTTCTACACAAACTTACATGTCTTCAGGTAACCATCTTAGAAGAACGTCTATGTTCCCTGACTTCTCTTCAGTTCTTCGTCCAAGTACCTGCCATTTATTGAAAGCATTAACCTCAATATTACCTCTTTCATTGCTCTCATTTACTATAAGCTAGGAAAACAACAGCTTCTGTTGGAAACACCTGTGTGTGATCATAACTTGAACTGCTAAGTGAAGAGAATTCATATTCATGTCAAGTTTCAGCACGATAAATTCTCAAAAGGTAGAGATGTCAAAAATGTTATATTTGCTAGAAGAGCCCTGTTTAAAAGAGTGCATTGCCAGAATAATTTAGATGAGGATTTAAAACCATTCAAGGAATCCACAAACTTTGCAAAACATTGCTTTAAGTTTGAAATTGATAAGCAGGTACAAAATAATGAATAATATTGGCAAAGGTTCATTGTTTAACACTATGTTTCAACAAGAAGAGATAATGCAGGTTGGTCATCAAACCGAGGCTGCAAATAACAGCGAACATCACTGATGAAGGGATCCAGATTTGTTCCAAAAGCTCTGCATAACTTTCAAGAATTTGGTGGTTTTAGCTAATATTTTTTTGCAATATAATGTCCCAACAGCCGAATCTTCCTTTCGTCAAGATGAGAAGACTTGTCTTTAAAAATCAGGACACAGCAGTACTCCCTATTCTGGCATAACATGAACACCACATAAACAGTACGTAATGATTTACACAACCAAATAGAAATCAATTTTTCATCTCACCCAACCACATGTAATATTCTGTTTCTTTTGATATGTTGCAAGAACAGTTTGACGGGCCAGCTGGAAGTGGATGTTTACATAACCAAAACATGTTTAAATGCATTAAGGGACAGGGTGATACCACTAACCTTGCTCTGGAAGACAATGTTTGCCCCATCTATGCCCAATCTATAGCATGATACAGGCATTACATATGGGAGCTTTTCTTTTATACTTGATACAGCATGTTGGTCGATGAAGTCCTCCTTCACTGCAATAATAAGCATTAAAAAACTGACCCATCTCATCAAAATACAACTAATGGTGCTATCAATGACAAGCGAACACTCCTGACATTTGGTTCAATTTGCAGTTTGGCCTTCACTAACATAGTTGTATTAGAAAGGGGTTTCATTCCTTTTCCTTACAGCCATTTATCTTGCCCATACACGAGGAAACTGCATGCAAGCCCCTTAGAGATTTATTTTTCAAACAAAATAAATAAACTTATTTATTACAGTCGAACCCTGCTTTATGGACACCCGCTTATAATACCAACACCTCATTATTGTAGACAGTTTGCTTTGTCCCTGGGGAAAGAAAGCCCTTATATGTTCTTTAAATTCAACCCAGTTGAAACAGACACCCTGATAAAATAGACACTTTCTATGGCTCAGTTAGTGTCTGTATTAACAGGGTTTCACCATAAAATCACTTTGAAGAGGCCTTCCCGCTGCCCATGCTGTGTAGTACAAAGGAACCTCTTGATTTCTGCCACTTTCTCTGATAGTCGACTCAGGGCTTAGCCCTCCCAACAACCATTTGCCCACAGGTATCACAAAAGTGTTGAGATTGCCTGAGTCAAAGTTCGTAATCTCATCCCGCATATTTTCTTATGTTAATTTGAATCAATTTTCTTTTTCCTTTAGGGGAAGAAGAAAAATTCTGAAACGGAATTCTGTACAATTAGAATTCCGCTATGATAGCCTTCCAAAAGTGAAATATTCAACAATATTAGACGAAGCAGACCAACCTTGAGCTGGAGGTCTTGCTTGCCGGACAATCCTCAATTTCTTCTTCTTCTTTTTCATCACTTTTTTAGGCGACGAATCGTTTTCCGATCTCTGTCTTTTCGATGGTTTTGAGTCGTTGAAGTGCGATGGTACATGTCTAGCAAGGCCCTCTCGGGACGAAAATGTCAATGAGCATCCACTTATCATACACTTAAAAGGTTTAACACCCGTGTGTGCGTTGACGTGTTTTGATAGCCAAGAATGTGATAAACTCGGTTTGTCAAACACTTTGCAGCCTTCCCACAAACACACAAACACATCGTGAGAAGCCATTGGCTCGACATGAGCGGTCTTTACATGTTCCGATAACTCCGAGGCATTTTTAACCATTACATTACAGGAAATCCATTTGCATTCTACAGTTCTTGTATCCCCAGTTGTAACATCTTTCGACCCCTGCCTGGTCTTCCTAAGAAGGGGAAAAAATAAGAAGCTTTTTAATAAACAAGGCCTCAAACTTGTACAGCGAAGGCAACGGGTGCTTTGGGGACTTTCTAGGGTACCTGTTAGTGATGGGAAGGCATATTGAATGAGTAATAATAACATACTTACTCTCTACAGTTTTCTTGTGAAGAACAAGCTTCGATATTTCCTAGTTCTCTCTTTTTATGATGCAAGGCACCAAAACTAGTTTCGTGAGATGAGACACCGAACTGGCAATTGTCCGCAAAAGAGTCGTCGGATTTGGATGGCTGTTTTGAATTACTGGTAGAGCAATTTTCATTCCCTCTTATCTCAATGTCCGGAGTACTACATAAACTGTTTGGTGTTCCAGTCCCGACTGATTCAAGCTCGATTGTTGTATGACAACTGGACGATTCAAACTCTTCTACAGCATCCGCCATGTTTTGCTACCCTAATCAGCAATCACGTGGAATTAAAACGCGTTTGTTTTAAGGCAACCAATCAGAAGTCTTTATCAGACCAAAGCATGTTATGGGAAAATGCCAAAAATTTAAAAAAAAAAAAGCAACAAAAAACAAATTTCAGCTTTTTAAACTGTAAATTAATTATGTGAGTTGTTGAACCAAAGAAAAAAGAATGAATTAACAGTTTTAAAAATTTCTTTTATGGACCAATGGCCGTTGTTGCAATTCTTACATTTCAAGTCAGGGTTGGAAAATTACAACATAAATCCTTATCGTAGGTTATTTTTTCTCTTATATTATCATTATTTTTTGGATTCGTTTTAATAATGTGAAACAAATTCTACCCTACACTACCCTTGATTAGTAGAAAGACTTTCACTTATCCATGCCCTACCTCACCCTAGCACGTAAGCCTTGAATGACTTCCAAATAAGGAAATTTACGCGTCATCCAACACGTGTCAAGACGCGTCAGTTCACTTCAGTTTGTCCGCCATTTTGGAGGGAAGGGCGAAGCTCTGTTCGAACGAACATCGCAGTTATTCGCTCCATTTTGTCAGAGCAAGGATTTTTATGCGAAAGGCGCCATAGGATACCAGGCAAAGTATGCGCTGTTTCATTCTCAAGTAACTTTTAACGCGTTTTGTAGCGGAGATCGAGTGCCAAAGCTTTGTTTCGAAATCTTTTTTTATGCACTTCTCAGGCACGCGGTCTCACTGCATCGCAGCTTTCCTTACTTGTAAGCACATTTTCTATCGAATCGTAATTTATATCAGTTTCAGTGTGTTTAGTTGCAGACCGTGACGCCTATGTAGTATGAACAATTTCGTTTAAACTGTTTTCAGTTTTTTTTAGTGCGTGTCCGCTTGCCAGCTTTCATGTGCTACTAAACGGCTTTAAACCTCGAAGGTACTTTTTTGAAGTTCTTTTAGGGGGAAACCGTTAAGAGGTTGCAAAAGTAATTAAAATAGTTTTCTGTATTGCTAATTCTGGAAACAGTGCGCGTTTTTGTTCAGCAAGTTATCGCAGAGATTATAAAGGCCTCTTAGCGGTCGAGGGAAGTTTTAGGCGTAACTTATAAAGCTTCTTAGTGTGAGGCAGCCTCAGTAAACTCGTTATTTCTGTTTAAATAAACGTTTGTTCCTTTTGACTCTTCTTTTGTGAATTGGTTTGTAAGGCTTCGTGATGTGGGTAGCTATTTGTTTTTGACGAGTGAATAATATTTAATCCAAGCACCCTTCTATTGAGTCTCGACAGCTACATCTGTTCTGCAAATATTGTTTTTCCTAACTTTTTTAATTTTGCGCTTCCGTTATGCAGCTTTCCAGTACGCCCGATAGTGATTGCGTGGCGCAAAGCAGCAGTGAGTTGTTTGCAAACAGAAACCTCGCAGCAGGTTTGCAACAGACAGCATCTCGACAGCATTTGCAGCGATTGCCTCTGATTCTAAATATCTGGGGAGCGCTCTGACTGTAAGCATTGCATTTGACTGATTGCAAAGCGCCTAATACTGTTAACAGTTGAAATCTGTTCAAAGCTCCTATTTTATCATGGATATGTCGCAGAATTCAGAAGATAATGATACCAACAACAACTCAACAGGCAGAAACCAAGAAGAAATGAAAGACTCAATCTGTCGCGATTACCAGCGTGGCGTTTGTACTCGTGGTTCCAAGTGCAAATTTAAGCACCCCGATGGCATGGGTACGGAACTGTCAAACAGCCCAATGATCTGTCGAGATTACCAAAATGGAAAATGCTCCCGTTCCACTTGCAAGTACTTGCATATGACCAATAATGAAGAGAAGATATATCTGCGCACTGGTCAAATGCCGCCAAGACATGAATACCCTTTCGGAGGAGAGCCAACCCGGGCTGGGGCAAATGATCCCATTTGCAAAGATTACCTGAATCGGAAGTGTACACGTGGGTCAGGCTGTCGTTACCGACATGTTCCAGAGGATGATCGTGATATGGATTATGGAGGTTATGGGTTTGACGGTCCCTCTGGTAAGCGTCGCCGGGAGTCATATGAAGGTCAAGGCTACTACTACCTTATGGATGAAAATGATGCATTGCGGCGCAAAGTGGCTGATCTGCAGAAGCAAGTTGCTGACCTAAAAGCCACAAATGAAGTTCTTCTTGAACAAAATGCAAAGTATCGCAATCAGATTGGGGAGCGTGGCAGCTACAATGGAAGTGGTGCCAGTGCTAACACTAGTTATTCCAGCTATGGTACAAGCTCCAGTCAATCTTACAACACATCATATCCACCACGGGATACCTACAGCAGTTACCCCTCCACTAGTGGAAGCACTTCATATCCATCAACAGGAAGTTATACATCTAACACTGCTTATGGCACAGGGTATACCAAGTTTGATTAGTATACCCAGATTGCAAAGATAGTGTTTTTCAAACAGAAACAATAAGAGTTGGCTTCCTGATAGTAACCAGAACAGAAAAGAAAATGAGTTGAAGGATTTTGGGACTTCAATTCTATTCTCTGTTAAACTTTCAACTTTGGCATTTATTTCTATGGTTAGGGGTGAAGAATGAAATCATTACTGTAGGGCACTGCCATGTCAGTCCACCCCTTGTAGTTTTACCTTTTCATAATTATGTAGACTGGGAAAACCATATATTTGTAACCAGTTGACCATCTTCTTTTGAGTGACATTGTGTTGTTTGCTTTTAACAAATTCCAGTATGACATTCTTAAGATTCTCCTTGTTTGTTTATATTACTCACACTTTTTCCTTATGAGAGTTGAGTGAAAGAAAAACCATTAGCTTTTAACTCTAGGAGCTGAAAAACTTGCAGACAGTAAGAAAGAAAAATAAAATGGGCTAAATAACTTTCATTTAACACTGTTTCTTTACAACTTTGTAAGGTTTCTGTTATACAAGATGCATTATAAGACAAAAGGGATACCAAACTAAAGTTTAAAAACAGTAGTTATGTAGAGATATGTAAAATACTGTAATATAGCCGAAAAAAGACCGGTTTTCAAGCAGTTTTTTGTGAAATTAAGTTCCAAGAATAAAGGATTTTTTTCTAGAAAATAACATCGTTGTAAATGCCACTAATCAGTGGCAAGAAAAAAGGAAAATGATAAATCTGGGATATCTGGGTAGTATTTTGGGGATATTGAAAAAGGTTGCAATTGCAGCTGACTATTGTGTGGAAAAGATCAAGGCCTCATCCCCGAGGGTGGACACGGGAGTTTCCCGAGTTTCCCAGCTCCACCACTGTAGCCACATTGTGAAGCAAGTAGGGAGGTGTGACATCTCATGGGTCTAGTAAGGTTACCGGTCATCTCGCCCCCAAGTCATTTTGCCCCGTTACTTTAGGCCCTTATTTAAGAAAGAGGAATATTATATTTGAAGCGCGCTGTAGGGGCCTAAGTAACCGGGCAAAAATGACCTCTAGCTAGCTACCCCAGCCCGCTGCCTCGGAAGCACACACTGGGCGCTTTCCATTTAGGAAAAAAAACCGGAAATTTTGGTGGGAGCAAAAGTGGAATTTCCGATTGGTAAAAAGTTGTTCCATTTGGTCGTGAACCCCGGTACGTCGCGGTGCCCGACGGTGGACCTGGAACTGGTACAAACTACGAGAAACGGAAATGGAACACGACATTCCGTTCGGAAATTCCAACCGGGAAAACGGGCCCGCCTACTTAGATTTTCCACTTTTTCTGGGAATTTTCCAGTGGGATGAACCGATGAAACGTGTTCCATTTACCGCCGAAACGGAAATTCCGGAAATTTTGACTAAATGGAAAGCGCCCTCAGTTTCGTCTCCTTCCGGAGGACGTTCGTAGAAGGCCTGGGAGATAAGTAAACAAAATAGCCAATCGTGGAACAAAGAATGTCTGCCATGAAATTTGATTCAAATGATTCAGCTTTGATGAAGCTTGTTTCATGCAGGACATATTTTTATCCTCTAGCGCTGGTCGATATTGTGAAATAATCGTTAAATGATTCAAATTTGCACAGATGAACAAAGTAACTGTGATTTACGATCGTAACAGCAGATAACTTACAGAATATTGAACGCTTTTTCTGCTTGAATGACCTGAACAGTCAAGCGACTTCCGCTCGATCTAGTACTCCATATAAGGATTTTTAGGGATGGAATTCAGATTTTGCAATACAGAGGGTCGTTTCGTTTAGTTTTGTTTCCAAGCGGGGATCTTTTTTCCTGGAAGCATAAATTGGAAGTTAAGGAAGTCCACCTGTCAGAGGATATACCTGGATCAACAGGTTTGTGTACTCTATCTTGTTTTAGAGAGCGTGTTAGCGAGGGAACTGCGAAGTCCATCTTTGACGTCCATTATTACCAAGCGCCCTGAAGGTGTTCCACGATATCTTATTTGTTTTCGTGCACCACAATGCATTATTAGAAACCTCTTATGCAGCAAAACATGATTGCTTATAAACTGGCCCATCATCCGACTGATATATTGCTGAGATATCGAGCGTCGAGGATGCTTCAAAGAGACATCTCCTGATAGCGTACTACAGGATGTACAGTGAATTGACAACCCTTGCAAGCTGCTTTATTTTGTTCAATGTTGTCGACTTTTATGTATAGTCTAAATTACATTCCCGTTCATCACCTAGTGTGACTAAACACCACTCAGGTGCCTTAATTTCTCTTTATATTGGTTGATGTATATTGCTGCGCTATAACGTGTGTGGGTACTGTTTGTAAAGCAAAATTGTTGTCACCCGGAAGTAAGCAACGAAATGATACTTTACGTGCCTAAACACAGCTACGAGTATGATATTTAAAGCTCGTAATGACTGTTTCCAGTCGTGTTTAGGTTATAAAGCGGGTCACTTTGCACGTATACGATACCAAGTGGTGAATTTCGAGCTTTCTTTCAGACATCGACTCGTAAGGAAGTAGTCGATTGAAATAGAGGAACAATGGATTTTGCAACATGGGCAAAATCAAAATATGTTGTAGAAATTCCTATAAAGAAAAGTTAAGTAACAGAGCTGTATGATGTTACAGCGCACGTTGTAAGTAATCAGCAAACTTTTGTTGTTCTTTGGGTATTCTTTTGCCTGCGTTGAATGTATTTAAGCTGTTATCTTAAGCAATCCAAATGAAGATGTCATTGAAAATTTTATTTATTTGAATTATGTCAAGGTCAAACTTAATTTTCAGCTAATGAGCATCAAATTGCAGCCTTTATTTCATTGTTAACGTTAAGTTTTAATGTAACAATTAACAAATAAAAATACAATACCATAAAATTCTGAAAAAATAAGCCCCTTGAAGTATAAGCCCCTCCAAATATAAGCCCCCCAAAATCGTAACGCAAAAACCCCCCCCGTTAAATCACCTCTACAAATATAAGCCCCCTGGGCAGCTTGTACTTGGAATTTACCCTCAAAATACAAAGTAAAACAAAGCAAAAATGGTAAATTTCCTTCCCACTACAAGCTAGCCCAATCAATTTTGAAACGTAAATTTCCCTCCGTAGATAAGCCCCTCCGAATATAAGCCCCTCAAAAAGGGCCTTTGAAATATATAAGCGCTGGGGCTTATTTTCGGAATTTTACGGTAATTTTTTTTGTTGGTTGACTGACAGTTCTCTGGCTTAAGTTTCATACCCTTTTCTCCAATTTGTTTTTCATGCAGCCAGTTGCTTACAAAACTGGTAGAGATATTTTGACCTTTCAGCCCCAAGCGAATGAAAATAAAGAAAGCAAGCTTAAATTAAGGCCCAGATGTTGTCACCCTAAGAGATATACATGAGTAGTGAAACAGTTAATTTTATTATAAACTTCTAATTATTTAAAAGGTAGCAAACTTTGATTGTGTTGTGCAATCTATAACAAACACTGTCAAAGATAGGGCTACATTCTGAGATGTACCAAAGGAGGAAGGAACTGAAGGGAGAGAGTCTTTGAGTATATTCATTTATGAAGAGCCAGAGACCTTTAAAACACTGATCATTCAGTTAAATTCAAGGTTCATTAATATTGAATAGGTACAGGTTCGAGTATTATAGCTATATAGTAAATATAAATAAATCTATAACTATATAAATAAATTGATAAACTATCCTTTTCATCAGCAGAATGGTTGGGTGGAAGGCTTCTGCCTTCATTAACATTTTAATTGGTAGTTTAGGTTAATGAAGTGCTCACCTTAATTCAGATTACTATCAGTTTATTGATTTTTTTTTCTCATTAAATAGGCCATGTATTCGCAGGGGCCTCGGAATGAAGGCCATTATAGTGGTAAGTCTATAATAGTAAATAAACTGTGTGCGCACAGACCGTGATTATCTCTAAGTAGGACGGGAAGCCCTTTATTTATACTTTAATAATACTCGGTTGTGACCAAAATAACTAGACCTTGCTGCTGTTATTATGAGTTATTTTCATGGGGCTAAATTTATTTCACCCAAAAAAATTTCCAAAAAAATATGCAGATTAAATTGAATTCAAAAGACCTAAAAAAAAAAACTGAAAGAATCGTTGCAAAAATTGAGCGCGTCAAATTTAATACCCTGCTGTATAATAATTATTCAATTTCATCTTTATTACTGTCTCAGCTTGTGAGCTCTCCTCATCCAAGTCAATATCACCTTCTAGTTAAGATCCTTGGTGCAGTTGTGAAACAATCCATTCGTATCCATGCTCCTTGTTCATGCTGTTAGAGGCTTTTTTGTTTCTCTGTTCCTTGTTGTGGCCTTCATTTCAATGACAGCTTTCACTGGAGTTTCCAATCCCTCGTGAAAATGCGATCTTTGGTGTAAATGACCCCTTCTATCAAAAGAAAACAGTGCGTAGCTAGCTGCCTTAATTATTTCTCTAGGCAAGCGATCAACTATTGACAGAGGTTTTGATCACTGCTGTCAATAGCAACTATTATTATGGGAAATTGGAAAAGTTGTCCCTGTACTGAGATCAACTGTTTTCTATCGCAGATCAGTATTTTGACAATTTTGCAAAATTTAGTCCCTTTAAATGTATGTTTTCATCATGAAATTAAGTCCCATGAAATTAAATGTGATTGTTCTAATAAGGTATTTGTTATATACACAGGTGTAGAATATTCAGTGTAATATGCCTGTAAAACATTAATGGAATGTTTTTTGTCATTGTAGATGCTTTGGCTATTAAGGCAATAGTGCCAGAAAAAGTTCAACATGATGTAAGTGCAAATATCAGTGCTATTTAAATTTTGATCAGTGTTAACTATTTAAATGTTGCATTTTGTAACTATTTGCAACCATCATATACATGTATCTGATTGTTGCGTCGACGAAGGAGATGCTTCCCAATTGATTTGTTAGCTGTTCTGTGTGTTTGTGGGTGGCCTATGCATGTTCCAAGCATGAGAAATTGAGAAGAGGTTGTCGGTGTCGGTTCCAAATCTGCGCCATCTTGAAACATCACCATAGTATCCATCATACCCATTGCGTTCCTGTTCCCAGCCCGTTTCGCTACCTTTGGATCTTTGCTTCCTCGATCTCTTTCGTACAATATCAAATGCTGATCAGGGGTGTATTCAATATTCCTGGAGCTTTTACAATATCTAATGTCCATACTGCATATTCTATCATTATTAATTGCTGCTGGCACAAAACTGGTGCCTAAGGCCCTAAGGTGACGCACTATAATCTACAATAACTGCTATTTCTAAAAGTAAATGTGTATGTACAAAAGGTTTAAAGGCTTTAATTTATTTTAAGTCAGTTGTGTTATCATTTGGTTTAGAGTGGAGAGCAGATAGCCATTATCTTCAACCATAGATTGAACATGGACCGGAAAGCAAAAGACCAATATGTTGTTGACTTTGTGGGAACAGCAGGTGTTGTCAAAGTTCAAGCCACACTAGCAAACAGTTCAACGTTGATGCTACAGACACCAGGCAAGTTATAAGGCCTATCGGCCTCCTCTTCCATGCGGATGCCGTGGTCGCTGAAAAAAGTGCAGATATAAGTTAATGCCAAAACTTTTCAATGATCAAAGGGCAAGCTGTTGCTGACGTTTACTAGCCTGGGACAATATTATTGGGCAGGCCTACCAACCCCTTTTTTCGATAACATTTACTTTGTCTTGGCAAGTGGTGCTCACTCATGCCTGATCATAAGACAACTTATATGAAAACCCGATAGCCCAACAGATCACTCCACTAGCCCAGCAATCCTAGTTATCAGCCCTCAATAGTTTCATTAGGCCCTATTTAAGTGCCATCAACTCTTTTTGAATAAGTGAATGAATAAAATTGTGATATTCATTTGTGGCTACCTTTTCTTAAATCCTCTAGTATACAAAGAACCAAGTGTTATAACTGCTTATGTATACCAAGGCATTCATCGCCGCTTGATTGGCCAGCACAAAATTGAATTTCTGTCAAGGAGTGACACATTTTACAGACTTCTCTACAAGTCTCTGGATCCAGTCATTTTTATGTGTGATACACTAGGGATTGTATCAGGAGATATCCATGAACTAGACAATGCCCTGGCGGAAACATTTTCAGCCAACGCCCCTCAAGGATTTGACTTTCTTGGTATTCATAGGGAAGGAGCAGGTACTGAACATTTCAATCACATATAAACATCATGCACTATATATAAATACAAAAAAATATAGTAAGAATAGCAAGAGTCAAGGGGATTGAAAGAAAAGTTATATTGTCATGTTATTGTTTGGAGTCTCTAGTATAGTACTGGTAGGAGAGATATGTCTTCCTTATTTGTAATGACATGTACAGTACGGTCAGTGAGTGAATTAAGCAGGGACCAACTCAAGATTGGTTTTCAACTCCCCAAAAAGTGTCACCTAAGAGTTTCAAAAATTTGATGTACATGTAGTGAATGGAAGGTATTTTTTGTGTTTAAAGAGAACCAAGAAAGTGTCACCCAAAATGCATTAACAGTACCCAAAAGAAGATTATTCTCGTAGTAAAATGTTCTTTTACCATTATGATACATGACAAGTTCAAACTTCCCTTCACCTGCCATAATTTGATTGGTTAATAATGTCGGTCATGTTGAAACGCAGACCATGCAGACTGCAGACTGCAGACTGTGCAGACTGAGTGTTATTTTTTTTACTTGTACCTTAATTTTCTAGTAAAATTTTTACTATAGTTTCCCAAAGGAGCGAGCACGATGGAGGAAGGTAAGCTGTTTCTTTCTGTAACTGTATTATATTGCCACGATTATTTAAATTTTTTTAGTAGAAGAAGCTTTTTCAGGTTAATTGACTTAAAATAAAACCCTTTTTGGCTTCCTACAATGGCTACGAGAAGTAACATTTCCTCAATTTCCTTGACTGTTGATGATCGTCTTTGGTTTCACTCTGTAATTCAAACCGGTGACTTGCCGTCATTTCTTCAAATCTTACAGATACCGATGTCATTGTTGTTAGCTCGGAAGATTCGGGTAGGACTTTTGTTTATGTATTTTTTTTATTCAATTCTCAAGAGTGTCCTTCTGGGCGCGCTTTCACACGGGGATCGACAGTTGTATTTGCTCCGTGCATTCATGCCAATAAGTGGTAGTGGTTTGAAACCGACAATCTTGTTGGATTATCATAGTTCTTGTTTATGCAGCTCCAAAACTAAATAGTTCATTAGTAACAAATGTATTATTTGTACAACTCGAAGGTGTGGAGGGGGTTTTAATGCACATTGAACTAGATCCCCCGCCGTGTATTTTAAGTATATTTTGTCTTAATTTTCATTGAATGTTATCTGTAAGAAGTTTCAAGTCGCTGTCCCTCTTCTCTTAATTCTGACGCTTACAGAACCAGAAATTTATTTTTTGGGAGATATACCGTTGATTTATTTACACATTTTAGAGCAAGGCCCATCTCTCAAATGTCTCAGTTTGATATTCCGAGCTAACAACGATGACATCGGTATCTGTAAGATTTGAAGAAATGACGGCAAGTCACCGGTTTGAATTACAGAGTGAAACCAAAGACACCAATCAAGGAAATAGAGGAAATGTCTCTCTCATAGCCATTGTAGGAAGCCGAAAAGGGTTTTATTTTAAGTCACTTAACCTGAAAAAGCTTCTTCTACTAAAAAAATTTAAATAATCGTGGCAATATGATACAGTTACAGAAAGAAACAGCTTACCTTCCTCCATCATGCGTGCTCCTGCGTGAAAGCGGCGCAGCTAAAAGCACGCGAAACTGCTTTTACATCTGCCGGTAAACATGAGCCCATGATTTTCTCATTTCCTACCCATGACCCTTGCAGGTACACATCAGTGCACATATGATGGTGATGCACAGTGCACATTAAGGAAGCAGGAAACTATAGTAAAAATTTTACTAGAAAATTAAGGTACAAGTAAAAAAATTAAACTCATTCTGCACAGTCTGCAGTCTTCAGTCTGCATGGTCTGCATTTCAACATGACCGTCATAACGTATAGGGTTGATGACCAATAGTTAAAAGATGATTGCTTGATATTTGCCTGTTCTCTCTGTATATTTACAACAAAATGCCCCAGTATATTTAACATGTGAGTGTAATTTTGACGCCAAAAACAAGAAAAAAGATCCCAGGATTGCCTTTAATAATTTCTGGATGATTAGAGAAGAAAAGAAACTACTAAGTCTTCTCCCCTAAATCAGTGAGTTCTTCTTCACCTTTTTTATTTTAAGAATATTTGGTTTGAAGTAATTGCTATGGCCAAAGAGACATTACTTCAAATCATGACACAATAAGGCTTGTTTGCAAGAAAATGACCAGAACTGCATGACTGACCAATCTGAGCAACAGCATGCAAAGAAAGTGGTGTCCGATAGCCTGGGGCTGGTGGATTTTGCTATTGCAGGCTAGTGAATTCTGTTCTTAACTTGCCCGATGGGCAAGGAAGTGATTTTTTGAGGGGGAAATTCAAATTACAGAAGAACTGTAATCAATGACTGCTCATCAATTTTTTTCAGGCTAGTTGGAATGACTTTTGGGCTAGTACATGCTAGGTACAGCTCACCCAAATGGCAAGCTGTAAAACTGACTTTCTTTGCACCCATCTTACGTCATCAACCCCAGAGAGCCTTAGTGCTGAAAAAAAGGGCAGATACAGGAAGTTTGAACCTGTCTTGTAGGCCTCTTTTGAGCAGGAGGACGGGAAGGGAAATACTTGAGTAGAACAACATTTTTTCATGCATTTTTGATTTTCTGTAGGAGTCAATTTAACAGCTTTAGACCATAGCACCTGAAACACACACACACATTTTTGAAACATACATGCCCACATATTTTCAGTTTTGGTAGGGAAAAAAATTGGCCAATCATTTTAGATTAAAGCCATGCAGTTGGAAGATTCCAAATTTTTAAAAACAGCACTAATTTATAACCATGGTATTTTTTTGTTTTCTTTTAGATCAATCCAGTGCTGAATTTCCGACTTTACTCCACTTTGCATGCAAGTTTGGACTAAGCAAGCTAGTTGAAGTTATCTTACGTTATCCTGGGGCTTATGAAGCGTGTTCTTTGAAGAACTATCAGGGCCACCGGCCATACAATATAGCTGAGGATAATGGATATGATCAATTAGCAAATGACCTACGTGCTTTTCATGTAAGTTAATTAGTTTCATGTAAGTTAATTAGATTAATAAACTGTTTTTAGCATTTGATGCAAATTTTTCTTCCTTTTCTTTGGCCAAGAGCCAAAAAAATTGAAATTTTTGTCTTACAAGTATATGCCAGTTGTCCTGGATTACGTGGGAGTCTTTTGGACAATTGGCACATAAACGTCTTGTTCTCCCATATAGGTCACTAAAACTCCTAGCCTATAGGTAAATTTAGCTTTTCTGCTGTGAGAGACCTCCGCTAGCAGGGAAGATTTCATTAAGAATTAAGCCCATTGTTTCCCAAAGTTCAAAATATTTTTTGCAAGGTTTCTATGGCATTTTTTCGGTGTTCTCCTTATCAGGCGGTAACCGGTAAAATTTACCGCCTGAAGCAACACTTCTTACCGCCTGCAACTGCTTAAAGGTTTACCAAAATTAAATAATTTTTTTTAAAAAAATATGCAAGTTGTGAACAGCCCAAAAATAATGCGAGTGCAGGAACTTCTTTTTGCGTCCGCAAGCTGGCAACTTCGTGCGGCTTTTTGCAGGGCGCTTGCGCTTGAATCCAGCAAGATGTAAGAACTTCTTTTGCGGTTATAAATTTAACTACAAGAATTTCTTTGCTGTGGGATTTTCGAACCGCAGCGCAACAACTGCTTTCAGTGTGGTAAGATTGCGGCAGACAAGTGAAAATTTATTATGACAACAAAATAGCTGTGCCGCTTTCTGTATTTGTCAGCGGATCACTAATCTATACTTTAGGCACATAGTCTTGAACATTCAAAACCCTAAAACTGTTTCGTTCTTGCTGATTTACAATGACAGGGATGTATAGATAACAGGTGTAAACAAAAAAGATAAACTAAAAATACTTTCATGTTTCATGATCGGTGAATTTAGAAACGGTATATATAAAATCATCTTGTGCAAAGGTAACCTTTTAAGCGAGGAAATGTGTACAATTTTGATAATAAAAAAAAAAGCAGCGCTTCAAAAAATGAGGAACGATCATAGTATGTTTCGCAAAAGAGCCATGTAATTTGAGACCGCACGTGCAACTGTGTCAACTTAAAAGCGCTCTTGGAAAAAAAACATGCTAAAGTAAAGTAAGGAATATTTTCACTAAAGGCTCTTTCAAATTAGTGCAATAAAGTAATAAATAATTCCCATGTTTTCTTGTGGCAGAAATTCAATGCCTTTGGTTTGTTTTGCCGAGACTATGGTATTGTACTATGAAATGATCCAAATGATCGAAATGTTCGAAACTACAGATCGTTTTGTTAAACAAACGCCTCACACGCTTTATCTAACTTTGGAAAAGCTGAACGATTGAAGTGTTCACTTTTCAGAAAAAGGAGAGAGTTCGCTTTCTCAGGCAACTTTTTACGTGTGTCCTTGCATGAGTACCTTTTGCTGCCACAGAGTGAATTAGTATCAACGCTACAAAACGGCGTTGTAACAAAAAGGCAATAAACACCATAAACTTCTTTCAGGTTAACACTTATAAAGAACTTCATGCGCCTTCTTGAGGCTTGTGGTGAAGACTTTTGACTTCTTTTGTTTCAAAGTTCTTGCGGTGAAGATTTTTTACTACTTTTGTTTCAAAGTTCTTGCGGGTAAACCACAAAGGGTCCGCAAAAACACGACACTTTCACTTCTTGCAGTGGCTTGCATGTTCTTGCAGCGCAGCAACTTCTTACGCCACTTTTTGCCTGTGCATAATTTTGGTTCTGTGTATACAGCTTTCCTTTTTAGGGACATGCATTTTGGAAAGAGAACATTAAAGACATAGTAAAATTATTGGAATCAAACGTTTTAATTTGTTGTCTAAAGATAACGACAGCAGATTTGCGTAAAATAGGTCTTAAAATATGGGAACAAAAAAATTTCCCAGTGAGGGCAGGTCCATGTCGCTCACTCCACTGCCCCCCCCCTCCTTTTCCCCACTCCCCCCTCTTAGAAAAGTATATGTTTCTTGCCTTACCGTCCATGAATGATCCCTTACCTGCTGAGCTAAAATTTACTGGAGAACACTGATTTTACCAATGAAAAAGATTACGCTCAACTTTCTCTTAGATGAACACCTATGGAACCAGAAGTGATATATATATATATATATATATCCATCTTATAGAGAGTCAAATGAAGAGAATAAAGCTAGAATTAGGTAGGGACCAACTGTTGGTGTCTGTTTTACAAATGTGTCCATATAGGGCTGTCCTTTAAGAGAGAGTCGACTGTATTTTGTCATACAATCTCATTAAAAGCAAATTTTGATGTTCTGTACTTGACGTAACACCTAATAATAATAATATTATTGTTATTAAATTTTATATGATGCTGTTCAGTGTAGTATACACCTTGTAGTCCTGTGCCATTATACAATGCCCATGTTTTAATTTGGGGACATGGTCAATTTATTTTTATTTGAGAAGGAAAGTGGTCATTGATATATACGATAAAGCCAGGGTAGATTGTTACTCCTGAAACCAAGAACTGACTACCTCAAGCGTAGCTCGGTTCTTACTTATGGAACAATCTTCCCAAGGATGTACGCACAGCAAATTCTCTAGACGACTTTAAGAAATAAACTCACTCTCGGTTTGCTGATCATGCAGTATTCCCACATGGCAAATTTGTAAAACAGTGTATAGAGAATTTATTTATTTTCTATTATTATACTGATATTTTAACTGTGTATAAATACTGTTTATCATCATCATCATCATCAACATATTTTTTTTGGTGGGTGGTGGGGTCAATGAAACACAGAGTCTCTAATATTGTAAATTCTGCAGAGGTTTGCATCACTGATATGTATATATGTGCATTTAGGACCAAAAAGATCCAGATGCCAGCTACATTGATATGGAGCCTAATAATAAGGATGGTGATGTTTATGTGAAAGTGCAAAAGGAGGATGGTTCCTATTATTATGTTTTGAGAAAAGAAGCTGACAATGAGCTGTACGTTGACTTGGACGACAAACCTGAACACGAGGAGTATTATGTCAAAATGCAGAAAGAAGGTGGCGGATACTACTATGTGCCCATGAAGCCAGGAGCAGGTCCTAAGAAGATTGATCATGTCGTTGACAAACAGTACAGTAATGTCGAAGGACATGGAGAGCATTACCAGGAAGATATCTACGAAAATGTAAATCAAACAGATCCACCACCGGAAACTCAAGAAATTTTATATGAAGACATGGATGGTGAAGGAAATGTGGGAAGTGAAGAATTGTACATGGACATGGAGCACAGTGAAAAATCACCCACCATCTCTGGTGGTGTTCCGCATGGTGCTGATGACGAACTTTACATGGACATGGCTCATGAAGGAGAAGAAGCTGCTGAGGAATTATATACAGACATGGAGGGTGCGGGTGAAAGTCCTTCTGACTTATATATATCAATGGAGCAAGGTCTGTTCTGTTTCCATCTGCCATATTCATATTGTTTACATTGTTAAATGTTACCACTAGCACTTAAACAACAATATGCATGAGCTTTAGCTAACATGGTTTGAGTTAGGTTATAGCTAGTTTGGTCTCCTCAAGTGATGATTTAAAGATCCAAGGGAAATTCATCGAATATATTTGTTAAGGATCAATATAAGTCAATGCTGACATGCCAGGAAAATGATCTTGTTTTTTTTTTCTTTGCTTTCCCACTGTTATTACAAAGATTTAATTAAAAAGGCAAAAATCGAATGGAGCCAAAAGTCAAGTCCCAAAAAAATCCCTGGACCAAAAATTAACCCCCAAAAAATCCCATGCCGATTTTGTGGCCCTTAAAAGTTCCAGAAAGGGATAATGCTATAACACAAAGAAAAACATTGGGAATTGAACACTTGTGTTTGTTTATTCATCATACCATCTGAATATATCCTTTCCCTTATCTGATTCTTTTTAATACCCCCAAAAAATCCCTCCTCAAATCAAGCTACCCAAGCCAAATTTAGTACCCCCCCCCCCCCCCCGGGGCTCAAAAAACACTCATGTAATACACAGGAATATAATTTATGACCTCTTAAATTTCCATGTTAACATGTTAATTTCACAATTGTCACTTAAATCAATTTAAAAGAAGCCACTTTGGAAAATATTTAGCAATGAAAAATTGTGTCAAAACGTTTCTTAAAAACATTTATTATAAGACATTTTTAAAGAAGTTAAAAAATATAGTATGTTTCAATGTTTGTGTCAAGTAAAAAAAATACAGTATGAATGTTCGATAAATACAAGAAAAACAATAGTTCATTATAAAACGAAAAATAACATATAAAAATATGTTCCAAGTTAAACAAAGATTTTAGCACTGATGGAGTCACTCTGAGTGTTAAGAATTAAGGCTAGGCCTCAGTTCTCAGTTTAATTTGATGAGTAACATTCTGTAAATTAGAGAGGCAGTCAAACTTCCTGTGGCACTTCTTGAGAATGCGAAATTGACCCAGCTCATTTAAAATATTTTGTCACTGTATGCTTCTAAAAACTGTTTACCAATAGCTGAAATACTTGTGTTCAGAAATGCAGTGATGAAGGTGTTGGGCTGTGTAGCCAACAATGATCCTGAAATTAATAAGTTAATTATTTTATTTTAAAAAAATATTTCTGCATCAATTTGATTCTTATTTTTTTTTTTAAAACAGAACAAAAACCAGACAAATATGGTTATGTGACACCAAGATCAAACCAACCAGTTACAACTGATGCAGTGCTTTTTCATCGCTCTGCCAGTAGTGCCGCTGAAGTGAGAGCAAGACAGCTTGCCGATGCTGAAAGAAAAAGCCGCTCACTACCTGGGGGTATGTACTTCAAAGATTAGTCTTTCTGGAAACAAATTTTCCAGTAGATGTACTGTCATCATACAAGTAGACTTCCTGCAGTCAGTTTTCTCTCAAATTAGACTGTTCGTACTTAGAAAGCTTAAAGTGACATAATGGTCTAAAAAATGAAATATAAAAAAGGATTGTGACTATTAGGCAAGCTTTTCCAGACCCCAGCACTTGGATGAATAACTCCATGAATTTTAAGAGAAAATGCAAATTTTATTTGTAAGCTATGCGCATGTACCACACAAGGGAATATAGGTCTTGGCCAGCATACAGTGACCAATACAAACACAGATAGAAAGAACTGTAAAATAGAATAGAATAGAATAGAAAACTTTATTAATGTGTCGAGCCGTATAGCTTGGGAACCACCCTATACTAACTTGGGGACACAATTTATAATTAAATAATTGGAATTTAACCTTTGAAATATAAAAGTAAAAAAATATTTCAACTAGGTATAATATATTATACTCTAATGATAATCTAAAATAACTGAGAGAGAATTGTAAAATTAAATTATTATGATGTGTAGAGAGAACAGCTCTTACATCCATCATGTATCATTGAGCTTATATCATTTTTATGAATTCTGCTCTTAAAGATGTTCAGAGTTTTTGCTGATGTTAAATCAAGAGGTAGTCTTTGCCATAACTTAGGCCTAAGATACCTTAAAGAATGTTTACCGTATGTTACAGTATTATATCTAGGAAATTATAGAGAAATTTGACTGTCGTAAAGAATAAGAAGAGTCATGACTATTGAAAAGAGTACATTATATATTGTCTGATTTATAGTAAATGCATAATTTATGAAATGGTAATTGGCTGATACTATCCACACCCAGTTTAAAATAGTGATTACTCAGTCACATGTTATTCAAAGTGCATGTAATAGCAATATTATTGTTTCTTCCATTCTGACATCTTTCAGGTGTGTCTCAGGCAGACATTTTAGAACAAGCAATTCGACAGAGTGTTCTTTCTGGAAAGATATCAGGCAAGGAGGCGAGCCAGTTCTTACAGAAACTGGAGATATCGGTAAGGCTCATTTAAATCCATCCATTAATAAATATTTTTAAGGAATCCTTAAAACTACTGTATAGTGGTTGCTTCATAGAAAGTGTTAAGTGCTGCATACTGTCATAAAATAATTCTTTTTTTTATTCACTGTGCAGTAAACAAATGAATATTGTTTTTAATTGCTACACTTGTTCAGTGTCACTTTGTTATATTTTTTGGGATAATATCAAGGAAAACATTTAAATTCGAAAAATAAGTGTATCTGACTTAGACTGTGCCATTTCAATGTGATTTTAAAAGACAGTGTATGTGCAGTGCACGTAACGCATGCATTGACAAAGGACATACCGGTAACTCAAAGCAAGGACTGCAAGTCAGTGCAAGAAACTTTGTCAACCGACAGGAATGAACAGCGGTGATAAAGTTCCTGGAGACAGTCAGGGGTAATGGAAACAGTCATGTTTTCGGTATGAACTAAGATACCTAAGAACACCGTAGAAGTAGCAGGTAAGGATTCTTTTTCAGGAGAGGAATCCAAACCCGGGGCAGCGAGAAGGGTGCCAAAGGCACAGAATGCATCATATGACTGTTCTTGAATCTCTGCTTTACCGAAGTCGTCAATGAAGTTTGTACAGTGATTGCCAAAACTACTATACATGAAGGAGATTTTGTGCAATGACACATCATGGCTGAAGACCAAAGACCAAAACAAGGGATGATATCAAACTAGAGAGAGCGACAGTGACTGAAACTGAGAAGGTGGTAATCACGAGGGTTGATACAGAGTTGTCGAGCCAAGGTTTATCACCCAGACCTTGAATGACAACAAGGTAGGCCACACAAAATTCTGCCAGAGAAAGATCAGCATATAATTTAGCCTCACCTGGAGCCTTAACATGTGGCCACTGCTGCAGATGAAGATATCTTCTGTGGAGCCTTTGTGTCACCAAGAGACTTTATAGTGGATGTTGCTTCAGATGTTGGTGAGATTGTTGAATGTTTATTCTTGAGCTGAGCCAATTGCAGTTAAAGCTCCAACTTGAGTTTGTGTATCTCCCAGTCATTATTGTCTTTAACTTGCTGAAGGTGCATAATTTCGTCTCGACTGTGTCAAGTTTACTTTTTGAACTTTAGTGGCTCGTATGCCAGACAGGTCAAGGAACTCCCACAGGGTTGTCTACCAATCGGCAGTAAAGGCCTTCATAATGCATGTCTCCTGGATTCACTTTTTTCTTGCCCTTCTTCTCTTTCTTCTCTGGTGGGGCAGATTGCTGTGATGTGGCCTCAGCTACCTTACACAATTTATATGTCACCATGCAGACTGTTTGATCATGGTAATAAATCCCATGTACTCAAAATCAGTGCTCAGAGGTGTCAAGAAGTACTATGAGTGACACAAGGGCTATGAGACATGGTGAAAAGATGAGAATTGTGGTGAGGAAATTTCGCAGAGAAACAGGAATAACAACAGAACAGCAGCAAGATCGCTAGTAGTACACCAAACAAACTAAGCAAATGCGTGAAGATGTGAACATCATAGCTGTCTCGATCAAAGTCATAATTAACCTTATTAAATCAACCACACTGGCTGCTTGTTTCACAAGTGTACCACATGCTCTAAAAATGTTAGCCCACCCACAAATGTAGGCAATGTTATTAAAGTGCCCAGGACCAATACAGCCACAAACTTTGACAAAATTGGTGTGCTGCACACACACCTGTCCAGTGAAGGCTTTCATCAAACTGATTAAGTGCAGCTCTTACCTCATTTTCACCTACCCACTTGGCAAGCTTGGCTGTCTTTTCTTTTCTTACTTATGTACTAACACATGGTTCAAGTTACTGAGAGTAAAATCCTGCAAAAATGATCTGAAGGGAAACAAAAATTACTTCAAGTTAGCAGGAAGTTCAAGTTATCGAGGGCTCAAGTTACCGAGGGTGAAATTGCAGTAAATGTATGATGGAAATCCAGGGGAGAGAATTGATTTTGGTTCGAGTCAGTGAGGGTTTAAGTTATTGGGAGTCAACTGTTTAATTATTATTAGATCTTTTGGTTGGTTTTCTCATGTGTAATCACATGTTTGCATGTTTACCTTCATATAATTAGCCAAGGGGATTAGAGGAAAGAAGAGGATCAACAAGCTCTAAAGCTTCCATATCAAGTAAGCCAGTAGAAACTATTCTTGAGTAAATATTACCTTAAATAGAGGCCTTTCAATAGGTTTCTTTCATCCTGTTATCCTGACCAAAATCTTATATTCCTTTGATCCATTAATCAAGATTTTTTTATCAGCAAATCCTTAAACTTTCCAAAATGTTTTAATAGCCCATAGATAAATTTGCAAAATTAATGGACTGAGGTACAGTTTCTCTAAAGCAAGCTTGTTGTAAAGCAAGATTGTTGTCTTCAACCAGTTACCTGGGTACACAAAAAATATTGTGTGTGAAAATAGTGACAGTTTTTAAGTTAAAAGGTAACCCTTTTTTTTAATTTGCAGCTGCAAGTAGTTCTGGGAGTAGCAGCAGCGGAATAAGTTCCGGACATGAGGTAACTCTAACCCGGTAATCGAGAATCAGTCTATGTTAAAATCAATTTAACCTGAATTTTATTTTGACTTAGAACAAATTTAATGCATTGCAAATGCATCCCCTCGCCTTGTAATCTGGAGTACCCCCCCCCCCTGGGAACCAGTGTACATACAAAAATGTACAATACTATTTTTTATGATTCTGATGCAAATCAAGTAGAACAAAAGCCTGTCTTTCACTCTGGTACTGTTGTGAGTTATATAGTCGACATTCACAGTTGGAATTTAAATTTCTGGTGATGACTCTTTAGCCAAATAAGCAATGAACTTGTAATAATAGTATTATCAAATGTGCCAAACAGCCCATTTATGCACCTTTGATCCACAGTAAATGTACATGAAGGGAGGCTGTAGTCTTGCTTTTTTTTATACCAGATTAAATAGCTCCTCCCCACAATTTTAATTAACATCCTTGTTTTCTTGTGTTCTCAAACAATTTCTGAACAATCAACAATTAAGTATCTTCAAAAATAAGGCAGTGAATAATAGTGTCTAAATGCTAGTTTTGTTAATATTAAGTTGACAGTCATGTACTTAGTTATTACTTATTTTGGTCTTAATTTAGTTGGGGCCACGTGACGAACCATTTGAAGGTGCAAGTATTGAAGAAGAGGAAGAAGAGTAAGTGTTCCAATAAATACCATCTACAGTACCACCCATTTTTGCTTACTGTAATTTTGATAGTGGGGAATATAATTATATTTGCTGACATAATGAAATTAAAAAAATCAAAAACTGATTGGCTTAGCCATTATGGTATATGAGCCATTATACCATGCTCTCCAAATACCGTAAACTGCTGCTTATATATAAGCCCCACCAGTTATAGGCCCACCTACATGCAAACAAAAAAATACATCCGATTATAAGCCCATCCAGATATAAGCCCCAGTTACAGTTTTGATTTTGTTTTGAAATTTAACTGAATTCAGTTTATTGCTGCCTCTTTAAGGCTTCAGTTGTAAGAGTAATAAATTTAAATCATACGTCAATCAACAGTGCTGTTCCTCATTTCGAAACGTTTTTTTTCGTCCGCTTATAAGCCCATCCGGATATAAGCCCCCCCGTTTATAAGCCCACCCAAAACCCCTTACGAACTTGTATAAGCCCAGGGCTTATTAGAGGTATGGTAACTGTATGCATCTGCTCAAAATTGAAAACAAGCTGAAAATCGGTTGTTTTTACAAAAAAAGTCAGGAAGAATTCTCAAATATGTTGTGGGTGTTTTTAGTAAAACAATCATTCCAGTCGCGCTTGGTGGATATGAGATGATTATAGCTGACTCGGTGCTATGCGCCTCGTTGGCTATCTACCCTCTCATTATGGAATAATTATTGCTAATTAGTATTTTTTACGTTTTGCAATATTTGTTGATTTTATTGAGGTATTAATGTGTGATTACTTTTTAGTACACATCTTAGTCGAGCTGAGATACTGGGTCACTTTCACAGACCAAAGGTAACATCAAAAACCCAGTAGTTTACAATCCAGTCTCACGCAACTATGAAGTATACTCATTACTATCTTATACTTAAAGGGGTGATGTCACACTATTTATTTTACCGGTATAATATTTTTAAAAAGCTGAAACTTCTCTTCAAAACAATTGAATTTCAAAAACAATGGTCCAGTTTTGTTATAACGCTATTATTTAGGCTCTGAAACTCATTCCTGTCAACCGTTTGCAACGGATGGCATAGGATGGATGTGGATTGAAACGTTAAAAAGATTGCCCAGCCCAACTTTTTCATGTTTTGATGTTTTACATGCATGCCTGCAAAAAATTGCCAAATTGGATGTGGATTGAAACGTTAAAAAGATTGCCCAGCCCAACTTTTTCATGTTTTGATGTTTTACATGTATGCCTGCAAAAAATTGCCAATTTTCCCTAATGAAATTTCTTTGATATCTTCCTCATAACTTCCGTAAATCCTCCATGAAGCCCCCATCTCAAATGAGACCCCGCCCCTCTAATAAGCGTCCCCTCTCTATCAAGCCCCTCCCCCCCTCCTGGGATGGTTATTATTTTACCAACTGGAAGTTCAGATTTGATTCTGATCCTCGGTTGCTTGACCTCCAACCTTCTTGTTCTTGAGCTTCTCCACCTTGTGTTCTAGTTCTTCATGGAGAACTGATACCATCATCTTTTCTAAATTAAAGAAGCCCCCCCCCCCCCCCCCTCAAATGGGCTTGAAATAGAGGATTTACAACAGAATTTTGTGTACTATGGTTAAAGGTACTAAATTATGACTTCTGCAGATTGACCTAAAACAGCAACATCATCATGACATAGCCTCTTTAATTACATTTAAGATTTTGGTCAGATCAGGTATCTCAGCAACTGTATGACTTTTTTTATGTCATGTGTTTAGGATGAACCCCCTACACCCCCTCGCCCAGACTATCATCAGAGGGACAAAACCACAGGCCCCTCAGGTATACATATTTTTATTCTTTTACATATGCTCTTATTCAATGCCTATCCTCTTCATGCCTCATGGCACATTGGGCCTTATGGATCTTTTCAACCTCTCCCTGTTGGCTTCATGTTTTATCTGGCAGATGTACGTAAGCTGCATCCCAACTTTTGAATAAAGAAAGCTGTAGCTTATCTGCAAGTGTGTTATGGTATACATGCAAGGCAAGCAATCATGCTAGAAAGTATACATTATGTACAAAGAAATTGCTCAGGCTTGCATGACCACTAATAATAATAATTATTGTAATGATAATAGTAATAATAATAATAATAATAATAATAATAATGACTTTAATACAGAATCCACAAAGTGGGTCTTCCCCTGTACACTAAAAGCTATCTAAACTAATATTCTAGAAATTTACAAATGTGCTAACAACTAAATTCTATGGGAATAGTTAAAAAATAATGGTAATAATAAATAAATAAACTTAAAAAATAAAAATAAAGTAAAATGAAATGTCTCTGTGTCACTGAGTTGAGTCCAGAGCATTATATTTTGCAACTGAAATTAAGTAAAAGGCTTGTCTCAAAATTTCTTTTATGTGGTTCACAGACAGCAGTAGCAGAAGACAGCGTCATAAAACAGCACCTGTTGAGACAAAAGATTTACCAGGGATGCATAGTGCAAGTGGTTCACGGCTCCCTCCTCCTGTCCAACGACGAAGCAGTTCACCAGGTATAGTAGCATGCATCAACGTTATACTGTTCTACATGGTGTAGATCAGGAGTCCTTATCTTGACCCCTTTTGGAAGCACATGCCTGAAGGTATAATTTATATATTAAGTTGTTTTGGTGAGGGACAGCCCCTCTGGGTGACAGTAAACACTCTCATATTAGAACCCATCATTTCAGGTTCAGGCTTATCAAGTTCTTAGTTACCAGGTGCAAAATGAGAAATCAGGCTGAGAATGTTAATAAAAATGAAATGTTCTTAAAATTTGTTTCAGAATTACTATAAATTATACATTACTAGAGGTTCAATTGACATACAATATTTTATTACTTACATTAAAAAATTAATTTCATATAAAAATAAACTAATTTTTATTACTTATATAAGAAACATTAATAGGTTAAAATTCAACCTCAAGTTGTAATGCAGTTTTAACATTTCATAACATTCCTTAGCTCTCTAGACCAGCAGCCCTTCTCCTACCCCTGCAAATTGGTCCTAAATACTCCAGCATCCAGCAGACCATAGTACTTCATTATGAGTTACTGTAAATTGTTTGTTTTTTATTCTGGCATCCTCTTTCTTTTTATATAAGAACACATGTTCTATTCATCTGGCTGTTAATTGGTTCTTATATATATGGTGCTTTACTGGTCAACTTTCAGCCTTATGATTTTAATCCACTTGGTCTTATATGCGGTTGTTTACTGTACTTGCCATTTTCTTTAACAGCTGAAAAACTCAATCACCTTTTGTAGATTTTATATGCTGTACTTATTAGTTCATTGAGCTTCAAAAAGACAGTAATAATTCATAAAGAAAAAACAAAAAAAATTAATGTTTAATGAGTGTCCTTACATGTGATAAAGAAACGTTTAACTTTACTGTAAGAATGAGTTGATCTATATCAGAGATTTTAAAGCCGTTCAAAAAACAGGCCGTCATGTATTAAGGTTTAAAAACTCTTGCCCTCGCCTTGAGTTTTTAAACCTGATCATACACTCCTACTCGCTTTTTAAACAGTACAAAAAAGTTATGTGTTACATTGCACCTGTGTGGTGTTATCAGTTATCTTGTTTCAGTTTTATGCACACTGATATGTCACTGTATCTTTTCTCTAGGTGGTGTGAGCTACAATACACAGTTAAAGGTAAATTCTTGTTAAATAAATTTGCTTTATGTTAATTTTTCAAAAAGTCACATGTTGAAATTACCATTTTGTTTGCTTTCCTTTTTTGTTAGGAGCCATCATCTGAAAGGCAGAGGCCTCCTGAGCCCATACCAGAGTCAACACCTCCTAAAGTTGCACCTCGTCCTTCACCCCGCCCTCCTTTGTCAGCTACCTCTGATGCAACAAGATCTCCTGCTCCTATTCCACCCTCTGAGAGAGTCAGACAGGCTGGAGTGCCTGTCCTTCCAATGCCAACTGCTAAAGGTTTGTCTACTTGTATCTTATGCTTTATGCATGGCTATAGTAATTGATTATACCAGTTATAAGAGGAGGCAGCAGGGCCCGACGGTTAGCACACTGGAATTGCAATGCAGAGGTGCTGAGTTCAATCCCCGCCATAGCTGTTAGCTAGATTTGTTCTCAGTTTATCCTTTTTTTATTATTATTTAAACTATTTGTTTCTGTTCTTTAGTATTTGTGGGCCATAATGTTAACTACTGGGTTACCAGTTATTGTGTTACCCTTACAAAGTCAATTTGTTTTCTAAAATATTATTATTAAATTATATCACAACTTAATTACTTAATTACTTAATAGACCTTTTTCCTGTTTATTAATGTTATCATTATTATTGTTGTTGTTGTTATTGTTATTATTATTATCATTATCGTTATTCCAATACAGGTCATGTGGCATTACTCTAGAGGAATCCAAAATTCAAATTTTGTCTAATTTAGTTTACAGGCACATAGTCTTGACTACGGTGTTTCCTCGAGTAAGCGCCCATGCTCTAATGAGTGCCCTCCCCCCCCCCCCCCCCCCAAATAAGCACCTGTCCCCGCACAGGCAGACCACCCTCTGTTAGTGGGGGCCGTTGTTGTTTGAAATATGAGCAAAGATCTTTTGTTATTTATAGAAGAAATATATATGAACAATACGGTGGCTATAATTTGTTCCAAAATGCAGAATTTAAAGCAAATTTTTCAATTAACGTTTAAAGAAAATGTTAACTGAGCCATGTGTCATGTTTTTTTCGCCGTGCCGTGCTGTTTTAAGCGCTATTTGATTACTAACAGCAGAACGTAATAAGTGCCCACTGGATCAAGCACACTCCTTCCAATAAGAACCTATCCTTTTAGCAGAAATTTTAAATAAGCACCTACTAACAGCCTTAAAATGTTTACTCGCAGGTACGCCACCCCCTCAACCACCACGGAGACCACCTCGTAGCCCCAAGAATTATTAAGATTAATTTGCTTTACTGTAGAGTGCATGTATCATTTGATCAATGGGATAACAGTAACAGTATGTACAATTTGTACTATGTTAAATTGTGGGCCTTTTGTCTTGAATGTTATAAAACCAAACCATAGTAATTATATCATGACGACAACCAATTAATCAGTCAAATAAGGTTAGTTGTGGTTTGATTGTGGTGTTGATTAGCCATGGCTGGAAAAAAGAGTGGTGCAAGACACGAAAAAAAAAGATAAAAAATAACATATATAAATAAATAAATATAAACAGAAGAGCATAGAAATTAAGTAAATGAGCAAAATCACTCTATTGTTATTGAAAACCACCCAATTACTACTTCCTAGATAAACAAGAAAAATAGTGCGAGTATCAGGGTTGTCGCTAAGATTTCAAGTTGCCAGGTAAATATAACAAGTAGACGGGGAATCTAACAGCTGGGGATTTCTTCTGGTTCTATTTTTCTTCTAAAAGAAGCCGGGGGGCACATTCGTAGTAGCTGAGGAAAATCCCCGGCCCCCAGCTCTTAAAGACAACCCTGGAGTATGTACTGCAACAGGTGTTTAATGAAGATTGAGTGGTATATCTATTTATGGCTTATGTCTTAAATATCATCTTGTTCGTGTTTGAAGGATTAGTGTTTATCTATTTATGGATATAACTCTGTCATCTTCGTTTTTCACAAAAAGGAAGTCTACTACTTTGAATTTGAATTTGAACATAATGTACAGAGATACATGTGGGAATTAAAATCGGCAGTAGTTTTAAAGGGTACTTCTTTTTCTAGTCAGAAAAAATAGAAAATTATTTTTTAAGTTTGAAATTTTTAGCAACAGAGTCAATTCATTATTAGACAGAATGGTTTTGTTGGCATCAGGAGAGCAAAAATAGCATGACATGTTATTATATAAGCAGTGTTTAATCTATAACTTATTGATAATCAGCTAGTGATTACAGATCTTAAACTATTTCTTGTACACACGCTAAACCAAAGAACTTGGTAACAACTGCCTCAACATTCCTTTGCTAGCAGGAAAAATATTTTTTGAAAGCGGCGTGTCAAATAATTACGGAAAGGAGATTAAAATATTATTTTATTGATAGGTTAAGATTTTTCTTACTATATAACGTGTTTGTCGATTCTGACTTAGCATGAAATTGCACGAATGAAATATAACAGTACGTGGCAGTCATTGATGCGTGTCATTATATAAAAAATAGAAGTTCTTAAGTTATTGATGGAGAAATTAGTCACTGATGCTTACACATATTTTATCAGACAAATCTGTCATTACTTTTCGCCATTTGAGCTTTAAATAACGTGCATATCATTAACATTCCCTTCATTTCGGGATTGCAAAGCAGTTTTTATCAATCATTAGTAAAATTTAGCTATATTTAAAGGTAGCTGCCTAATATACAATGAGTCTTTAATCATGCAGGGGAATTAGAATTTGCAAATCAAAACAAGACCTTACACAACCCTTTTTCACAGGCAACCCTCACACGTGAATGTGAATGATGAAATTGAAATTGGAGTGATTTTAATAAACCCTAGGGGAAATAAACGCCCACATCATAAGAGGAGTGAGGTTTTTTTGACTTCCTAGCAGCTCTGTTTTGTCAGTGTTCTCTCTATATATGAGATTTGTGCTTCAAAGTGTTGGAGAGTCTGCACCGAAAATTGTAGTCTGTGTTGAGCCCGCATAGAGGCATCAAAGTTGTTCAAACTGATTTTGAAAATTTGTACCATTTCAAGGTCAAATTCCCCCAGTCCTACAAAAACACACTGAAGTCAAATTACTCCCCCTGTCCACGGGTTGCCTATGTGGAAATGTTTAGGTTGAGTTTATGACTGGTCTGAGTTTCAGGCATGCCTTCGAGTCGCATACTCTTATCAGGCAGTATGTTTGAGAGGAGTACTTTGCGACTCCAAGGGATGTCTGAAATTCGGCTATTAGATAAGAGCCTTATATAAGCTTAGAACGCGAGAAATTGAACTTGAAAAGTTCAGAAAACATTTTTTACAGCATTTACAGCATCAATAATTAAACCTTTGATTTTACATTCCATTGACTAAAAGCTCTTGATTCGTAAGGTTTTCAAAACCTTGAAAATATCCAAAGCGAGCTGCGCTCGTGTACTTTGGATCTGTAAGAATAAGCTGAACAACTTTTTCAATCAACATATTTTTCATATAAGCTTAATATAGTCATATTTTTGTATTTTCTATCTTGTTTGTTTTCTATGCAAAGAAGTAAATATTCATTTTAAATAGGATATGAGTACATTTTGTTTTCTGATACCTTTATTTTTATTTTTTTGGAAAATAAACAGAAGTCAGTTTTTAGAAACTGTCTCATTTTTGGTTGATTTACTACAAATCCTTACAAAAGCAACTCACCTGAGAGGATCGGTAGTATGTCGTTTATGTTTTGACGAAATTTGTTACGCGAAGGAAAGGCTTGTTTCTTGTCACATAGGCACACAATGCAACTCAAATTGTTAAACCTTCGTCGGCCATTTTGTTTTTCGTCAAGTTACGTGGCTTGTGTGCGCACGGTTTATTTCCCGCCGGTCTTTCCCGCCCCTTCTTTTTCGCGCGCCTTCAAGTTCGTATTTTCCACGAAAACTGCCCCTTATTTTCACCCAACTACTGTATCTTAGCTTTTATGTTTATTAGTTATTTTGGGTGTGCAACTACTGTATGTATTTTTGTTATTAATTCCATTTTTTTTTAAATTCTTTAAGTTGCCTACAGCAGAAGTGAACGTCAGTTTTTGTCCGGATAAAAAACTTCCATAAATTTCAAATAGCTGTGTGCCGCCCAGTGGCTTACACACTGACCCTAGGGACCGGTCATTATTTATGTGGGGGGTGGGGGGGGGGAAATCATGGGGTGGGCCAGGCCTATTTTTTTTAGAGAAAAGGGGTGGGCCAAAAGAGAATTTCACGATGATTGGGGGTGGGTCATTGTGTGTTTTGTAAAGAAAAATTATCACACTCACTACAATTCATGTGGAAGATCTAAATAAATTCTAATGCAATGCTGGACATAAAATATAACACAACTGGATGTCACATGTAGGTATCCAACCTAAGTGTCAATGAGATCTGTAAGCAAGAGCGAAGAAAAGAAAAGCAGGTTCGAGCCTTAAAAGATGTACATTACTATGACTGGAAAACACTTGTAGAGAAAGGGGAGCTTGACACTCTGAAAGCCCCCGAGTTGGACAAATACATTGAGCATAATAAACTTAGCAATAACGGAAAGAAAATCGACAAAATCAAGCGAATCACAGCACACTATTATGAAACTTCAAAGGAATCTACATTTCCTTCAAGCATCAGTGTTGGTGAGGACAGTGATGAGAGTGACAGTGACAACGACCTTGTTTTATGTGATGAAAGTGAAAGCAAAAGTGAATCAGATGATGACAGTCATACTGTAACAATACAAGAAGGCACATCAACAAGAAGTGGCCGCAGAGTAGGACACTGGTCCACAAGATATGCTGATTTCGTTCAGTGAACAGGAACTCCTTATAGAGGTATAGATTGAAGGGGGTTGGGGGTGGGTCACCTCTTATATAAAGTTATATGGGGCTGGGTCAAGAATTAACTAATGGGCTTAAAGGGGTGGGTCTCGCTTTTTCTTTCATGCTAAAACAAGGAAAATCCCCCCCACCCCCCCCCCCACCCCCCCACATAAATAATGACCGGTCCCCTATTTACGGATGGCACATAACACCCACACACACTATACTTTATTTTCATACACATCTTTTTGCCATCCCCGCCCGCAAATAGCAAGAGCTAGACGAAGCGGGCGGAGAGGAAAGGTTACAGCAGTCATAACAGATAATATTGTAAAGTAACTAAATAAACTATGTGGATAAATAAGAATTATAGAAAAACGAGTTCAAGTTACAAAATATATAGTCTTACAGAATGATATTACAAGAAAAATTTACTACTAACCGAACCTATCAATTATTAGTGCATTGAGTCGAGGATGCAGAATTTGCCATTTTTTTTGGGAGAATGGGCCCTTCAACATAATCGTCCTCTGCTTCCATTATCGAGAGTCAAAAGTCATGAAAATATTGATATCCTAATTAAAGCCCAAACCCGAAAAAGACATTGAAGGAAAAAACCAAAAACTAACACGCAAACTTTCATTAAAAGGCTTTCCTAATACTCTAAACGATAGCTATTTTCTCTCATGTTGCTGGGCATTCATTCACGCACCTGAATTTTAGACGATGTAATTTACTAGTAGCCTATCTAAGGATCACATCGAGAAAACAATGCTAACAAGGGCAAAATTGATGCTACCCTATTTTAGGATAAAGACCCTCAAAAGCCATACCCTATTGGACATTTATACATACCTATCTAGCCGATATATGGGAGTACTTCCCCCCTCCCCTCCCACACGCAAACGCACACTCACACAAACCCGAGGACAAAAAGCAGGATGGAAAGGTCGGTGCAGTTAACATTGACCAGTCGAAAGTCTCTTTCAAAGCTATACCTGGGTGTAAACTATCCCTCAATTAAAAAGAAAGAGAATAATGCTGAGATCACTTTTAACTGGGAAAAAGTTGGACGCAAATCAATACTGTCGATGTGGGAGTGTCAAATATGGTTCAACATGTTCAGTGAAGTTTCTGTTTACAGACGTTTACCGGCGAACAAGTCTAGCTAGCCGTTTAATTAATGAGAATTATATATGTGGGTAGATTGCTTTACCATTGATGAAACTTGTGCATCGCCCTCCCTCAGAATGAAACAGTTTTATACGGGTGTTTAATAGGGTGGAAATATGCGGTTTAAGTATTACAGTTTACTTGACAAACCTGAAATGCCTTTCTCTGGGGCTTTTGCAATACTATTTTTGAATAAGGGTCGAAGTTACCAAGAGATGGCTCTTGAAGGCATACATAACATGACAGCTAAATGTGGGCCATTATTCAGTTTACTGCCCTATATATACCCTTCCACTAACACCGCCCCTTACAGAATAAAAGAAAATCGATGAAATTGAAGTTACAAAACATAAATTTATTGAAGTTTATGTTTTCGTCCAAAAATGGGTCCACTGGACAAATTCGACTATGTTTATACTCTTATTCTGGTCCATTTGGCCATTTTGTGGGTGGTTAGTGTTGCTTCTGCAGTACATGCTACTACGAACCTGACGAGACTGCCTTCGTAATTTATTTATTCTTTTATACAGCTATTTCTAGAAAGGTTGTCGGAAAAATGTGCAGGCGACAATCCCGAAAGGTAATATGGGATATGATCAATACACTGTTTCTGACGACTGCACCTGTCGAACCTGCTTTTGTTGCTTTCCTTTAGCACTCGCAAACACATTTTCACGGCCTTTCGTACTAATTCTTTCAAATTTCTTTAAAGAACAGTGAACTTATAACCACCCACAATGCCTTTCGGGATTGTCGGGTGCACTTTTCCCGACAACCTTTCTCGAAATAGCTGTATGCATGTAAATAAGCCTTGCCGGTCTCGTTTGAAAGTAAGAATTCTTTTGTATTTTGCACATGCTAACGAGGTCAGAAAGGCATACATATAAAGAATATATTATCATACATATAAAGAATATATTACTAACCCGCCATTATGAAAGAGGTCTATAAGGCTTTTGGAAACGAAGAGTTCTTTAGCTACCAGCCACTAGATAATTTTTCTTTCTCACTCTTTCTTTTTCTTTCTCACTCTTCCTTTTTTTACTACTCTTTTCCAAGTCTAATTTCGGTTTTGTTAAGTCTTTTTCTTGTTCTTAAGTTGCTTCTGATGATTACGTTTTGTCTTCGGGACCACCCTATGATAAGGTCTCTTAATTCCGCTTCTCTTGCCTGCCCTTGTCAATGGTACACCCGCTCGACAGCATCTCCTGGGACAGTAAGCGGGACAGAACTGCGGCGTATGTTGCACACACTGCACGGGGCAGGGGGCAGGAACAGGCATGGGTTGAGTAGCAGGGTATGGAGCTGGAAAATATATTGGCGGTGCAGGGTATGACATAGGAATTACTGGTACTGTGGGAGCGACGACTGGAGTCGAAACAAATGGTAAGCTGGTAACAGGGTTGGAGCATTGAATTCCAGTTGAACATACTGTACTGCATGTAGGAGGAAGACAGGGGTTTGGACAGCCTACAGGCTTGCAGCCAGAAAAACCTGGAGGAAACGTGACTCCTGAAACAGAAGAAAAAAAATATGAGATTGATGCAACTTTCAGTCAAGATAGGTAGTGTGATAACCCTAAAGGATTTTTGAGCCCTCTCATATACGACCTAGAAACAACGACCTGATAAGCTTCAATTTTATTTCGGGGCAATGAACTTGAAATGAGCATGACGTCATGTTTGTCCACTCTCATTTTGACATTTTCCCCATAAATGTAAATACTAAAGGCGCGTGATTTACTCTCCTTCTCTTCTCATCCTAGTCATGACAACTGTTCTTTTCATTCCTTATTCGTTTAAATTTTAAAGGATAGCTTTTTGCCGGCAGGAAAAACATACCGGATAGGGTTTCTGTTCACACGTGACACTCGTGATTTCGGCTCGATTTCTGTAACGGAGTGAAACTACGCCGCGCCGATCTCTAAAGTTGAGGGTCTCATATCATGATTAGATAGGTGTTCACAGTGTACCCAACCGAATATTTTTTTCGAGTCGAAATGAAAATCTATGAGGTATAGTGTGCGCTTAGCCGTATAAACCTCCAAGTATTAATTGTACCCTCCCTCTATTCACCTGCTTTCTCTTCAAAATTGGCTAAAGAAAATGAAACCAAGTCAAAAAACTATGAGCATGGGTATAGCTATCTGTATGCCCAGTACGCACGTGCGCCTGGCGAAGATAATTAAAAAACAAACACAAAATAGAAAAGCAAAGCAAGGGGAAAGAAGGCAAATAAGATTAACCTCCTTCAGATATAATTTCAAGGGAACAGGGCGTTTGGCAGCTTTTGTCACATGCGAAAAGCCGTAAATACTGCTGCCTGAAGAACACGGTCGTCATAATACCGATAAAAAGGGGAATGTAGTCAAGCCACCCTCGTTAAAATGAATAAGGAGACGGGATTGGGTTGACTTGGGAAATTGTGCGTACCTCTGAAAAATTTCTAGCAACGCCCTTGTTGAGGAAATTTTAGGAGTCCGCAAAGGACTACAGGACTGATCTAATTGCTATGCATGCGGTACTACATTCACTTTTGTAGCCTCTATTCAACGCGACTTTGGTCTAAACCTATGCGCTAGTACAACGAACACAGACACTCCTATCCACGTACCCGTCCCGTTGTAGAGTCTCTTTGGCAGCTTATCAACTGGAATACTTCCAATAAACCCGGTTTTAAGTAGGTTAAGTAACAGCTGCACGGGGTTAGATATGGTGCTAAGAAACTTCAGATAAAAGTCCACTAACAGACTTCCAGGTCTGCAAAGAAACACAAGAAACTTAGTAGTATAGTGCACACTTATTTAACCTCCATTCTGAGCAGGAGTCTCAAGAGCAGGGTTCAGATCCAGACCTTCAGATAAGGGGGAGGGGGGGGTCATCCAGTAAAACCACAACTTGACATAATAGGAAAGGCCGGTGAAGTAACAAATGATGTGTAAACACCCCCGGAGACCCAGAGTTTAAAACAGGTTAACGTTCGCCCATGAAAATGCCGTCGTTCCTAATGGTTGCACCTAGATTTCCCAAAATAATGCTTAGCTTCGGCTTTTACTTGCATTGTGTTTCTCTATCTCACACTTGAAACGCAACGGTCGCTCACAGACGTCCTAGCACAGTACTTCACAGCCTTCCAAGAGAGAAAGGATTAAATATATACGGTGCGGACGAAGCATATAAACGGCAAATGTGATCATCGCACTTAGAAATGTTATCCATTTACCGTAATGATAATTAAGCATGGAGGATAAAAAAGAGCCGAAGTGAAATGCAGGCTTCGGTGAAATCCGAACTCTGACTTTATGAGTGACCAGCTAAGCAATATGCGTTTTCATTCAAGTTAAACTGAATAATGTTTGATGTCACCACCTACCGGAAACTTTGAACACGACATTGCGTTACTGCTTTTACAGCTGACTTAACCTAAAGGAGTAAAAAGTTTGACAAACACTTATTCAAGACTGACTGAGACAGTTTAAAAAGAAGTCTACATCGGTTACGTCATTCAGTGAGATAAATAAAGCTGTTCCTCACCCTGTCACTACTTCTAATAAAAAACGAGCGATAGAAGTAATGGAAGCAAAGACTGAACCGGTAACCATAAACAACGGAGCAAAAGCGAAAAAGGACCAAAAATGAGTAAATCTCTTGTTCCTTCTCTAGTAGCCTGAGTAGCTGGGGATATGTTGGTAAGTTTTTTATTTTGTGGTTCGTAAAGTAAGAGATACAACCGCGCGAAAGCTGAACCGAGGATGAAAAAGAAAACGATGGGGGAGGGGGCCTTCCCCCCCCGCGCCCCCTCCCCTATCGTTTCCTGTTTTGAACCTGCTTCATCATTCGCGCTGCTCTAACTCTTACTTTGCGAACCACAAAAAAGAAAAAAAAAAAAACAAAAATACCGCCAGCTACGAGGACTACTTCTCTACCCACTTCTATCGACTGTCCGCCGTAAGCTCCTGTCACTCTCAAGAACTTCACAAAAAACAGAATAAAGTTTGTTTTGAAAGAAACCGCCATGATAACTGAAAACAAGAACAAATCAGATTTAAGCGGAGTACGTTTTGAAGGAAAATGGAAGCTTTTTTCTTACCTTACTACATAGTTGTTTTTCAAGCCCCTTGAACTCAGAAGATTGTTTGTTGTTCAGCGCGGGATGGTGTTTGCCACTGGGTATTCGCACCACAGCATTAAAGGATTTCACAGGGGAACCTTTGAAAGCGGTACAATACAAAAACTATATAATTGAAAGGCACGACCATAAAACTGACAGTCTCTGAAGACGTGAAATCGCAATGTTTTCTTGTGCGTGCGTTCCCATTTTGGTTAAATCTTCACAATATAATAAAAAACAATATTATTCAAAGACCGTTTGTGCCGCAAAAACAGTCCGTACATCGTTCAACTTTAGTTGGTGGTAAATGTCTAGTTTACAGCCGAATGAAGTTGTTTAGAATTGCTGACTCGCATAAAGAATAAAGAATGGCAAGAGAACAAACAAGTATCCTATTAAGATTGTCCGAATTATTGAAGACAAAGCGTCTGGCTAAGCAAGGTTAACTAAAATAAGGCTACCAACCTGGCCTGTTTGTAACAGAAGCTGTTGTCCTCGGTCTTGGGGTTGTCGCCACCACTGGTTGTGTAGTTGCAGCAATTTTTGCCGTCATGAGTGTGCTTAAACTGGGCTTTTTGGTGCCGGCAAGCACCCCAGGTTTAACTGAAGACCCTGCCGATGGTGAGGAAGTCCTTAGTGACGTTATTATTGCCACTGTTGTTGGAGCTAGGGTTGGTTTGCCTGCGTTTTTTGCGGCTGCTGCTGCCTGGGCCGCTTTTGCTGCTTTCGCTTTAGCTGCAGCCTTGGAAGCCGCCGCAGCGTTTTTTGCTGAAGCTGCCTTTGCATTTGCTACCGCTGCTTTGACAGCTGCTTGTTTCTTAGCTACTTTAGCTGCATTTGCTGCTACTTGCGCCTTTGAAGCTGCTGCCGCTTTTACTTTTGCCGCAGCTTTGGCAGCTGCAGCAGTCTTCGATGCCTTTCTTGACCTGGCTGCTGCTGCTCTGGCGGCAATAGCTGCCTTGACCGCGGCTGCTCGTGCTTGAAGCTTAGCTGCCGCTTTGATTGCAGCATTTGCCTTTGCTTTTTGTGCTGCTTTCTGAGCTGCGTTTCCCTTTGTTGCAGCTGCTGTTGCTTTAGCTGCAGCTGCTGCCCTGACAGCGTTTGCTTTCCTGGCAGCTATTGCTGCCTTCGCAGCCGCCGCTGATTTCTTCGTTGCTTGCGCCTTAGCCGCGGCAGCTTTCTTAGCAGCTGCAGCTGCTTTTGCCACAGCCATAGCTTTGGCAGCAGCCCGAGCTTGCGCTGCTGCTGCAGCCTTCGCTTGCGTCGCCGCTTGTCTCGCTGCCGCAGCTTTGGCTGCAGCCGCCTTTTTTGCAGCCATAGCTGCCTTTGCCTTTGCAGCTGCATTGGCTGCTGCTGCCTTTGCTGCAGCGACAGCTTGTTTTGCTGCTTGCACTGCTTTGGATTTAGCTGCCGCTTTTGCCGCAGCAGCCGAGTTTGCAGCAGCAACCGCTGGTGACACAGTCACTTTAGGAGTTGCGGCAGTTGGCTTTGGAGTAGCAGTTGCTACGGTTGGTACAGTTGCTGGTGTAGCTCCGATGAAAACTGTTGCAGGAAGCCCAGCTACTCCAGGACAAAGCACATCATCTAGGGTACTAGATATAGCTGTGAATTTAATAATATTAAGTCACAAAGGCGTGAGCATTTCTATAATATTTTACAGATAGACAGTACGAATAACAGAATGGAAGACAGTCAGGGGTTGCAATAGCGTGATGATACGTGACTTACTTGAAATGGAAAAGTCAAATGGAGCATCGAGACCATAGGAAGCGTTAAAAGCTGAAAGAAAAGGATGTAAAATAATGTTATTATGGTCATCAGTATTATAAAGGTATAAATTTACTTACGATACTGTTAGGGGACGTATGCGCTATTTACCTCTTTTTGCTCTTCTCCCTTGGACTTTGCTTCTTCGCTGTACGCATGGCACTGTGTATACAAAGTAAGGCTCGTGTCATGAACAATCAAATGGGTCGAACCTTCCTATAACGTAACGTCCACGGTGTAGGTGACAGTTTCCAGAAAAATGGCGGATATTGTAATGACCTTTTTTGGGGAGGCGGACAAAACATTTTTAGGTATAAAAATTTTTATTATATAGCAAATTCATGTATAATAAAAAATCAAACTATACAGAAACCAACTGTTAAAAAAAATGGGAATGTTTATAAACGGAAGCGAATGTCTCAGTTGGTAGGTCAGTTTGTGCATTATTGTTTATGAGTACGGAAAGGTTATGTTGGCAGTTGGGTGGTATATACTGTGGGGCAAGAGGTGAGAAATGAGAGGTGAGATCCGGGTCTTTAAAGTAAGAAAAACTGTATGCACTGTCCGCCGGAACAGAGAATAGGACTGCTAAGGAGAGGTTGCCTTTTAAGGCCGCTACAAGATATGAGGCTTTTTTTGAGCTGATTTGCTTTATCAGGTTAAGAGGAAGAAATAATCTTTGTAAAGCTAGGCAATTGTGCAGCTGCGAATGGACTTAGAAAATTCTGCCCAGGAGGTTGAAAAGGTAAAGCTACATCTAACACAGAAGAAGAACACGTACCACTCTAAACAGTTGAGGAGGGGAGGTGCCTTATTTCAGACTAAGATCTCATTTGATTCATAAGGATTTTTCAGATCAGAGATTAGCAAGGCCACAAGGCAGGGAGATAATACCATTCGTGCTCTTCAGCAAGATTTAAACACTCCCGAAAATGGGCGTTTAAATATTTCAATTATCTGCATGCCAGCCTACCTTTATCGTGTTTACTGATGTGTGAATGGGAGATACCACGGACGTTTCGGCTGTGCTTTTGAGATCTCAGCACGTTGACTTCCTCTCCGCTGTTTCCACTGAAGAGAGCTAGAGATGCAGGATTAATCACGGGGTGCCCTTGACCGTCCTTGTGAAGTTTGATGGCATTTACAAGTCTTTCAGTAAAAGCCTCTTTGACGCGTTTCTTGTCTTGATCCAAAAAATATATGTTGGTAAATACATGTAGGAATTAAAAAATAGTCATCTTTCAAAAAAAACCCTACGTTCAAGCCACCCGCTTAGGTGAACGAAAAGAACAAGAGCTCCACTAGGCAATTACCTGCACTGCTCTGTCCTCGCTTTACTTTGCGCTCTACACGAGGTACGTCACCGTTTCTGCAGCTTGAAAAATTCGGCTTAAATTTTGCCAAATTTGTGCTTTGATCCTTGTCATGCAATCTCCCTCATCATAAATCCCTTTTAAATCCTTTATAATTTACTATTATCTCCGTGTTTTCCATATTATCAAACTAACGTTTTGAGGTTTGTTTCGATTTCAAGACTTCGTTCAGTACAGAGCCCCCTTTTTCGTCATTCATTATATTAACCAGCGCATGCGTGATGGCTTCTCCTGTCCAAGGGCGCCATGTGACCAAACGAAACCATACCTATGCTCTGGAAACTAGAATTGGGTCAGTATTATGTCAAATTGCTATACAGGAATGGCGGTTTGGGGGTCAAATCCTTGACCAGCTTCCCGCGAAGCCTGGTAATATAAAGCTAATAGGGAGCTGAAGCAAAGACGACGGTGACGAAAACGACGTCAAAAAAGCAATAGTAACACCTCACGCTTTTATTTTTCTTTATTTCGTTGCCGTCTTTTTACGATTACGACGTGAAAGTGCCTAATTTCACATTTTGTGGAGGACGTGAACACAAGACAAGACTTTCTCATTCTTTTCCTAAACTTCTGATACAGTTTTTTCGAATTTAGCTCCTGACGAATTGAACGAAATGGAATAAAGCAGCGTGAAAACAGTATTAAAGCCCCGTGCAAACGGACGCAACATTGTTGGCCAACAAATCCCAGCCTTGTTGGATGTTACATGTTGCGTCCGTTTGCACACCTTGTTGCATGTTGTTGGATGTTGTTACGTGTTGTTGCGTAAAGTTTGAAAACGGTCAAACTTTTCAGCCAACAACTCCCAACATTTCTTTTGTTCCGTGATCGCCGAAGCGTAGCTTAACAGTGTTAGATCTGTTTGTACAGCTCTTCCAACATTGTTGGGGCCACGCACGCTCATTACGCGTGGATTACCAAGACTTACGGGTTGTATTCTCCCCACGATGCACTGCAGGTCCCAAACTCAAATTGGGAGTTTTTGCATCTGTTTGCACACCACTACCAACACGCACGCAACAACTCCCAACGTTGTTGGCGCAACAATGTTGGCAGTTGTTGCGCCCCGCCGTTTGCACGCAGCCTAAGAAGTTTTTGTGGCTCTAGTTGACGTTGTTGAATAAACTCCCTGGTATAAAAAAAAAAACGGATGCGTCCCCCAAACAGTCCTATATAGCAATTCGATACAACAGCAACCAGCTTTTCGCGCTCGTCCTCTAAAAACGCCAATCGGCAGATTTACCAAACAACATAACGTTACATGAGAACGAGAAAGGGCGCAGAAAGGATTGAATGCGACTTCCAGGCGGTGTTCAATTTGCGGCCGCTCTGCCATTGGTAAAGCCTGTTTTTAGACCTGCGCGCGCCGTCGTTACTGTGGTTGCGTTATTTTTGCTAAATCGGCTGCCTAATGGTACTTCTAGAAAACCTGAAAGAATGGTTGGGGTGTACACAACAAAGAATTGCTTGAAGAAAAACCAACCTTGCTCTACGTAGGAAACATACGCCACAGTCAAAAGACTTGTAAATATCATAAGCAACCTAAAAGGAAACGTATAAAAACACTCTTCAAAATTTCAAGTAACACAGCACAACAGGCATCGCCTTTAAAAGATGAATCCATGAAAGGGCTGTTCTTCAAAATCCTACCAATTTTGCTTGTGAAAATCTTGGGTGACCTTTTTACTCGTCTTTCCAGGCAGGTTGAAGTATTTCCAACACTTAAAATATAATGTTAACGATATGCTAACGGAGTCGAGAAAGAAAGTCATGTGGCACCATTTTGGGCAAGTGAAGCAGACCATGATGGTATAAACATTTTGGAGAGTATTCCTAAGTCAGGTTGCATCTTTGCCGCCTTACAATGCTTTATTATATTTTAAAAAGCATGGATTATATTTTCGATTAGGAGTGTTGTTTATAGCCGTAGAGTTGTTTTATGTAATAAAATTCTAAAACTGATCAATGGCACAATTTCCAAATAATGCACTGCCCTGTAATTGTTAACCAAGATCAAACTTTATTATTATTGTTGTTGCAATTTTGTAAACCGTATTTTAGCGTTATTCCTTTTGCTGCAAGTTTTAATTAAAACAGTCCGGCTTTTGCAAGAAAGTCAAGTTGACTAAACACACACGAGCTCACTTAACAGGTATTGCAGGGAGCGAAAACAGAAATATTTTGATAACCCCTCGCCGACTGGTTCTATTATTTTCGTCAAGGCTTTATATCAAGTGGAACTTTTTTTATCTCGCTCGTGATTGCTCGTCCTTTCAGCAAAAGGAATAAAAGAATCAGAAAAAAAAATTATTCACTCACCTCATATTTTCTTGGTGTAGAAGGTAATCAACCGCTCACATCACAAAAGCGAAGAGTCGAAAGTTTCTCTGTAACCGTCGTAACAAGGAGAGAACCTGACGAATCGGAACTCGGCTTGAAGTGGTTTCTGTTTTTAACGTAAGGTCATGTTTCAAAAATCCCAAACATAAACTATTGCTTGTGGCCTCAAGAAAAAATATGCAACAACCTTTTGACTTGATGGCCTTAAATAACAGAAAAAGTAGTGTTAATCACCAGTACAACACAATTAAATCTGTTTTTCCTGGTGTAAGCTTGATATTTCAGTATGCAGTGACTGAGAGTGGTACTACCTAAACAGGGTTAAAAAACGAGGGCGTTGTCCTAAACAGGGTATGTATTTTAGGATTTCTTTGTCTTAAACAGGGTCATAGTTTCAAACCCCTTAGCGGCTCACCTGTACCAAATAGTGGTCATCCCAAGGGATTGTAAATGGTTGGAGCAAAGTTAAGAATATTTCCCAGGGGTGGGGGAATTTGACAAGACAAATCAAGTGCTACTCAATGAAGAATCCCCTTGATATCCACTTCAGATAAGTGAGTTTCAAGTAATTGTCGAAACTTTTTTATGATCCTGGTGTGAGACAGTAGTGTTAGTAGTTGTAGCCTGTGTAGTTTGCGGTTTTGTCGCGCGCAACCGTTCAAACAAAGACTACAAAAGCAGCCGTGTAATAAATTTGGCTTAAAAAGCCATGAAAAGATCAGTCAAAAAGCTGCAAAAAAGCACTCTCGCACTGATCGTTCGTCCAGGTATTCATGGGTTGGGGAAAGCAGTAAATCCCGGAGACGTCTCCGTGGTTGCGGGTTCTGCGTATTTTACATCCGCCCACCCCATTCCTTTGAATTCAAAACAGTGCTGCGAATTTTCCCTTTCCCAGGGATAGACATATCCGTGATATATTCCCCTGATGCGCCCCGGCTTCCTACCTCTGGGGCAAGCTAAACTGCGATCAGGACATAGAGGGATAATACGAAGAGGGCAACATCTTAGGTTAGGCCCTGGGTTAGGGGCGCGCGAGGAACGAGGGAGTAGTAGCGCGCCCCTTCGCGTTTCTCTCGCGTCAAAAGTCCCCTCTCCCTTCCTTTCAAATGCCTGCCACGCAGGCTAGCCGATGACAGGTGCATAATACCAAGACTTCGAACTTCAATGTTATCACTTGTGTTATCGACGATCTTGTCGAAGATACTAAGTCCTGTTTTATCATTATTTTTAGAATTTTCCAGAGTATTTTTCTTTAAATTCCAAACATTTTTGCGACATCAGTTCCCGAATGCATTTCCACTACTTCATAAATGGGCAAATATAAATGAAGATTAATTAACTGACTTTTAATACATAATTTTCTAGCCTACAAGTATAGCTTTCTCTCCTCGTTCCTCGCCGCTAGAGACGTTTTGTCTCCTGCAAAATGTCCCAAGAGGCGAGGAGCGGGGAGACACGGCTGTAACAGGCTAAGAATTTTCCGAAGATTGCTCGTTTGCACGTGACCTCACGGCCGCCATGTTAGTGGTCAAGAACAAAAGTATTTCTCTCCTCTAACCATGGGAACTAAACACCTTTTTCATGTAAATTCTTTATAGCCGCGTTGTCACGTGGTTGCAAACCTATAAAGCTACAAGAGTTTTAGTGTCGTCACGCAACACTAAAAACGGCACTGGGGCCCCTGTTGGCCGCACTGGCCAAACTTCACAGCGCTCGTCACTCGTACAACCACCACGAAAAAAGATGACCGGGTATGACTCAACAGATTCAATTACATGTTCTTGAATTTTTATTCTCTTTTTTGAAATCATTAAATTCTGGCAACATGCTCCGTCTGTTAAAATTGTTTTACGCGTCTGAGGAAAGGTGAAGGTCGGGTTCGGTTCCGTTCCACTTGCGAGACGCTTGTGATTGGTCAGTTCTTTCGACGAGCCCGCGATTTCCCGCCAAACGCGGAAAAAAAAAGTTTTATGCCCTCAACAACCTGTTCAAAAGTCTCATGAGAAATTAACATTTCAGCATTTTGATTGCAAATTAGACAGCTTTTTCAGACAGTAGTTTTCATTTTCAGTTTTTAAAACTATTTCAGAATAATGATGCGTCCTTAACTTGCCAGAACTTGCTACAAAAAGTCAGTCAGGATCAGTCAGATGTGACAGTCATCGGATGTTTACATCGAAATTTCGCACAGTGTGGGCTCTCAGTATTTGGCTCTGTTTATTGCGAGTAATATAAATAAGAGATAAAACCCTTTCACGGTGTCATTAAGAACAATATTTACAGAGGGCATTGCTCGTAGTAAACATGGATGAAGGAGGAGGAGAAAACATGGATTTCACTACGAAAATTGCCGAGCGATCCGAGCAAGACTTACTTCCTTTGAAAGAAGATTTAGCGGAATGGCTTTCAAGAGTTTTAAAAGAAAAAATTACAGCCGAGAACTTTATGGACTGTTTAGAAAATGGTGTCCTGGTTTGTAAACTCGCTCAAATTGTGCAAACAGCGGCTCGAGAAAGCATCAAGGCGGGGAAGCACGTAAAACCATTAGCTCCTTTCACTGAGAAGTTTCATCAGAATGCCAAATCTGGGACATTCTTCGCTCGGGACAATGCAGCCCATTTCTTGCAGTGGTGTCGGCAAATCGAGCTTCAGGACTCCGTCTTGTTTGAATCAGATGGACTAGTTCTACAAAAACAGCCGAGAGAAGTGGTCCTTTGTTTACTTGATGTGGCCAGAGTGGCAGCAGATTATGGGATTGATCCTCCGAAACTGATCAAACTAGAAAAAGAAATTGATGACGAAATCGCTGCCGAGGAGCAGAAGAAGCCACATTTAAAACCAACCAAGAAGGAAAAGAGAGTATCCAAAGCAATGAGTATCGATGCTGAGGTAGGAAGCCAATATTCTGCTCTGTATTTTTAATATCACTGAAAGAATAACGAAATATATTCAACTTCGAAAAGTACAGCTTAGTGGGGAAGTCTTGCCAGGGATTTTAAATTATGAAACCTGTCCCGTGGTCATCGAATGCGGGACATACGCCTTACCCCTTGGCTTGTTTTGTATCGCATATTTGAATTAGAAAGCGAGCAAAATGCTCCTACGTGGCTGCTATTGTCGAAATTATTGCAGGAATGTACACCACTTAAAATTTAATGAGTTAGTGAAAGTGTCAATAATATTGTATAGCTGCCAATTCTGAACACTCGAAGACTCGAGAAGACGCCAGTTGGAATGTTTTGTTTTACATAACGGACAGTGATTTACATCTATTAAGATGAAAGTCACCTGTCCTCAATAACTGGCAAAGTTTTAATCAAGTGTACTCCTCATAAATAGGCAAAAATCAAAATATCATGGCGTTCAAAAGTATTTTGAAGGAGGTAACAATGTCTATTTTCAGGTAAAAAATTATCTCAAAAATTATATTTTGCTCAAAAATTTGCTTTGTCATATATGCAGGAAGTAGTTTATCCACAAAAGCATCTTTAATATTGGTACTGTTATTGTGATCATTCTAATAGTCAGAAATATCAGCTGTTGAATAAGGACATGTGCCTCCTAAAATACAGATATTTTGCATTTTTTATCCTAACTTGACAAGAAGAGCAGATCTCATAAGGCCATCCCCATAAAATGCTTCGTTTCCATCGCCCGACCAACCCATTTTTTTGGAAAAGTAGAAAAAAAAAATTCCAGAATCACTTGTAAAGAAGCAAGTACTTTAATTTACAAGCACACGATCTTGTCTTATTAACACCAATTGTCTTAAATTATCATCGATACTTCATTTTTGTGGCCAACTGACCGACTCACCTTCACGAGAGGGAGGGCGATGGGAAACGAAACATTTTATGGGGATGGCCTAATGGCTCTTGGTGGAATTTCTTATAATACGGCCACTGTTGTCGAACATGAATAATTGGTTGTCTGTGTCACTTAATGATTTTGATGTAACTGCAAAATTTAGGGGATAACCATGCAAGCATTACAAAGAATGTTAATGTGGTAATTTAGTAGTTCCATAAAGTATCCATATCCATGAAAGGACACAAAAGGGATTTTTTCTATGACCCCCTGCCCCCCCCCTCTTTCCCGTCTTTGTGGAATTCAAATTAAGCTTCTCACACTGCTTTAAATTGTTTGAGTCTTTGAGACCCCACCCCTGGATATTTTCCCAAACTACCATCCAGTGTTCCTGCTAAATTTTAGTTCAGCCGGTAAGGGACCATTCCTGACCAGTAAGAAAAAAATATGAAAAATATGCACCACAGGTGCACTCTCCTCAGGGGTGGGGTGAGGGCTAAGTTCTGTAAAACGTTATTTCCTCATTTTGAGACCTAATGTATTTTGTGCAAATCAGCTGTTGTAATCTTTAGGTAACAAATTGAAACGTTAGATTTCAATAATTTTATTTTGTCTTAAATGATCTCCTTTCATAATGGGTGGCCAATTTAAAAAAGCAGCCATTCTTGGTGATACCTTTGGGGCAGCTTACTAGAAGAATTCTTTTAAAGTCAGCGGTCTCTCTGCTTTGGATTGCTGCAAATCTGTCTACACTCACTTACAGTCTTGACTATATGAAAGCCGAGTCTTGGGTCTTCCGACTTCGGAAAAGTATTTATATACCTCATGGCCGCAAATTTCACTGGTCGTGCATGAAAGTTGAATTCTCCAGGAAAGCAAGACTGAAAACTAATCATATTCAGTGCTTATTGAACCTTTTAGTGGTTGTAGGCGGGACGAAATGTTGCTTCAAGCGGTAAATTTTACCAGTTACCGCCTGATAAGGAGAACACTGAACTTATAACCCATCTGCAGAAAAAAACAAGGTGAAGGTTAAGGGGTTGCTTGCTTCACCTCTAGGATGAAGAATCTGTAGAGAAGAATTACTTTTTCAATAGAGGGGACTCTTTAAATTTACAGTATCCTTATAATCAAGGAAATGTGGAATGTTAAAATATAGAAAACTAGCATCGTGAAGAATAAGGGTGTGGGTCTAACAGACAAAAACTCCTACAAATGTTTTAGAAGAAACAAGTATCCATATAATTTGGCATGTTGGAGACATTTTGTTCCATATCAGAAAAGGCACGGTTAAGACGCCATACTCCACATGAACTGAATCCAATTTCGAAATTTTAATAGGCCAACCCAAATTAGTTTAGCAGATGCCAGGCACTGATCTTATTCTAGCCAAAAATTCAAAAAAGAGAAGTCAAAATGCAGTAAAGATATATCAAAATTTACGCATTTGGCTGGGCTCACTTGAATTTTGGCACCTGAATCAGTATCGGTCTAGATCCGTTATTTCTGGCTGAATCGTTTCAAACAGATTCAGACGTCGCACTTCACAGGATGTTTATTCCCTGAATTTGATTCAACTCATGAAGTACAGTGTCTAATGGGGCTTAAGTTATGTGGAAATTGGTGCACACTTGTAAAATGTTAGTTTATGGGCTCCAATTTAAGGAGCTAAATTTTCCTTTGCTGTGCAAATTTTGTTCTTAAACTAAAGTTTGAAGTGTTTATTGTTCTCAGGTTGCAAGACTAGCTGCAAAATATAATGTGAGGATAGAAAAAATCAAGGAAGGGAGATACATTGTGGAAGGAAAAATAAACATTTTTGTCAGGGTGAGTGTTTCAAAGCCATCATCCTTCATTGCTATATCATCATCGGTTAACTGAAAAGCAGTTGACTGTAAAGCATCTCCAACTGGCCCTGTTTTGGACAATTCACTGGGGCTGAGTGAGCAGGATATAAGCCTCTTAGAAGTGCTTATTGGGGACCATCCATATCTGGACTTGGTTGGAAAAGGACTTCTACAGTCTCTCTGGGGTCTTCTCCCTTGGAGGGGCTCATACATCGCGTAGATGTTGGTGGGTTCATCCTTCTCCATGCAGGAAATGTGGGCAAGGAACTTGAGCTGTTGTGAGATGACTACTGATAGCAAAGGGCTAGTGCTAATGAGATATTAAATTGTGTCATTTGAGACTTAAAGGAAAATAAAATTTGAACCTAGGATAGGAATCAATGAATCACAAATATATATGCATGTCCAGTTGGAAAGAATCCCTTTGACGGTTTATATTAAAAGTAACTTAACAAAACTAAACCTATCAGATACAAGTAACGGAAAGCAAACAATAAAAAATTAAAGCTGAAGTTGACTGAGCCAATATATCAGTAGCTAGTAGAAAACAATGGGCTCTTAAAAAAATGCAAAATTCAACTTTTTGTATTTGGAAGGTACCACAAGTAGAAAAACACTGACATCTACAGCATGCAAAGAAAGTCGTGTCCGATAGCCCGGGGCTAGTGGATTTTGCTATAGGGCTAGTGATTTTTGGTCTTAACTTGCCTGACGGGCAAGTGCTGTTTTTTGGGGAAATTCAAATTACAGAAGGATTGTAATCAATCCTGCTAATCAAAAAGAGTTTTGGGGCTAGTTGAAATGACTCGTGGGCTAGTACATGCTAGCTACAGCTTGCCCGAATGGCAGGCTGTAAAACTGACTTTCTTTGCACCCTGATCTATGTAAGAAAAATTTATTTCATTGAAGAAAGACGGTGTACATAACAAAAGCCTGTTGTCCTAAAAGAAAGTTAATTACTCTTTGTAGATTTTAAGAAACCATGTGATGGTAAGAGTTGGCGGAGGATGGGACACCCTGGAAAACTTTCTTAGCAGGCATGACCCTAACAAAATTGGAAGGATACTGACTTGTGAGTAAACATGATTATATTTATTATGTTATATGATCTTGGTTTGCTATTTTTTCATAAGCATTTCCTCTATGTGATAATTATCTTTACTGTCAGGAATGCTAGGGTAGGAGGAATCTTTTTGTCTAGTTCGGCTCAAATGTTGGTGCTTTTGTTGACAGATTTTAATTACTTAATAAATTTTTTTCTTGGTGGGGGAGGTTGTTAGAGTATAGCTGCTCATATTTGAGGAAATATGGTAGGTATGTATGTTATGCTAATTAAAGCTTCTTGTTTAAAGTGAATACAGTCAAGTGCCATTAGAGCGGACACTGTTGGGACCTTGAGTTAGTGTCCTTCTGAGTGAGAGTCTGTGATACCAGGAGTTTATTTCAGTCAAATATCTGCAATTTATGTCTGACTGGAATTTAGCTGCTGTCCATATTATCAGGGTGTCTGTTATAGCGGGGTGTCCACAAGGCAAGAGTTGACTGTAAAGAGTGTGTTTATTCAATTTTACTGTTAAACTTCACAGTATGCCAGTTACAGTAAAAAGTACTCCTCCTAGGCAGAGCTGCAAATAACAATAACAACATTTCTTATTTGTCTGACTAAAAATGGTGACCTGCTCAGATGTGTACATGTTGCAGTTACAATCTGTTCTCAGAGGTTAAACCAAGATTTCTTAATTAATTAATTTTGCTTTAGTCTGTTAATGACTCTTGTTAAAGTGTTTTTTTTTTGTTTTGTTTTTGTAGTATTGTAAATGTAATTATTTAATGTGATTATCAATAAACGTATAAAAATAACAAGAAGAAAAAAGAAAAAAAGTTTTCTTTTGGCTCCTCCTTTCAGGTTAGGAAACAAAGAAAATTCGACTGAATAAAACTAGGTTAAATACTGATTTAACCTGAGATTGTTTTTACCTATAACATATATACCACAGTTTTAACCTTGTCCGTTGGAAAGAAAAATTGTATGCAGCCCTACAGACGAAAAACCCAATTCCCAGTCATCTGTCACTTCATGTTACCAAGGTTCCCTTGTAGTAACCTAATGATGCTTTATCTTATTTCCATAGCATCACCTCAGCCTTGTAGTCACCATAATCATCATCAACTGGCTGGTTTGGCAGCATGCTCTGCTTCAACATGAAAGACTGATACCATACACATAATGTTAACTTTAACTTTAATTTTTTGGGTACCTTACAAAAACAAAATACTGAACAGTAATTTCAGTGTTTTAATACAACAGACCCTTTCATTGAATTGCCAACAATGGCCAAAGAAAAATTTTAAGAAGAATATTTACAAAATTTCATTGGGTGCGTTCATATAGGTAATAGCATCATTATCTGTAGAGATATTTGGCATAAATACCAGGAGTGATATATTTTCGAAATTGTTATACGTAATTTTACAAGCCATTTGTCAAGTGAAATTTGAGACAATTTTGAAATGTCACTCATGGTATTTATGCCAATACAAATCATGCTATTATTTGTTTATACTACTACCCGCAAGGTTTGTAATTTTCACATTTAGGTATATCAAATTAAGCTGAAATACCACTGCTCTGAGCCAATCAAATTGCAGAAAGTACTCATGTAGTAGTATAAAAAATGATATGCAACCATGCAAGAGTACTGCTTTTTATATGTACTGATGTGAGAAATCAAACAAGATGCTGTGTTTCATCTGATATATATAGACACCAAGACATGTTGAAAAATCGAGGTACAGTTCTGCTAACTTGAAAGTTTCTGGATATCAGATGAAAAACAGTGCCGAGTGTTGGATTAAAAAGTTGAAATTGAGGAAAATTTACAAGCTGACCTGCCTATTTCTCCTTCAATGAATAAATCACTTTCCAGAGGATAAGTATTAAGAAAGTCCATTGCATTATCCACTGAATAGAGATTATGCGGGGAATAGTATTAAAAAATCCACATTTTAAAAAAACTCGGCCTGAGATCTCTTTAGCAACCAAGTGTTTCTTTTATTAAAGAGTGAAAGGTTGATCAGTGTAGAGTTTTTCTCCATACGCATGCATCTCTGATAGTTTTAAATTTGAGCTGAGAGAGAATCCAAACATTATGTATCCATAACAATAGTCTTGCTTTTCGAAAAGTTAGTTACCGGTATCTTTTATTTTGACCTGCAAAAATTATGATAATTTGTCAAGAAATTAATGTAGGGGTAAAACAGTGTTATTTACTGTAGGAAAGTTAAAAGACATCAGGTAAGAACAGATTTTTATTGCGTCAATAATGTTAATTTTATCAGTGGTCAATTAATAATAATTAAGTCCCATTTTGATTATTGGAGGTTGATAAAGATTCAACAATGGAATCAAAAGCTTGTGTTTAAAAATATTGCGGACTCTTTCTGCAAAATTTGGTACTTATAAGAAAAGAGAGATGCTTATTCTTCGAGGTTCATGTCCACCGAAGGATTTGTTTCTTTATTGGCATACACATTTCTATTATTTCAAATCATACACCTTTTCCAAAATATAGGACAAACCAGCTAAAACCAAATTTATCTAAGGAGCACTTGGTAGCTTAATACCCTAGTTTGGAAACTCTTTCACAGGGTTGGTATTTTTACAAACCTTTTTTTTATACTAACTAGATAATTTACTATGAGGTGCTTTTGTAAATTTTGTAGGTTCATTTTTCTTCCATCCAATAGAAAATATTTGATACCTGAATTCTGTCAAGAGTTGGTATGGTACAATTTGCTAAATACCATATACACACTAGCATGATCTGATCACAACAGATCAGTATGTATTAATTTGGTGTGGATAACATTTTCCACTATGTTTTGTCAGCATATAACACTACTTTATGGTCATGAATATAAGTTGTGATACATTTTTTTAACTGGCAATATTTATCTCATGTTACATGAGTATACTTTACTGTTGTGTTGCAGCCTTAATATAATATTATTTTAATCAGTGGTATTTAGTTATACTGCAGCTGAAAATTATGGGCAAAAATCATGACTAATCTACACAAGATGTTAAAAATGTTGCCTTTAAGGAACCAAAGTTTGTGATTTTAAAGCAATTCTGTTTTTATTTAGATTGATATTTGGAATTTAATATTTATAAATTTAATACATCTGAATAACTTCACTATTTAATAAATAAGTGCTTGTTTTAATTAGTACTGTTGCACAAGTTTGTTATCAAGGATGTTCTATATTTTCTAAAATAAAATTCAGTCAAAGAGGAGTTTAATTTTATGAAATGTATAGATTGGAGTTAATATAAAAGAAGAATCACAAAGGAAAATTTGTTTGCATGTATTTGATTTTTGTAATTGGGGATAAATTTTGTCACCCTGTTTTAATATCAATTGCAGTGGTGAATAAAGAAATAAAATATTATGCCATTTAAGCGCACGGACAGCCCTATTTGTCAAGGGCACTTGAATTCCATTGCAGAATGATATACCAGCTCTAGATCCTCATCATATACACAGCCAATAATGAGGTTCAAAGAAATTTGAAATGTGCAAAAATGAGAAAGAAAGATCCTTGTTGATCATCACTGATTTTTCACTAGTCTCCCTTCCGCAGAGGCTTCTCTATGTCATCAATCTCGTACCCGGAGTCATCAGGGTAAGAAGCCTGAAGACTCTGGGTACGAGATTGTAATTGTCATAGGAAGCTCTGGAGACTGGGGAGAAGTAAGAGCTGATTACTAGCGAATAGAAAATAAACACTCTTCTCAGTTAAAAATCTCTTACTGCCCACATGCGAGCTATTCTTATGCAATTATCTGTTCTATTCTTTTCTGCAGAGAGGAGAGTTTTCTTTACATACTTTCAATACTTTGCAGCCAATTGGGTCCTTTACAATGGTGTGATCATTGCACATTACCCTTTAAATCCAGTGCAACGTTACAACACACTATCGCTGATCAGTTTGTGCCTGAAAAATACCCTAATTATGGTAATTTCATGATCTGCAATAATGTGAAAAAATTAACCTCAAATAATTATATTGAAGAAGAAGGAGAATTCAAACACCAGTTTACTGGCTTACTGGTGCCTACCAAATTGACTGCACTTTATATCTTTTACACTAGTCTTTCTTAGGATACAGTTGTGTTAACTAACTTGTCCTACATACATGGTTATGCATGACTATTTTATTGAGAGGAATAATTATTTTATACTATGCTGAATTTTGAAGATTTCTTTAATTAAAAATAAATTATACCATCTAAAGAGATTTGATTCAAGCCTCTTTCAGCCAACAGTCCACTGCAAAGATAAAAAGAGTCAGATTAAAATATTATTACTTCCATCATTAACATAAAGACAGCTTCTAATTTTTAACCTTCAGTGACACTGATACCATTAAGAATATTCTCTGTGCTGGTCTCCCTTTTAATCATAGTACTTTTAATTAGTTAATGAGGAGAACAAACTGGGCTCGAAAAAATTGAAACTTATCACTTACCCATTGGGCGAAGGCCCTGGCAAATCTATTAATATTACTAAAACATAAACGCAACTGCGCCAGTTTGAGGACTACTTTTCCAAAGGGCAAGTAAGAATACCAGCTTTTTTCAATCACTGATTTATTTATTAATATAAAAATCAAACAGAAACACTTAATCTTGTTTCATCATTTTATCTCTTGTCATTAAGTAATAGAAAACTTTCTCTGTGTTTGCATAGCCTTTACAGTGGTACAAACATGAGAGGGAGCTGGGAGAATTCAACACAGTTCAGCCTGTGATACATGTAGTTTTACCATGTCATGACATGGTCATCACTAAAACAAACAAGTTACACACTTGGCCATAACAGTAATTTTATTACCGTCAGTGTCTAGATTCTTGCACAATATGCACAATTTTTTCTTAAGTGCCAGTTACAGTCAAACTGGGAAACCTGTGAACACCAGAAATATTTCTGGAATGTTTTTGTGTTGCAAGAAAAAAGCCAATCAGGCGGGAGAAAACTGAACTGCAAGCCAGAACGTTATTTAGTTTGTGGTTTTGTGGCTATAGTTGGCATGTCCTGATCTTTGCTGTGATTGGTCATAACACAAAAAACACTCCTGAAATATAATTTTCAAGTTTTGCAGTTTTCGCACTGTAACTGGCAAACAAAGTTTGAGTCTGAGTTTTCAAGACAGTCCAGGGTCCGAAATTGCACCTTCCTGGTCGCCAATGCGACTAAAAATTTAGTCCTGGCGACCAGAATTTCATAGCTGGTCGCCAGCTAGCGACTTGTAAAGCTGGTTGTTATTGTGGACTTAAACGTTCGGAGAAACTGATTAAGAATTGAAACCTTGGAAAGCTATTTGCCAACAGGTGTCTTCCTTTTTGTCCTGCTGATATTTTTTAATTAAAAGGGAAACGAATCTTCCTGTAATAATACCTCCACAACAGCTACGATCAATACGAGTTGAATGTTTCCAAGCCGCCATTACGAGTAATGTGGCACCAAAAAAATGTGGCCTGGTACGAGTAACATAGCGGCTATGTTTCGTGGTTGTTTTGTGGATTGTTTTGTGGTAGTTATCTGAAGAAAATAGTTTTGATATGATCCCGTACAGTCATGGGCAGACAGCTTTCTGTTCCTACGTTCTAGATCAGATGGCTTTACATGTATATCTCCAAAAAGTAATTTGTGGAAAAAATGAGACTTCACTCGTACACGTACGGTTTCTTTCTGGTATCAGGAGCGGAAGTATTGCAATTTTTAAGCACAAAAACGTCCCTACCATGCATTTTTTATTCATGTTTAAACTTTTATTTGAAAAAAAGGGAGGGGGAATTTTTGGTGACCACAATTTGCCCTCTGGCGACCAAAAATTTATATTTGATCGCTAGTTGGCGCTCATATTAAAAAGTTAATTTCGGACCCTGCAGTCATGGGTTCTGAATCTTTTGGGGATCTGAGGTTTGAGTGAGGTGTCACTGGTGAAAACATCTGTCATGTGCAAAGGGTTAACAGTATATCTACTCTTGAAATAGATACTGAATGCAAAGTTGGTTTGTGATGCACAATTATAATAATTTAGGCCAGTTGTTTTTTTTTCCCACTGGGCCCGCATTGATATCAGAATTTATGTTGAAGAGGTCACCCAGGCTAAATAACATTTATTATAATTTATTGTTATAATTTATCATTATTATTATTACAAAAAGTGATAGGATTGATTGCATATCAAGAGATGACAGTATGGAAAATTTTAAAAAAACACGGAAAGTCTCAATATGTTCACCTTTAATCCTCCCTCTGATGGGCCTTGTTTTAGTGCTTGTTTCTCAGCTTCCTCTCTTCTTTTCTGCTGTCTTCTAAGTCTCTCTGGATCTTTAACTCCACGACTATCAGCCTAAACACAACAGACAAGTGTTGATTAACCCTTTAAGCCCCAATATCCACGTACAAATTCTCCAAACTGATCTCTATACATTTCCTTCAAGAATAAGTTGCGAGAATTTGATAAAAGATCATGGCATTTTTCCTTAGGTGATCATTTTAATAATTCTCATAACCTAATCTCTTGACATTGTATGGATATGATTAGGAGAAAATTGACGTTAGTCACTATTGGGACTTAAAGGGTTAATTATACCTGCCAGCTAGCTCACATGCATTAAGTGTGTGTCACACACCTGTGAATCCAAAAGGTCAACCACATGCATACAGGACAATTTCACATGCATTACTCTTCACGCCGGATGACTTGTTCGCTGACCATTAATGTGAGAAGGTGAATTCAATTTCTACCCAAAATAGTCCAGTGAATGGTGATCAATGTCACATCTGAATCCCAAGTTATTAGCTAATGGCTCATGATACCTCCCCTCTGTAATCTCCTAAGATATGCGTGATCTTGGCAGGATGGCACTAAGATTTGGTGCTTCCCACCGCTACATTCTAGGAACATTTTTGGGAATCTTTGGTAAAGTTCAGTAGTCGGTTTCTTTTTGGAAATTTGCTTAAATAAGGGTACAAAAAATCACATGCATTGGACTTTGGAAAAATGGCCAGTATGGTAGATAAGTTGTTTAATCTTGGACTCCCGGAACAATTTACAGAAATCTTTTGGAATTGATTTCAAAATTTTCACAAGAATTTAGTAATTGGAGTTGATTTCAGCTTCAATCCAAACTGTGCCAAGGTAATGTTATAATTAATTATTGTAAAAGATAGTAACACTGAGTAAAATAAAAAATATGATACTAATAACTAGTAAATATTTATGATGACATAATTCAATCAACCTCCTTAAATTTATTTTCATTGCAGAAATAACATAATTTGTACATACAGGCACAGTCCACATCCACATAATTACAGAAATCCCAAAAGGCAAACGAGTATGGATCAGCCATTGCATGGCCACTTGTAGACTACTTAGTGTCAAGGTGGCTCAACCCAGTATTTCATAGGCACATCCTCCATCTTTGAATCTCTTATACTTAAACAAATCGTATTGCAAACGATTATGACATGGATTTACTAATACAATGAACTTTATCGTGGTATTATTTTTTGGGCGATTGGAATAAATGTCACATGGCAATGACGTCACAATGGTTTTAGCTCTAAATCAAATTTCAGCCTTGTTCGACATTTTCTTTTGAAATGCTTTACACTACGTATAATTTCTTTGGATAAATGTCTTCTGCTGTGTGAAGTTTCAAAAAAATCCCTAAAAGGAATTTCAAGATATCTTGGAATTTCTATAAAAAGGGTATAAGTTATTTGCTACATTTTGCATGTTTCCGAAAAGGTTTTATCACTCATTTGTTTTGCAAATGACCCTTTTACACTCTAGAAACCACTGAACGCAAGTACACTTGCACGATTTTGAAACACATGAAAATGTATAAATCAGGGTAAAACACAATACTGAGCTCTTTTTGCAATTCTAAGGCTACTTTCACGAAAACAACAATTAAAACAAAATTCGACGATAGATTTTTTTAAAAATTTTTTAGTACAGTAATTGATCCGTGTACTATTAAATCCTGAATTTTGTGTCAATTGAAAACTTCTAAAGTTGTCTTACATGGGCAAAAAAGTGAGTAAATATTGAAGCCATGTCATATATCTGGCTAAGTTTTTGCTCTGGAACTTCCTATTGTCTCTAGTTTAGCACAACATCAAACTCCCATGCAGCTCGTGAAAATTTACCGCATTTGGTTGCCCTCTGAAATCTTTGCGAAATATGGTGATGCTGTACAATGGCAGAAAACAGTAAATCAATGTTGGATACTGAAATACCAGAATTATTAGCCTATGAAAACAGCCACCTCTCCTCGCTCCTCATCACTAGGAACGTTTCACCAGGAGGGATGACTGCGTCGCAGCAAAAGAAATTCCAGACTAATGATGTAAAATCTGTCCAGAATCTGATCAGGAGCTCTGATTGATCAACAGCATAGTTATATTGTTTTAGCTATTGTTAACAAATGACAGATAAAAGGCAAACAGTGACAAAAGGCAAATGTAAACACACTGAGTCTACTACAAAACAGGCAATATTTGTGGAATATATTCCTCTTTAGAAGAAACATTTGAGATTTACTGGAGCTCGTTCACAGCAGAAAACAAAACTTTATGATAATTGACCAGGAGGAACATAAATCAAATGGATTTAGATTTGGAAGCCCATGACTACCAGATTTATTATGTAAACAATAATTTACATCATCAGTATGGAATTTCTGTCGCTGACGAGCAGATGTCCCTTTTCCTGGCAAATGTGCCTAGAGGTGAGAGGAGCAAGGAGAGATGGCTGTTTTCCAGGCTATGGAATAATGGTCTCTCTCACTTGTTGTTGCCGTCTTAATGCAGCCTCCTCTTGTTGACGCCTTCTAGTTTCCTACAAAAAAATACAAGAATAGACCTTATTCATGATTCCCGCCATCTTTGCTTGCGCTAAAGGACTGGTAGGAAAATAGCAATGTCACGTGGTTTCTCAGGGGGCAAACAAATGATAAAAGCTGCCAATGCAAGAATTTGCCGTCGAGTTTGTTTACTCTAGACAACACAAAATAAAGAACTTTTCATAATAAAGATGATAATGGCAAATTATGGGTAGAAGTAATCATTGTTACTACTCTGGATGCTGTAGTGACTGTAGATGTCCTCCCAGCAAACAATAATGATGTAAATGACAAGGCTGTACTCTAAGGAAAATTGAAGGGAGCCCAGTGCTCTGAAACTGTAAAATCTAGGGTGCCCAGCAAATGATTTGTATGAAAAATCTGAGATTTTCTAGTCGCCAGAGGGCAAAAGTTAGGCGCCAGGGGCCACCGGGCTCTGCTAGAGCACAGCCCTGAAATGTTGTCGAAACTCAAAATGTACTTTTGCTGTACTATTAAGTAGTTGTCTTGTTTTTATAACATAAACAAACTTGACGGCAATTTCTTGCATTGGCAGCTTTTATCATTTGTTTGCCCCCTAAGAAACCATGTGACATTGCTCTTTTCCCATCAGTCCTTTAGCATGTGCAAAGATGGCGGGTCATGAATAAGGTCTATTATTTGCATCAAAGATACCTGAAATGCAGAAAGTAATTTATTTTTAATAGTCCCAAGGCTTAACATAACAGCAACTACAATGAAAGTACAATAAAATAACACGCACATTATTTCCCTTTCATACTGTCGTGATGGTCATGCCCTTTGAAGATAATACACAACTTGAAATTAGAATCAGAATGGATGAGGGTAGGAGAGTTTTGACAAAGATTTTTTTTTCTTGAGAGCGATTAAGAGAGATAAAAAAAATATAGAGTAAGCTTATATTTTAACTTAGGTACATGCCGGGTGACGATGTATCTTAAAACCTGACAGATCTGATCAATACCTTTTCCACTATTTGTTTGCTTGTTTTTTAAAGCTTTTAAAAATATTTTTTCATTAACCTCTAAAATTATATTTTGATATAGGGTACTTTTTAGAACTGGTTAATCAAAAGTGAACCCTAAATTTAAGTTCTTACTTTAGCGTAAGCTTAACAAGCTTTCACACAATATGCATAGATCCTGATTCATTGGACTGTCAGATCAGCAACGACATACATTAATACTCACTGGATCGGGATTTTCCACTTCTGGTTGTGGACTTAAGCAATCGAGGCAATTCCCCATTTTTTCAAATGTAGAATTCTTACATGTCAAAGCAAAGGGAACAAGCAACGTGCCTATTAATTCGCATTCGATTTAATAATCTTGCTCTCAACAATAAAATGAAAGGCGTTGCTGAATCACAATGTTGTCATGTAAGGGTCACCAGCTGTCTTCCACTTTTGCTGTCCCAGGCCTACTCGGTGCTTTAAGAAGAACCAGCCGGCTTTGCAAAAATGGGCACTTCCAATATTCGTGCCCCCTCCCTTACCCCCCGCCTCCCCTTCACGGTTGAGGACCAACTAATGGAAATACTAATACTAATACTAATACTAATACTATTTTTCATTGCACAATAACGACTACTCTATACATAGTTATCAAATCTTTATTTCCACTTCCGGTTCTGCGTTATGTTACAGGCGTTATACCATTTCCAAGCTGCAAGTCTTTTCAAGGCCAGGGGGTCAATTTAAGAAAACTTTTACAATTGTAATTTACTAGTGTAGCTATTGTTTTCAGACCCTAAAACAATGGCTACACTTGTTAAAGTTTTATTAAATTGACTCCTGGTCACATTTCCATTTCTTACAACAACTACAAAAAGGCAGGAACAATACTCGGACAGGATTAGCTGATTTACATACTTAACAATGTTACAAAAACCGTCACTTTGAAAACGAGGCTAAGTGAAAAACCTTTCTTGTGAAAATGAGTATCATTTGCATGAGAATAAAAACTCATTTTCATATCAATAGGATCCGCACTTAGTCTCGCTTTGAAACAGAGGCTGGTTCCCATTGTTTTTCCTGTATGTAATGAGTCGATCTGGTCCGACTTTTGTACCTGCACACCACAAAACCTGCCATATTTGTCCTAAATGATCTAAGATAATCCTATACTTCTAAAGGATACATTGATTCAACTGAGACATGGTTAATTTCATTCCAAAAATTTAGCCAAAACATGTATTTAAAAGTATCGTGGGGCTAACACTGATAAGAACGAAAATTTTCACCGAAATTGGAATTCATAGTTTTAGCTTCCTTTGCAGGATCAGTTGATGGGATTTCGATCTACTACCTTTTCCCGACTTCTGGCAAAATTTTCTTGACACTTCTAGGACCTTACGAATAACATTTTTGCTTAATTCTCTCCGAGCGTTGTAATATAACCTCTTGGACATGAATTGAAATTTGAAAAAGTTGGGCTAACTTTTACAAGTTTTAATGCAACGCCTACTAAAGTCACCTAAAAATTATTATGGTTAGTGCACCCTGATGAAACATGTTTGACATCTTCTACAGGAGCATTTTGTGTCGGGTAAAGGAAAAAAGTAATACCTTCAGCACAAAATTGACCCCAAACAGCAATATCCTCGTGACATAGCCCCTTTAAGTCCCAAGAATGACCAAAGTCAATTTTCTCCCTAAAAATCAATATATAATCAAGGGAAAATGTCGTGAGAATTAATAAAATAATCACCTGATGGGAAAAGCTTTGATATAGGAACAAATTCTGTTAACTAATTCTTCAGGGAAATGTATCGAGATCAGTTTGGAGAATTTGCATTTGGATACTGCAGCTTTGGAGCTGTGGGCTTGGGAGCTGTGTTCCATCTTGGAACACAGGACGTTTTCGCCGTTTTCAAATAAGACGTTGATTCCAAAAGAACTTAAACCAAAATCTTAATTTAAAATATTTCATTCGTTTACATTTTATATTAAAAAGCACGTAGTTTTAAAGTATGCTTTTATATAATAATATGAGATATATGAGACCAAGTTGTGGTTGCTTCGCCCCAAAACGGTTTGTCCGTTTACAGTCGTAAGCTCAGTGGCCTGTCCTTTGAATCGAGGCGAGGCTGATGGTGGCCTTGTACTACAAACCTTCCCCTTCATGTGCAAATCGTGTTATCCTAACAAGCCCATGAGTCTCATCGTTCTACATATGAAAAATTGGAAGGTTTATAACAAAACAAGTTAACCTCTAGCCAGGGGCCCGTTTCTCGAAAGGACCAGGTCCGAAGACAAATTTTGAAATCAAAACCCTTTTGAATAGTAGCACAGTTTCTGGCTCACAAACCGGTCAATTTTGCCTAGTTTCTTTGTATCATTTTCATAATTATTGAAATCTTGCTCTTGAATGCAAACACTGCAAACATAAAACAGCTCTTCGGGACTTTCGAGAAACGGGCCCCAGGGCACTGAGCACACAACAGCACACGTCTAACCGATCAGAACTTTGCAACATAAACAAAAAAGCTGCTCCTGGGTCTCCTTTAGCTAACCCAAAAAGGTACATGCAAATACAGCATTCCACAAAGTACCAAAATACATTTGTTTAAATTTTTTCATACGAAACTATTTAAAGACTGAAAACGGCCCTTAAGTGAATGCGTTCACAACAAGGCCAATAAGTTGCAATAAACAGATGATGAATTTCAAGAGCAACCACTCATCTCTGACTCTATAGGGACACTAATAAAGAGCTAGTTAACGAAAGACGTTATTCAATCAGAATCGAAACAGGGAGGACTTGATATTATTATTTTGTTTTTGTATTTTCCTTTCAAACAATACTAGGATTCATACAAAAAATTGCAACCATTTTTCAAGGACTTTTTAAGGACCACATTAGTTTTTCAAGTACCACCTACTAGGAATATAATTTCACAGATTGTACAAAAATGCACATTCCCAGTCTATTCTAACAAGACTTTAAGGCTTGAACTGTTTGCTTCACCAACTTCTCTACATTTTTCAGTTCACTTGTCCTAAATTGATAGTTAATTATTGCATAAAACATACAGCACTTTATGTAAATAACCTTTAAATTCTCTGAGCTATGATTTCTATTCTGTCTCCGACAACCAAAAAGCATTAAAAATCTCTTTCCAGGCCACTACATTCAAAGTTGAAGAAAACTCTAGGACTTTTCAAGGGATTGCACAGAAATTTAAGGACATTTCCAGGAAAAATGGAATTCAAGGACTCCCCCTAAAACTCAAGGACTTTGCAAGACTGTGCGAGCCCTGAACACACATAAATTGTTTAATTGTTTCAATCTTTTCCTACAATTTAGTCTAAAATAATTATTTTTTTCCTACTCTGACTAGTAAACGTTACCCAAATTGTTTGAAATTTAACAGCCCTTATACATCATCTATATTACCGTCACTGTATTGAAAGAAAATGTTCACTACACAGAACACTATATTCCAAAATGGCAACAAATTTTGATATCCCTTCGCCTTTGATAATTTACCCTCAATGGAACGTTTCCACAGGTGTAATCGAGGTAAAGAGGGATAATTAACAAATATCAAAGACATATTGCCGCCATTTTGGATTAAGGTGTATTGCCATTAGGGAGTTTACAACGACAACCAAAATGCCTGAAAAAAAGTGAATTCACATCCATAAACTTCAGCGCAATTACTCCAATTCACTGAGTGTGTCAAATGCAGGCATTTTCCTCAAGTTGAATTTTGAAAGAACACACTGAAGTTCAGAGAGAGTGAAAAATTTGTCATCATGTGTCTATGTTCATCACGTATTGCCATACACGTGAGATGCCCCAAGATAAAATAAAATAAATTTTGATTACTATTTCAATAACTTCCCACAAAGAAAACTAATTCTGTTAAGAGAGAAAATAAATAGTTAATGGCAGAGGTGAAGCCAACTCAATTAGGAGAGAAGTACACATGTTTTCTATTTCGTTTACAAAACCCTGTAAAATCAATTAAGATGAAGAATTCTTCAATTTGTCATTTACTAAGGTGGCAGCAATCTTCAACTTGATCCACTGTAACGATTCTGAAAATATCAAAGAAATTATCTTCAGATAGGACACAATAGGGCCATTTATACGAGGAAAAATAAGACTAAAGTAATAAAAAAAAAAACTACAATAGTACCTGTAATGTTCCTATAACCCCTGAAGCCATGCTGGACAACTGAAAGGAAAGAAAAGAAAAAATAAAAGAAAAATTCATTGTTTTTTGCATCTACAGTGGAACCTCCATATAATGAAGGGCCAAGGCACTGTTAATATGTTCGCTATAAGGAGGTTTCGTTATATCAAGGTTCTTTTCCATAACAATATTATACTATTAGTGGGGTAAAGAAAATCGTTCGTTATACCAAGGACTTCGTTATATAGAGGTTTATTAAATCGAGATTCTACTGTATCCATAAAACCTGAGTTATCTCCCCACATGGAGAGTTTTTCTTGATTTATCCAACCCGTTCTGTGCAAATTTCGAGTTTTGCATTACAATTTAACCATTGAATTTCCACTCAGCCACACCTCACCCCTTGCCTTAATGGGGGAGGAGGGGGGGGAGGGTGTAAAATCCTTCAAATGTCCGGGTTATAAAGTACTTGTATGGGAATTTAGATAATAGATTCAAGAAGATAAATACACACTGGGATTTTCAGTAAAAAAACACACTCATTACCTTATTTAACTGAAAATTCCAGTAAATATTATTAATGTTTTATCTTCTTGAATCTTTTACTTGAACACCCATACAAATCCTTTGTAATCACAACCATCATTTTCAAGATAACACAATATGATACCATACATATTAATGATTTAACTCTCATACTGAGCTTAGGCTGCCTTAGCTTCGTTGGCATGGCAAGAGCTACTGGTAATTCCAAAACAATACTCATGCTAGTATGCTGAAAGTAAGTAAGTTAGCTAAGATAATCATTTTGATGAATGATACACTACTTCTTGCCAAAAGGATGGATTTTTCTTCATACAGGCTGTTTTAAAGAGTAAGGTCTTTGGTATGATAAAATATGTGACTCAATTCTCACCTTCCCAGTTACCCTAGCCACTCCATCTTTAAGCTGAGAGAGATCTGCAGATGAAAAGCTACCAGAAGCACCTTAAAGAAAGATAAGCATCCAAATGTTTGGGTCAATGACTGCTTATTATGTTAAGCAACATAAATTAGGTTTTGTTACATTGTGTTGGCTGTTTGTAAAATCTGTCTGTTGCTAATTTCATAGGGTTAACTGGGGCAAATGCTTAGCAAGTGAGTGATCCTTACTTGATCTTGAAGACCGCCCATCATCATTTCCAAATAGATCTGCACTAGACAAGCTGCTGGAACCTTGAAAGCGATCAAGTCTGGACTTGACTGCATACTCCTCCTACAATCAAAGACAAGATCAAACTCTTAATTAATAACAGGGCAAGTGCCGTCAAATTTTGAGTCATCATTCTGCGGTGATGTCATGTTACCACAATGTCTGAGTATAAATCACTCTGTAAATATTGCTGCCAAGTTTTACACTTAACAAGAGAGTGTTGGTTTAAAGATTTTTAAGCTAACATTTCATCACAAAAATTTTAAGTCTAAAATTCACCTGTGATATAATTTTGCCAAAATGTCCAAGCATAAATTTTATTACTGTTATCATTGTGTTTCACTCTACAATGGAGCGCTTGTCTATAATATGGAGATTTTTAAACTAAACAACATTTGCTGCTGTCATTTACCATATGTATTGTGGCTAACATCCAAGATCAAGTGAACAATGAGAAAACTGGAAACTGCATTACCTCAGGTGGAGAATTTAACAATAAAACTATTTTTTTCAGTGCTTGATACTCAAGGTGATTTATGTGCACATTTATTTTTCTACACCGCTACTTTTTCTCAATGTTGCCAAAATAGCAACAAAAAATTAGGCTTCTTTTGAACTTTAGAGTACCCACTGCAATACATTGTTAGGCACCTGGACAATTGACTTTACCTGGTCTCTGTTGCCATAAAACTGATCTGAAGAAATACTCTTAGCATTTCCAAACTTTCTCTGAGCTTCACCTGTAGAGATAAACATGGTTAGGGCACAAGCAGAAGAACACAATAATATATAGTAAAATCTGGTTGTTTTAATAACTACTGACACAACTTTTCAGTGGCCAGGTAGTATTTTTTCTTGATCATTATATTTTGCTTTGCGATATACATATCAGTTAGCAGGCATGGGCAACACTGATGTTTGTCCCCCTTGGGCAAGGTACAAATTCATCGCAGATCTGCCACCTGTGCTCATTTTGTATTCATAAACAAAGGTGCTTGACAGTTCTATCTGAGTTCTAAGGTAGCTTACAAAACCAATGCCTTATTTTGAATTGGAACCAACATACAGTAGTAAAAGCAGTTAAAGATACATTGCAATACATCATAATGTATGCAGCATAAGTTTCAGCCAAAATTGCAAAGAGATATTTCAAAAATGTAGAGGAACAAGTCATTTAACTTCAGAGAAAGTTTGGAGTAATTTTTTGTGCTTCTAAAACTAAAGAGTACCTTTCAAAGAACAGCCCCATTGGCAATCAGTTTTGGTTTTAAGAGTAAGCAAACACTGGAATTACTTGCTCCGGAAATTCACACAGGAGGCTCGTTCAAACCTCAGAGCAATTTGTTTTTTGAAATTCCAAAGCAATTGAACGACTTTTAGTTACAGGAAATTTCCAATGATTTCATTGAAATTTCTCTCACATATTTATTGTATCAATAAAAACCGACACCAGAAATTTCAGTCAAAAATATCAGCAACATTTTTTACTAGCAAAAAATATTTACTTGCAGTGAAATCGGAATATTTAATTATTGCTGAATGATATTTGTTGTTCTTTGCAAAGTTCATCATAGCTCAATGCGCCTGTATTAATGACGGAGCCGCCTTAAACTAAGTTCCTTTGCAGAAGAAGAAACAGAAAATGAATTGAGTACTTCAATTAGCTTTTGTGTAACTATATTCTTACTCTTTGCGTTCATGTCGCTGATTGTACCTTCCTTTGTTTTTATGACCTCTATTATACAATAACTGCAATCTAATACATTTTAGTCATGCAATCAGCATTGTTTCCAAATGTTTATGCATATAGACTGTGGTTATTTTGATATATGTTGCCAGAGGAATGATTTCTTTGGTGAAGTTTTCTCATTTGAATTTTCGATATAGAAGCCCAAACTCATGCAGTTTATATATGTCTAGTTTAAACAGGGGGAAGGGGGTTATTGCTAAGAAGAGTTTCACTGCACACTATAATAGTTCAAGATGGTAGCAGGCAGTAAGTTTCAGTGGTAACTTCCTGAAGAGAAGAACAATGATAATGTCCTACTAAAATTATCCTTTAACTACAGCTGAAGGTCTGTTACCTGATGATGACATGTCTATAGGATTCATATCCTTTTTTCTGTTAGACCTAAATATTGTGACAAAAAAGTTCAATAATCAAACTACCAAAATATAAAAAGAAGAAAATAAACAGGTTATGATACCAAATTATAAGTAATTAATTAGTTTGTCTTAAATGCAACTGTTCCCAAAGTCTTGCTCATCAAACAACAGCTATTAAGTGTATCCATTTGCATTTATTTTTACAGCTTTTTACAAATCAGGACTATAGTTATATTGACCTTTGTTGTTGTGGATAGCTTGCTGTACTATTATCATATATTTTTTTTCCCTTCTTATACTAACAACAGTAGTTATTAACTTATCTCTTCATTTACAGTTGCTTCTTCCTATCATAACATAAAAAAAACTTGAATGGAGATAAAAGTCACCCTATCTTTCTTCACGACTGGACCGCCTTTCGCTGGAGAATGAGGACCTTAATTCATCTCTGTGTTCAACAAAATATAAAGTTTGGGTTTGTATGATGTAAACCAGTACCCACCAAAGTTAAAATAATGGCTAGCCGTTTCAAAATGCCACAAATGACATAGATCAACTATGAGTGTAGCTTGAGAGATCTATACAGAAAGTGTTCTTACAGGTTATTTTTTTAGCTAGAGGCAAAAATAGATCTGGTTTAACACTGAAGTGCAAAAAGTACACAAATTTTACTAAGCAGAGATGTACTTCGCAGAATTTAGACGTAAATCACTTTGAGGGGTACAGGTTTAAAGATAATTTGCATGGCATATTTTTCAGCAAGAACTTGTGATGTCTAGTGAAGTTGGACAAGTTCAACACATTCAACATTAATTTTGTTCAGTTTAGAGGAAATAAAATTATTACATCGTGCACATACAAGCAAGTCAAATACCTGTCTCTATCTCTATCCCAAGAGCTTGATCCAAATGGACTGTCATACCTGCAGAGACCATGTTAATATTATTACTTTGCTTAACAACCAGTTATATTTTGTTTTTGTGAGTGGTAGTACTGGTCATTGCATGAGCTCATTTCTTCCAGATCAAATTGACATTTAGAAGTATTGGCGGGGCTGTTACTAAGATTTCAAGTTGTTGGTAAATACATCAAGTTGGGGGGTAATCAAACTGCTATCGATTCCTTTTGATTCTATTTTTCTCTTATCTGCCTATGAAAATAGCCAAGGATCACATTCATAGTAGCCAGCCAATTTCGATTATTGTCTTTCGATTTCGATTATTTCAATTCGATTATGTAAATGTTTCTTATTTCTTATGACATAATGTGTAATGTTAACAACATAAAACCCTAAACCCTCAATTTGAGAATACAGGTAGTAACAGGGACAGGAGGATTCACAGTCGCTTGGTTCGTGGCCATGTTTGAGAACCTGACAAAGATGGTTTGTCTTATTTGGAAATTCTCAAGGGTGGTTGAAGGACAGCGTTTTTACCACGCAACACAAAATGGCGCACGAACTGCTATCATCTTTGCTCGTCAATCAAAAACGCACATTGTAAAGAGTTCTGGATTCTGATTTTACAATATAATAACTCACTGAGGGTACCCTGGAAAGGTATGCCAAAATCGAAGCAAAATCAAAACTTGGAAGCAAAGAATCGTGAATTGAACCAAACAGTCATAATCGCAATTAATCATTACACCACTAGCGGAAACATCCAGCTCTCCAGCCCTTCAAACAAATTTAATCAGGGTGCACAACCATAATAATTTTAGATTAAAATTTGAAAAAGTTGAGCCAACTTTTTCAAGTTTCAATCCATTTCCATCCCTGCCATCTGTTGCAACCAACGACAGGAAACAGTTTCAAATGATTTGACGACAAGTGTTAGCTTGTTCAAAAGATGACAAAATTGCCCCATTAAGCCCCCTATTATAAGGCATCAATTATGTTTTAAATTTACTTTCTTGGAATACATGAATGTTATAAAGAGGACCACAATAAGAGGTAAAAAAGACAAATTACAATAATGACACTTACATTGGGGGTGGTTCAGTAAAACTTGTGCCATCCATGCCATAGCTACAAGGAAATCAAAGGAATCAAAAATCATTTGCACCTACATATAGATTTGGCAGAATTTGATTTGGTAAAAGGGAAGTAAGGCCATCAAAGAAAGTTGCACACCACTTTCAATGAATTTCTCTTCAAAATTCAGGACAAACACAGTCCTGCTTGTGGGAAGTACAAAGAGGAACCAGTGTTGTCAACCTTTCACAGGTTAAGTGGGTAATCAAAGGGTTGACGACTGTCACTTGCAATACAAGTTCTGTTTCACCTCTATCACTGTGTTGAAAGTCAAATAAGTAAATCTAATTTTGGTTTACCTGTCAAAGAAATCCACATTTGAGTTTGAAGACACCCTGAGCCTGTCAGCAAAGGAAGGCTGCGTGCTTGTGGGTTTCACTTGCTCCACCGTCTCCATAGCAGCAGATGCAGAATGACCTCTGCCAGATTGGGTTGTACCCCTTTTTGTCTTGGCCCCACCCAAGCCCATCCCCAAACGCTCCAGCTGGGCTGCTTTCTTGGGATCACTATGCCGAAGCTTCTCTTCTTCTTTCTTGAAGTTAGTTGGATTGTAGGCCAGGTTTGGAGACATGAGCTCCGCTTCTGCTTCCTTGGTATTAACAAGTGCTGCCTTTTCCTTGTCTTTATCCATTTGCTGAGCTCTTGATTCAAGCTCACTGAAGTTCGTGTTCACCTGCATGGAAAATAAAGCACTTTTAACCCTTGAATTCCCAAGAGTGACCAACATCAACAATTTTCGTCAAAACACCCTCACGTCACAGCACAAGGTTTGACTTACAGACATATTAATTACAAACAAATTAATGAAGTTTATGTCTTTGGCAATCACAGGTATGCAGAGCTCTAAATTGATAGATAGTGGTTATCAGAAAAAAAAAAACGAAGAAGAAGAAAAAACAATGTTTGATACCTTGGTGGCTCCAAGACCTCCTTTCTTTGCTCCAAGCTAAAAACACATTATCAAATTAATATAATAATAGTTACCAATATTCCATGTTAAGATTTCATGGGAGGGAGATTAAAAAGAAAAAGAAGATGGGCAATGAAACGGGATGTAGCTAAGGAAAAGATAAGCCGGCTTTTTCATTAGTCAAGCCAGCTGTTTTACTCTACTGCATCTTCAAAACTACCCCTTGTCTTTGTTTTCCAGAGCAATTTGAGCCGGTGGTAAGCTCTTTTTCTGCCAATCAAATTAGCTGCCAGCCGGCTCTTAGCGACATCCCTGATGAAATATTATTAAGTCAAAAATCTTTTGCTTTGAATGAAAAGATCTTTACTAGAGAGTTTCTGGTGTTGAAAGAATCACACACCCACAGTTGACGCTAAGATGTAAAGTTGCTGGGTATATGCAATTAACAAGCAGGGAATTTAAAAGGTAGGGAGTCCTTTTGGCTCTATTTTCCTGTTGTTTCCTAAGAAAGAAGGCAGGAGCCAAGCTCATAGTAACCAGGGGGAATTTCCTGGCCTCTGTTCCTTACTGATAGCCCTGAATACCTCTTCTGAATATTTGTCAAGTTGAACTCAGGGTTTTTTTTAGTAGCAGGAGAAAGGTGTAATGTCACAGGAGAATATTTTAAAAGAGGCCCACATCTGAGTAAAACATAGTCATAAGCTACTGAACGTTAGCCAGAGAATTAAGCACAGTAACAGGGCTTCTGATATTTCGCGGAAAAAAAACAAAATTTTGCGGGATTCACAGGGGCAAATTCGCAGAAAAATCGACCGATTTCGTGGAAGAAAAGTCAAAATTCGCTGGAAAATCGTTCGATTTCGCGAGATTTTAGCGGAAAAAGTCAAATTTCTAAGGATTTTCAGGGGCAAATTCTTAGAAAAATAGGCCGATTTCACGGGAAATTTCGGGGGGAAACTTCACCAAGAGACAATCAGTAAAAAACAGCTGATTTCGCTGGATTTGTTTTTGGCAAATTTTTCTAAAATCAATCAATTTTGCGTCGATTTGACCAGCGTTGTTTAACCTTGTTTTTTTTTTTACCAGGGATAATCATTTGCTCTTTCAACAACAGTTCACTTGAGAAATGAGCGAATGCTAAAGCTATTAACATTATGGTTAGTGCCCAGTCTTTCGCAACATTAATCAAAGAACGACTGGTAGTTTTTGGACCTTGTTTACCCGTTGCAGTGACGAAGTTCAAGATAAATTTGGACGTTTGGGGTGAATAAAACAGGTCTAATGGCCAAGATAAGTATTAAATATGTTTTACCGACAAGTATTTGGAAATATTTCTGGCGGATTTCGCGGTATTTCGCGTTTTGGGGAGAATTTCGCGGGATTTCGCGGAAATACTTGAATTTCGCGGGTCCGCGACCGCGCGAAATATCAGAAGCCCTGCAGTAAACAGAGAATTCTATGATCTTGGATGCCTAATGAACACCCCATAAACTTACTCCTTTTTTCTTAGCAGCAGCAGGTTTTCTTGTTCCTATAGTTGGTACACGGGTCTCTGAAAGGGTGAAATAAACAGAATGAGATAAAATAGCACACATTCAATAATGAATTTTTATTTTATTAACTAACCAGGGCTTCAAAAAGTCCTACTCAGCTGTCTGAGACAAGAAGATTTTCCTATCAGACAAGACAACTTTTCACGCTCACTTGACAATAAGTAAAGGCTGGTGCAAGTCATCTTCTTACTAAGTCATAAACTTAGATAAGGATGCAAGGACCTTGAATCAGTTAAAATTGTTGAGTGCTCTCTGTCTGAAGGACATGCTGAAACAAACCCTGTTGATAGCCAGGGAATGGATCAAATCCAGAACTACTGAATTATCCCTGTCATTACGGGCCTTAGTCATGAAATTTGACCCTGCTCCGGTAAAACAGCCACTCTGTTAGTACGGCCAATTTTTTTGGACGCAATGGTGACCGTATTAACAGGGTTCCACTGTACTGTAGTTGAGAGAATTTGACAAAAGAACAAAATTTTTTCCTTGGTGATCCTAAGTTTTATTAATTCTCATAGCCTATTTACTTGAAGATATATGGACAATGTTCTGAGAAAATTGATGTTGGTCACTATCGCAACTGAAAGGGCTAAAAATACTGGGCACTTGGCCATGCTGCCTCTTGGGAGGGAATGTTTTAAACAACAGAATTTAAAAATATACACATACCTTGATTCTTTGGCGGAGATACACTCAAGCCCTCCATGTTTAGGTGAAGATTGTTGGCTGTAAAGAAAGAAATATGAAAGAATGTTGAAGAACAGTGTAGGTTTATACTCCCATAAGTAAGTAAGTGAGTATCTGTAAGTACTTGAATGTGATTGAAATGGGCAGGAAAAAATTTACATCTACCTGCCCAGTGGGCAAGAACAGAATTTCATTTTTCACTTGCCCAAACTTAAATATTTCTTGCCCCAGGGGAACACAATGCCTTAAGTATCATCTATAGTTCACAGGTACTGTCTACAAAACAGTTTTAAGTTATAGTATTTGACAAAGTGTATAGAATAAATAGTACTTTAAATAATGTGCTAAATTCAGAGTAACTACTGGATTTGACCAGTACCGTGATTGGAGGAGTAATCATGCACAAGCAAGCAAACATGCACTGAGATTTTAAATTGATTCATGCTTTCAGCTACATGTAATAGGGTCACTCATCTCGCAGTCTTTAGTTTTGAAATACATTAATTTAGTTTTGAATTAGTTTGTGTCTGAAAGGAATCATTTACCAAGCTGACAGACAGACTCACAGGACCACTGAGGCTGATTTCACTTGCCCACTGGGCCACCAAAGTTCTAGTTTTACTTTCCCCGGGCAATCAGACCTGGGTTTTTTCCTGCCCTATGAAAGAGCTGAAAAAAGAACCTTGTATAAAATTATACAATATTTTCTTTCACCTTGCTGAAGCATGCAATCATTCATTCAATCTAACACTCATGCTTTAACTAAACAGGCAACTTTACAGCCAGGGGCGTAGCCAGCTCATAGACCCGTAGGCCCAGGCCTACAAATTTTTGTTTTGATTATGCATTGTTGGGGTGAGCAAAAAAGTTTAGGAGGTCAAAGTCAGTTGGTGAGGTCAGACTAGCCATGAATGCAATTTTCAAGATATGTGGAAATGAAAGTCAGCCAGGCCTACAAATAGTTGAAAAGGTGGCTACGCTCCTGACTGCTATACATATTATGTACTGACACTTACCAGAACCATTTCCATTCTTTCCATTGGTACCATTAGTTGGTATTGTGACAGTTTGTGCAAAAGACTGACTTTCTACTTCCTTAAAAAAATCATGCTCCTTGTGATCAGGAGAGTTTGGAGACTGTGGTCCATGATGTCCATCTAAATGAAGCTGAAATGTTTAAAGAATTTTATTTGAAAACCAACTTATAGACAAACATGTACATAAAAGAATAAAAATTATTCCCTACATGTAAATTGACTGGCCCGCCAAGATAAGCTTTAGCTACCTGCGGGTCAGTGCACTTTTTTGAAACTTAAAAAAGGAAAATAAAGAATATTGTTATTGTTGTTGTCAGCAAGAAGTACACTTGAACCTTCAAGCCAGCGATATCACGAAAGATATGCAATTAGTGGAGGAGGAATTGAACAGCTAGGAAGTTATTCTCATTCTATTTTCTTTTCTTTCACATGAAAGTAGCCAGACTATAGTACCTGGTAGAAATCCCTTGCCCCCATCCATTAGTGACAGCCCTGTCTAGCATTTATTCATAGTAAAGTATACATGTTCATGCAAATGACAAATGTCAAATACCTGTGTCCCATATTGCTGTAGTGCTCTGGCTGCTAGGGTGGCCAACTTCTCTCTATACATTTGTGCCACACGGCTGTTAAAACATTAATAATGAGGAGAAGAATAATCAAAATTAAATTTTATTGCCTTCAAAACAAATTCAGACTATAACAAGTTAAGCATAACCAAAAAACTAACTCTTGGTACACAAATACATGTTTGTTTCACATAATGTTTACTTCATTTTTTAAAAAATAATTCCTCCATTTTATGAATAGCCTCTGAAGGCCATGCTGATGCCCATAATGTGCTTTGGTTCCTATCATCATTCTGTAACACCAAACAATAAAAATGATAATTCTAACTGCATCACTTACCTTCTGTATTTGGCGGAGGAGTCCTCAGTTGAAAGGTTATGCTGCCTAAAGAAGGCATTCTAAGAAAAACAAAAACACAGAAATACTTACAATGGACTCTGTTTAATTCACTATAAAAATTTTCAGGCCAGTTTAACACTACATGTACATTCAAACAGGGAAGAAAGTAAGGAAATAGGGCAACAACAGGTCACTGTAAGAGCCTATACTCTTTCCACAACTTTTTGATTTTCATACATAAATGTAACAAGGAGAAAATTGGGCAATCAGCCTTCTCTATTCAGGGGTTTCAATAAGCACCGACGACCGACGAAACGTGTCAGCTACTTTGCTCAGAGAAGTTGGTTACTTTTCACCCCATAATTGAGGCTGGAAAAGAAGTATTAAAGAACGATTCAGACAAAACTTTAATTAAATTACTGATCAGCATTGACAAAAGAAAAATTAGTGCTGTTGATAAAAATCTTGCTACTGTATATCTTTCTTTTAGTAAATTTAGTACCCAGAATGCTGAAAATTGAATTTTATGGCTTCTAAAAATTATAAAATTTTCTGGCGGAGCACACCCCAAGCACACCCCTGGACTCCCCTGAGAAGAAGAGGGCCGGTAGCCCTTTTTTGATACAGTTGGTTACCTTATTCAAACTTGCTGGCTACTTCAATTTTTATTGAAACGCCTGCCATGCAGTTGTATAGTCGTTCTAACTATAAATTTTGTGCATTAAATACTTTGGTATGATCATTACTTCTGTAAAATGAACCTTTTCAACAGACCTTTCACAAGATACTATTTATCTACTAGCATGCACTTCTAACTTTTGAGTATGTGGATGAAATCTTATGGTATCACAATTTAAATGAAACATCCAGGATTCAGAATAGTAGGTTACCCTTTGGACAACCATTTTTCAGCATCTAGCCATCCAAGGTGAAATCTAGGTGCCAAATAAATTTACGGTGGACCATGCCTGTTGCTTACTAACAAATGGTATAGTGTAGTATTTAATTCAAGAGCTAATTAATGTGATCAAAACTGATTTTGTCACTGTGAACTTGCTGCTAGCTAGTTAGCCATGGTTCACTACTTTTCCACTGTATCTAGACTATTATTTTTAAATCCGTGAGTTCTGTTGAGGTTTAGAATATTCTGCCTCAGTTCGAGTTTTGTTGCTTGCCAAGGCGATGACTGATATTTCTTTACCAGTCTATTCTTCTGAAACGATTTATTCTTCTTTTTGTTTTCCTTGAATCTCTTTCCTTTTACCAGATGTGCGAAAATATTGGAACAGTTGAAATCTTTATCCACCCTGGTCAAAACAAACTGATCAATTTGGGTGAATCCACAATGATTTGGCATTTACAGCTGTACATCTGTGAATTTTTTGGAGCTTGGGTGTTACTGCACAGCAGTAAAATGTAAAACAAGATGGCGTACAATAAGAACGTTCATGTCCGGACATTTGTACAAATCGTAAACGAATGGATTGATAATTATTACACAGTACCATGTGTCAAGCAGAAATGTTGACTTAGGATTATAATTTTTGGGTCTTTCAATAACTGTTTATATCTTCAGGTAGCAGGCCGCTTAATTCTAGTCGTCCAGGGAACAACCATGTTCCATGATCTGGTTGTCAGTATCAATTTCTGATGTTCCCTGATGACTGGATGCCCTTTCATTTCTAACTCTAACATTTCAGGCCCCACCCACATATATTCAGATATTTTTTGAATCCACAAATTTTTCTTTGCAGATTAAAAAATTTCCACGTCCACACATAGCGTATTCAAATTCAATTTGCCCGTCCACATGTATCCGGATTCGCTCACAGTTTGTCAGCTTATTTGTAAAGGGACCTCCAGCTCATGCAAAAATTTTTCTCAACATTCTTTCTAATAACTGTTTAGCTGACAAAATTTTTCCACAAAGCACTAGTCAGCTCAGGTTTAACTTGTTTATGGCATCCAATTTGTCTGTCTGATGTGGAGAGAAGCCTTAGAATGTCAAGCTGCCATTTGGCATAATTGAGGTGTACAGTAATCATAGCTAGATTTAACTGCACACAGTATGACTTCAAATAAGTCCAAGAAGTAAGGAAGCAATAAATAGCAGCCATCTTAAATATTCACGACAAAGAACTGGGCTCGATCTTCTTACGTAATTGGATAAAAAATATCCAAATTTAGGATCCACACGATTCCAGATTTATAGCATATTCAAAAATTTCCACTCAAGTGAGCAGATTCAAAAAGTTGCAGATTTGTGTGTCCAATTTGCCAGATACATGTATGCGTGGATGAAAGCCAAATCCGTAAAGAAAAAGTTAAGGGCTGTTGTTAAGAGGCAGGGGGATTTCCCAGGCTACCATGAACGTGGCTCCCGGCTTCTTTCATAGAAAAATAGAAGAAAAATTGAACCAAAAGAAATCTCTAGCTGTTTTATTCCCCACCTACTTGTTGTATTTACCCAGCAACTTGAAATCATAGTGACATCCCTGAAGTTGCAGTTATAAAAATACCTGGATAGGATACGGGTGGACGGAGCCTCAGTAGTACTTTTGGGTTACTTTCAATTTTTGTGATTTCTTTGGAACACTCAAGGAAAAATGAAACTTGGTGCTACCAAATCATAAAGTACATTTTCCGCCGTAAAGAGATTTAAACCTGATGTTTTGAGCAATATTTTCAAAATAGTGAGGGACTGGGGCTTAATTAAGATATCAGTTTTCGATGTTTTCGCCCTGGACAATACACTTTGTCAACTTTCTTGCTCATCAGCATAATTTGAAAGTAACCCCTTGATTCATTCAAAAATACAAAACCTCTTAACTTATTTAGAGGTCCCCCTATTTCCAATCAAAGCCGAGACTTTGAGCAGATTATGGTAACCAAACAAAAAATACTGTGTTATTTCAGGTCTGATATCAGAGCAAGGAAGCCAGCTTTAAAGAAAACTCAGTGGAAGTGATTTCACCTAAATTAATATTTCATTTTTTTTTTCACTGGTCAACAGGTCATTTGAAGAAAAGAACCAACTTCGTTATCAAAATGGAATAAAAACAGAACAGCTGATTTAACGATCAAGATGTCGCTTGCCATGAATGAAATGATGAATTTACGGTCAGTTTTTCAAGAAAAGAAAACAAAACAGTGACGCTAGGAAAATAATAAGAAAACTAAATCATTATGCTTGATTTAACCAAAAAATCAAGATTTCGCTAACAAAAATCAGCATCACGTAATGGCCCTCTCGAGAGTACAAAATGACTTGACACGAAAGATTCCACAGAATAACCCTAAGAATTCTTTTATAACTAATCTTAAGGCCAGTCGAAATAAAGGCTAAATTGGTTAACAACCGATTTTGTTCCGTGAACGAACTCCACAAGAATTTTTAAAATCTTTTTTTCTCAACAATTCATAAGCGCTCACCGCTTTCGCGTTGCCACCAACTTGCATTGCCCTCAGCTGTAGCCATGTCCAGTTTGTATCCAGTTGTGTTGATCTTCAAAAATTGAATAAAACAAAGTTAAATATCATCCATTAAGAGATCACGTAAACTTTTAAAAAAACATGAGCTTAAGGAACTTATGATCGATCAAGCTTTATCCCAAGTACGAATGATCATGGAATCGATGTGCTTTTTTCTCACAAAACGACCAATAGAATGAGAAGGGAAAATAAAACACAAACTTAATATTGTTTCCTCTACCTTATGAACGTTAAGTGAACACCAAGGGATCGATGAACAGCCGAACAGTCAATGCACAGAAATACCCCGTAGGTTACTGATGCCCACGTTGGATTGTTGTGTCCGCAATCAAAGCAAGTCTGAAAACAAATTGGAAACTTCAAGCCATACACGAGAGGACAAGACAATCAAATTTTCACTAATGAAATATTTACCTTGTTTTCTGGCTGAGATTTTAAACGCTTGAAGATAGCAGCGATATCTTTCGGACCCACTGCGGGATCCGCCATTTTCTTCTTCCGAGAGAAGTTTGGAAACGTCATCACTAACTTAATCACGTGATAAGATAGGCCATAGGCAGAGAGAGGGTGGACACTAGTTAAACGTGGAAACGAGGCTGTTGTTGCCCGTCAAAGAGGCGGGAAAATGAAATCGGACAAAAATTTTCTTAGACTACCGTTAGACTTTGAAAGAAATACGCCATCAAATCAAAGACTTTTCGTCTTGTGTTTCCTTGGAGTATCTCTTGCGGATTAAAACTACAAGACCATGCTTTTTGGCCTTGGGCAAAGGAGGTGACAGTGTCACAAGATGCAATCCCACGCTCACAACCAATTGAAGCATCACATTCAGCAGCCATTATTCAAGCTAACGACAAGCTCTGCTCCTTCTCCTCTAACTTCAAGCTCGTATTTTGCAAGTCCGATCAAATCTGTGTCTCACGGGCATCAGTTGAATATACGACCTGTCAATTCACCTTCCAGTAACTACTTCCGTCCCAACACTCCGAGGCAGAAAGAAAGAGGTGATCAAATACAATTTTTCTAATATACTGCGAGGAACGAAATTTATAAACCTACCTTTTATACTTCTAGAAACAGAGAAAGTGGAAAAGGAAAGAGCACAATCTGCCGAAAGAATCCAAACCTTGCACACTCGTCTACATCAAGAAGCAGAGAAAATACGGAAATGGAAAACGTCGACAGAGATAGAAATAAAAGAAAAGGTACGAATACCTTGTAATTCCTAATTCTGTCTCTTACGCAGAACATGTTCGCGAGTTTAGACGTATCCTCAAAAAACAATTCAATCAATATAAGCTTAATCCCTGGCGTACTTATCCCCCGTTCATTTATATATCAAGTGCTGTGCTCCTACGGTTGTCTGCTTGGGAGCATCCTCGGAGACCCAGGGGCAGATAAAGGGGGCGAGGGAAAGTCTAAACGGACGGAAAAATATAGGGAACGAAGAAAAGTAAAGAACGGCGAGAACAGCTCTTCTCGCCGTTCTATACTTTTCTTTGTGCCACATCCGCCCGTTTAGACTTTCCCTCGTCCCCACTATCTGCCCCTGGGTCTCCGAGGATGGCTCGGGAGTTGAGAATTTGCCAGTTATGAATTTTTGCCTTTACCGAACACTAACCCCTGGATAAGAAAGTGATTTTAAAGAGGGGAGCACCCTATTTTGGACAAAGACAACGGAGAGCTTTGGGAAGCTTTGCAAAGAATTTGAAGAGATATAATCTTTGTTTGGAAAGATTACCACTGTAAGGGTTAACCCATAAAGTGACGCTTTTGAAAGAAAAGTAAGCTTACATTTTCTCGTCGTTGTAAGAAAGGTCAATACCGTCCGAAAAATATTAGGAAAACTCTCAGGTAGCAATAAGCTTATATTCTATATTGTAGTTGATTTTTATGAAGCACTTTGTTCACTTGTTTTTCAGTTTCACCGGTAACGTAAATATCATTCCTTCCAATTACGCATCGAGTAAATTTGAGATTTTGAACTCTTTCAAAAATCATACCTTTAGCCTTGTCTCCAGGGTGGGGTATTTGCACGCATTTTTAAGCTGAATGGTGGGGTTACTTGCAAGAATCTGCTGGTCCCACTGTGGGGCATTTGCAGCTTTCTTAAGAAGAAATGACATATGCCGGACAAATTGCCCACGGGGGATAGGCATGCTTGGAATTGATTGAGCCATAAGCTATACGCAATCGTAATCGCCACAAAATCGTACACGGAAACCAGGAATGATTCACAACCTCTTCTTTTTGTATAAAATGAACTGTCTCTCTTACTTAGACTGGTTGGTCCCTGCTGTTCTTTCGTCATTTTCTTTACCTCTCTATAAGCAGGGGCGAATCAAGGGATTTTTCATTAGAGCTAGATCCAATCTCAGGCCCACTGTTACAACTGTTTCTCAACTAATAATTGACTCGCATTGCATCGCAATTTATTAGGTTAGGACCTTAGGAGGCAGCATTCGCCGTCCTTTCACAACCACCACCACCATTCAGTTTTTTAAGTTCAGAACATGAGCTATAGCCTGAATTTCATCTGGTTACTTCTACAGGGGATAATTTTTTCTGTATCTATCTGAGCTCAGACTTGTACCCACTTAAGTTCCAACCTTAGTTCCCAACTTTTAACATACTGAAAAATTCGGACAAAATGCAAAAAAGTTCGAAGAGGGCAAAGTCAGTTGATGGAGCCTAAGGTCCGTAATGTCACCTTCAAGGCAAATACCTACTCTTTTTTCAAGTGGTCCTTACAATACGTTACAGTTTTTATAGAGGGAGTTGTTTGTAATAGCTATTTATAACCCTCAGTCATCAACGTAACTATTTTTAAAACTGATTAACAATTTAATTTGATGTAAGTGCACTTTACCAAAGATGTGAGTAATAAGTACTTCTGTTTTGACAGGAGAAAAAGCTTCAAGAAGCAGTACAAACGATTGATTCGCAGAGAAAGTCCATAATTGAGTTGCAAGTATGGCGTTAAAACAAATAGTATAGAGTTTACATACTAATACTTAATTAAGTCCTGGGATTTAGCACAGCAGGGTCCTCAACAAAAAGAGTCTCAGGAATTATTGTCACTCACACGAGTATAGAAAAACAAAAAATTACTTTAATCCCCAAGCGGGAAAAATACCAGATGAAATACTTATAACTGACAAATTATTTAGGCTCTCTCGAATTATTTTAGTCTGAGGTCATCCCACAGGTAGTTGTGCCGTTTTTGCTTTCCATGTCCATTTCATAAAATTGAATGGAAATCCGAATGAGCAAGACAAAATGGTCCACTTTTAATTTAGTCAAACCCGTGCCTTTTGAAGGAATAATTATTTTTCTAGTCATATATTTCGAGACAAGTTTTGTTAAGGTACTATTATACTATCGATCTTAGGATTCTCTTCTAAAACAAGATGCATGGGTCAGTTAGGAAATGGAAAAATTGATACTTTATGAAAATGTTCTAACGGGGGAACGCATCAGTTTGGTCACAGTTCATTTAAAGCGTCTAACACAATGGAAGGATTACGAGCGATTTGTTAGTAGGCCACTTAAACAAAAGATAGACTCAACTTTATACACCTGTTTTCAATAAAGGTTGCTTTGGGATTTAGTCAACTCATTGAAACGCAGAATACAATGCAATGCTTTGCTTGAGTGACCACCAAACAATGGCTTTCAAAGACCAAAGCACGATTCCCAAAGCAACATTTATTGAAATAGGTGTATGTTTCCTCTTTTTAAAATTCTTAGAAAAGATCCATGCTGTTTTTGTTGTTAACTTTACAGTTTCAGAATGAAAGCCTTAGCACAAGGCTACAAGAAGAGCTTGCAAACAGAGAAGAGGTCGAACATAAGTAAGTTTAAAAAGAGAAGTTGAAGGTACTTCAATTACTAAAATGACTGGAATTTTTCTATTAGAAAATATCCTCATAGCTCATAGGAAACGGTTTCTTTCATTTAGAATCACTTCCACGCGTGATATGTGCAACGCCCTGAAGGACCATGTTGCCAAGGTGGGGGAAAACCTACAAAGGGGTAAGTATTATGATTTTATACTTAAATTCTTTTACTAATTTATGGTGTACAACCAACCTTGCCAACCACTATTTTCTTTCTTCTATGCTGTATGGGCGGGACAAATCTACATTCTAACTAAGCCTTGTCACGTGGGCATGGAAGGGATTCCTAGATAGATATTCAGTTAAGCTGGCGACAAATCATTATGTGATGTTGAACCAAGTTGGGAAGTAAAGATCTTTTTATTCTTTTTGTCTGATTTTTTTCTCAGGAGAGAGTGACCGGGACGAACTTCGATTCGAAGAGAAAAAACGTCTGGAACAGTTTCAGGCCAGGATTCATTTTATAGTTTACCATTATAAAATACAAAATTCTTATCTTTACGCGGACGTCTTTCTATGACAGACATAATGATTCCAAATTATTTATTTGTTATTATTTTGTTTAATAGGAACTGGTGGTCAAATTTCAAGACCTGGAAATTCAACACACAGCAAAATATAATGAAATAAAAGTTACACGTAAGTCACTTGCGTCTGTAACGTTCGGAATTTCAGCCATAAACAGACTAAGGACATTAGCTACATTGATCTTTTTTTGTTTTTCAGTTGAGGAACAGATAAAGGACCACAAACAATATGTCTTGGAATCTTCCGAAAAAATGGATAAAGCGGAGAGTCAGGTACTTCTTCAGTTCTCTTACGCAACTGTGGAACCTCCCACCAAGCGCTCCTCCTGCTGCGGTTATAACAGACACCTTTTCGATAAAAGGTTCTAAAGCTTGTTCTTTATAATGCAGATTTGTTTACTCGAGAACGAGAAAAAGGCAAAGGAGAGTCACATTGCTACAATAGAAGCAGTTCTCGAGAACAGCAAAGAGGAGTTAACTTTCCTAGAGAACCAGCTAGGTAATTAAATAGTAGTACTGACAAAACAAAACACGTTTTCGTGAAGGGATACCATGGCTACCTGCTCTAGTGCTGGAAAGCAGTATTTGATAAATTATAAACCTTGTTCTGAGATAAAATTCTCTACATTATATTACAGAATCTTTTCAAGACAAGGTAAAGAAGCAGGAAAGTGTCATCACATCACAGCAGGTCCAAATTCAGAATACAGAAGAAATGCTACGTTTGAATGCGGTCAGAAACAATTTATTGTGTACATTGGAGAAGACAGTTTGATCTTAATATTTTTAATGGTCTCGGGAATAAAATGTTTTTCGCAAATTCTTTAGGGGGAATGCAAAAGAAAAGAAGACGAGAGGAAAGCGATACAATCACAACTCGAAGACTCCCAGCAGCTGAATCAAACATTAAAGGATAGCGTTCTTGAGATGAAAAAGGAGCAAAGATTAGTATTAGATGAGTTGGAGACACAGCTTTCTTCGTTGATAGAAGAAAAACAAACATTGGAGGAAAGGCAAGGTGTAATAGGCCATTCCCTAGTTCCAAAACCTCTCACTTTCAAAACGAGGCTACGTGCAAAACCTTTCTTGTGAAAATGAGGTTTCTTTTGGATGAGAATAAGAAATCATTTTCGTATCAATAGTTCGCTAGTTTGCACTTAGTTTCGCCTTGAAACAGAGGCTTGGGCCACTCGGAAATGGCCTTATTAAAACTTTATTATCATCAGTCTGATCTGAACATGCACCTATTCCGGCAAAGATGAATCTGCATTACTTGAAACGTTAGAGTCATTTTCATAAAAAAAGTCAAAATAACAGTGTATTATAAATTGGCAGCAATTTAAGCACTGTAACTGTACAATAATTTTGAGGTATGACCAATATACTAGCACTGTATAACGGTCCATATAAACCGGAATGTTACGATTCATACGGATCCTGCGGATTACAAAACTCGCGTACGGTCCGTGAAGAGCTGTTGACGGTCCGTAAACTTCATCTCATTAGTGGGACTTGGGATATTTTCGAGGCAAGGGAGGGTGATAAAAGGTTTGTCGACCTGCACTCTTCGTATCGGTGCTCAGAATACGGACTGCTAGCAATGCTGACGGTTTGTACGGAGCGTGCGTTCCGTCAATTGCCCTCAACGGTCCGTAACAGTGCGGTAGTATTGGAAGTATAATGACTGATAATGTTCGTCAGTTTTCCTTTTTTTAATGGCTCTACTAAGCCAAATGATAATGTTCTTATAGTTGTGCTTTCGTTGTAGCTTACAAGATCTAAACGTTGCCAATGCGACTGCTACAGAAAAGATGAAAGGCCTACAGGTTGAGCTGGGTGAGTGAAGTGTTTCCAATTTTGTTTTGCTCACAAGAAAAGAACCTAAATATAATAATTATTGTGTCGTTATTCTAACCCCCCAAAATTCTCTGCTTACTTTAATAGAGACCGTTACAAGAGAAAAGGAAAAAGTCAACACTTTAAACAGCCACATTCTAAAAGAAAAGGTATGCCTGCATCCATGAAAATAAACTAGATTGATTTGCAAAGTGGTTGGGACAATATGGTAGTGTTCGTTCATCGAGAAAAATCAAAAGTGATTTTAAAACGTCTCCAAATTAACATATTCGTTCATCTTTACCAAGCTAAGTTACTGGTGCTTGGTTCTTGAGTTTGTGGTTTGCATTATTTATTTTTTTTTCAAACAGATTTGCAACTTACTTTTTGTGTTTTCAGGGTGAATTGGAGAAAGCATGTGCAGACCTACAGACAAACCTTGCAAAAGAGTTGGAGAGAACGGCTTCTAAGGCTGAAATAATCCGGCAATCGAAAGAAAACCTGGCCCAGCTCCAAGTTAGTATTTAGTGAGCATGCATGTCTCAGGCATATGTTGACCTGAGCATAAAGAAATCTATATAATTTTACAAGCAACAGAACAAGAACGTAGTTTGATCCTTGAGGTGCAGACCTTTTGTTTTCAAGAAATTTATGTATCAACTAACTTTTGTGTCAATGCATACCGTACCCCACGGTTTTCTTGTGAGCTTGCACCGCTGATGGGAGTTAAAAATGTTTATGTATAATTTGAATTTATTTTCTTTTCCTAAGGAAAAAAATTCCTCAATGAAGAATAGCCTTGATCAGGCTCACAAAGAGAGAGAAGAGCTTAAAGAAAAGATACGACTATTAACGCTTGCTTCAGAGGAAAAACAGGTGAACTTACCAATAAAATGCAATACAAAACTGCTTAAATTGTTGGCTAAGTAGACGTTCAGGGCGTTTTTCGGTATGAAAGCTACACTATCTGATTTCCAATTTGCAGAGAACTATCAGTGATCTGGAAGGAAAATTATATAATGCCAATTACAATCAGAAATATCTATCAGAGAATGTAAAAGATCTTCAAGAAAAAAGCTGCGAAGAAAGGTAATACAAAAAATGGTATTAAACGCTATTGACTAGTCTCATCTCATCGTCTAACTCTTGTTACGTCAAAAGTATAACTTCATTCCGACCATTCCAAAATTTGACCGAATATGTCTCTTTTAGAAAGGAAAAAGACGAACTGCAAAAATCAATAGCAGACCTTAAGGTAAGTTTTCTCTCTATGTCTCTGCAACAGAACTAAAGGTCACTTTGTATTATAGTTTTCCAGGCTTTAAAGCGTCATCGGTAAAACCTTTGGCTATGCGGGAAATCGTTTTTTGTTTTATCATTTTGAATTTCCTCAGCTATGGTTTCTGTAAATGTGTTTTGTTACTTGCTTATCTCTTTTAAGGCGTCCGAAAGAAAACTGAACGAGAAAATATCTTCCTTGGAAGAAAACACATCAGTGCTGGAAAAGAAATTAATGGTAATTCTTTAATTAGGCTGCTTTCATTTCAACTAGGTATATATGTATAAAAAACTATACGGGTACATGGTCCATCATTGCGCGCAACATAAAGAATCGCAATGTTGCAGTTTCGAAGGTAGCTTACTCCATCTAGCAACGTCAATTTGATTTACGGGAGAAAGCATTCCATCTTCAAAATCTTGTAGAATGCGGCGCGCCATGTTGATCGGGACAATTATTTAAACATATTCACTGACATATATCGACGTTTTTATGTCGAAAGCTAGACTGTAAATTCTTAAAAACCAATTCTGGCTTTCCGTCATCAGAGTTCTTCGGAAGACAGGAAAGGGTCTGAAAAGGTCATAGAGAGACTCCAAGAAGAGCATCAAAACCTAAGGTACCGTAGGCAATGACTAACGATCTACCATTAGTCCCTACCAAAGACAACACAAAGCGCCCAAGCATCCTAAGGCGCTGAAGCGAGTAAAGGGTTCGTGTTTGAGTTTTGCGTTTAAAATGGGAGAATTTGTTTTGCTGTAGTCTAAAAAATAACCTGAACTTAACAAAAATATTTTGAACGCTTTTTCTTCAGAGAACAGTATGACAAAATGAAAGCAGATATTATGATGCAGGATGAAGAACGGACGTTGATTTTAGAAAAAGAAAGAGAAAACGTAAGAACGTTTATTCAATTTATAAATGTTTCACACAGAAACAGTCGTTGATCATAATCAAATGCCTCCGTGTAGAAGTACTAAAATCTATCGTAACTGCCCTTTTAACAGACTCAGAATTTAAAGGACGATCTGAAGGAAAGAACAAAGCAAATAGAAAGTCTTGACGCCAAGGTAAGAAAAATTAGCCTCTTGGCCATTAAATAGCCACTGTTCACGACTTGGCACTGAATTTAATCTTAATGAATATAAAAAACACACTACAACTAACAAATAAATTCAATTAAACAATTTTTTGTCTTCGTGTGTTACTTACTACTGCTTAGCTTGCGTATCATATTATCTTTTATAAGATCACGACAATTTTACATATGATTACTTCACGCATTAGCTTTAGATAAAGATAAAATGTAATATAAATTTTAACATTGTATCAGCATGGTAGGCGATACCTCTGATAGAAGCTGTGTTCTGTTAGATAAAAAGTCTCCAGGAGCAGCTTGCAGCCAAAACAAAACAAACTAAAGAAGTGCAACAAGAGGTAAGGTTGAAGCTTTTCCTTGAAATCTGAAGATAACGATCTTTTTTTTCCACATCAACTCTAAACTAATTCGATGGAGATCTTGCTTTGTTTTAGAACAAGACACTGAAAAGCAAAGTTACCACTCAAACTAAAAACGCAGACAAATCTGAAAATCAGGTAATTCGTGATTTTAGAAACCTAACATCAATTAGTAAAAAGAGTAAAAATATTAAGCTTTTAAACACAGCAGAGGCGAAACTATTTTACACTTATTCCTATCGCAAATGTACTCTGAGTAAAACATTGCTGGATAAAGGCTGGAAATTTTCATAGGGTAGTTGCTTGGGTTGTATAAGCAATGGAGTTTGCAAGAAACCGAAAAAATCCGGAACTTCGAAGTGAGCCCTCTCGATGAGTTCTTTTTTTGTTACTCTTAGGGCAAACTTCGTCAATAAAATGTGTTTAAATAAAAATAAAAACTAAATCCGGAACAGTGTCTGGGATTGCGTTATTGCCTTATTCCTTTTTAATCATCTAATCGAAGAGAAACAATTGATTCTTATTTAGTTTATGTTACTTTGCTCCCAAAAATACTCTAGTGGTATCTAGTATAACTTTTACATTTTTTATAACGTTAGAAAACAAAGTTATCCAATGAGCTGAGCGCCTGTAAAGAACAGATTAAGGACCTAACACACAAGGTAGGACTGGATCACTAAGCTGTGACTAGAATAGAAACGTTAGGTGGTTGCTGTCCATACCAACATTATCCATGTGCTGTTTTATTTCCTCGCTTTTTTCACTAAAATCTTTATAGTTAAAACAAAGTAACAAAGAAGAAGAGGCAGCAAGAAACCACTCAGCAAACGTCAATGCAAAGGTACTATACATCGGTTTTTTATATCGTCTACTGACACACATCGTCACTGCCGCGAAGAATGTCTGTGGTTCATCTATTGCTTCGGAATCCTTAAATTGGCCAACAGAAAAAAGTGCACACGCAGAAAAGGGCAATAAAATGTTAAATGTTGTGTAACAAACAAAAATTGCTATACCATTAGCACAGAGGCTAAATTTTCCTGATCAATTCCATTCAGATGGAAGCTCTAAAGGGGGAACTTTCAATGAAGTCAAAAGAATTGGAGAAACGCGAAGAAGAGGTAAGTGGCTGGATTATAAATTATAATTCATAAAATTGTTACATTTATAAATAAATACTAATATAAAGTACATGCGTCATCGAGCCTTTCTCGGGTGTTTCTCTAATTTAGAGTTTACACAGCAAAAATGATAAATTTAACAGGTTAAAAGATTTAAAGAAGGAACAGAAGAAGCCATGAAAGAAAAAGAAAGCACTCAACAGAAATCTGAAAACCAGATGAACGAACTGTGCGCAACGCTTGAAAAATACAAGGTAAACAGTTTAACTAGTTTGAAATATATATTCACCTTAAGCAAACTCAGTTCTTTTTATTAGAAGAGACGGGCGCTCTCGGCTTTTTTTAAAATCCAAACCCTGAATAATGTAAATCATTTTACTAATAGACAGCTAAAAACTATCTAATATGTGTTACTCACAAAAGTTTGTCTCGTCTCTGCTGTAGCTGGAAAACGAAAAAATAGTGGCCCAAAAGGAGCGAGAGCTGGAACTCTTACGTGCTAATGCAGAAAGGGAGTCTCAAGACCAACATGTGGGTTTATTAAAATAAATCGTATTCTAAATACGCTATCTCGCTATTGCAGTTGTTCTATTTATTTATTTATTTATTTATTGACAGTAGTAAAACACAGCTTAATTGCCCTGATACCGCTTCTGATAGCATCTATACTACCATTCTGGCTGTGCCCCAGATAAACCGTAAGATGCTATAAAGCTGTTCCGAATTTCTTCCTTACAAACGGTTTTTTCGAATTCCTTGCTTCAGAGTAAGCAACTCAGGGAAGCCAATGAGCAAATCGATAGACTGGAGAAAGAAGTGAGACGTTTGAGAGTAATGCAGGTAAAGCTATCAATACATGTATGAAGGAGTAAAAGAACATGTTTTCTAGACGCGAGACTCCGGCAAGACTGCCGACCGTTAGAATGCCTGACAGTATGGTCGAACTACGATTATCTAACATATGCATTGTCGTTTATCCCAATGACACAACGTTTTAAATCCTTTTTCCTATTCTGGTCTAGCAAAAAGATGATCAACGATCTCAAATTGAAATCTCCGAGACTGTAGCTTTACTGAAAAAGCAGTTGGAAGAGAAGGTAGGCCAACAAACATATACTCAATAACAAATGCAGTTTATACGCTCGCTCACTCTCATTAACTATCCAAATCATCGATAGCCAAAAATCTAAAATTCTCTATTCAAGGGAAAACACTAAGCCCTAGTTACTCTCGTAGTACATTAAATGAATATAATTCCACGACAATACCAATTCTTAGAATGAAGACATCAAGCTCCTACAAGGAAAAATTGAAAAGCAAGACAAGGTAAATGGAGCATTTCATGTCTTCCCTGTCCATTTGATTGAACTGATGAGATCAATTTTCACGAGTATTATGTTGATGCTCATTTCACTCATGTTAAATTGCATCTTTAGCCATCCAAAACCGCTCGTGAGTCCTTCTCTGAAAAAAAACTAGCGACACCAAAAGTAATCACTCCACAACTACCTGCAGTGGTTCCCGAAACCCCAAAACAGCCTCGAAGCATTCTGAAACAAAAGGAGGTCAGTCAAAAGAAGAGGAGAGTGGTGTTTGCTGGCTCAGATGAACTACATTTCTCTTCATCAGAAGAAGAAGAAAACCAGTTAAGCCTAACAAAGGTTATTTCTTTTTTACTTTGAGCTATGACTGTATATATATATATATTTTTTTATATTTTTAATTAAACTGATAGACAAATCTCTTTCAGTGTAGCTTTTTCCCTTCATAGATTGGAACCAAAGGCTCTAAGTCTGATACAAAAGAAACCAGCGAAAAGGAAAATAAGAAGACCACTCCACGAGCTAATGTTCGATTTTCTCCAAAGCCGTCACCTTGGAAAAATGAACCCTCTGGAGAATCAAAGTCTCCATTTACAGAAGTGCAGAAACTAAAACAAATTCCTCGTGGAAAGCCTATAGCTCAACAAAAACAGAAGAAGGTGCTAAGAAGTACATATTATTTTTCTGGTACACAGTACGATTAACTAGTATTTATAGTTAAAACATTTCAGAAAAACATTGCTTGTAAAACCACATTAAAAGTTACTTTGAACTCAGTCTTCGACCGCCCTCTACATTTCTCTTAGATAATGAACTTGTGATCATGATAAAAAAAAAAAAACTTCTTTCCTAATTCTTAATGATTGTCACTTTAGAACTGATTTCAAGTTTACCGGTACCTAGGATTCCTTATTTAATCTATTGTGTTTTCTTCAATTAGATGAAAATCCAAAGCGAAGAAACTGAGGAAATGGCCAAGTTTAAGGAGTTGTTTCCGGATATGAGCAGTCCTGATTCTCTATATGACAAATCTCCGGTAAAGTAATACGATTATTATTATCATTATCATCATCATCACCATTATTATTATTATTTGGAATTTTAAACCGTCTCGAGTTGGGTCGAATGTTGTTCAATTCCTAAGCAAAAAACACCTCGCCATAGCAAGATTACTTTGGAAAGACCATATTTGTGAACAGAATAATTTTGACACAAATATTGTCGGTTTGGTTCTGAGGACTTTATTGATGGGTATGACACGAGTATTGCCGGTTTAGTTCTGATGACTATATTGATGGGTATGACGGTTTTTTAAAAAAACTATACCTGCACCGGCATTTAATAACTGTACATAAAACGGGATTTATTGTAACTTTTACTTTGCCTTACAGGGCAAAGGGCGTGGTTTACGCCAAACTACTAGATCACCATTCAAGAGTAAAATAACAAAGATTAGACCAATATCAAGGAAGAAAGACAATCAAGAGAGCACTTCTTGGTTTGACTCTGATTCACTCTTTGGATTTGGAATGGAGGGCGAATAAAATTTCGGTGTACCAGTTACTTTGGTTTGGTTTCCTTATTTCTTTGGGCCACTAGTTTCAGCAAGTCAAATGATGTTCTTTTTCACTAATCCGAAACAAAGACGCAAACTGAACGGAACAACTCATGAGTTATGCACTTGTCACCAGCTGGTACACTTGTCTCCAGTTAGTTGATCCTGGTGCAGTTGGTGTGCATCTATTGTGGTTAGAAGATATTCGTATCTGCTTGGCCTTCGGATTATGCCATAAACAGCAGGGAATTAAAATTTGAGTGTGTATAAGTCTACCTTGTGATTGATGCGTTTATAACTAATAGAAAAGAATTTTATAGCAAGTTTCTATTCTAACCAACGCTGGCTTGGGCAATGAAAAGAGTATGTTTTGCAAGGTTTGCCAAAACATTCTCTTTCAGTAAAACATTATTGGGAACAATTTCAGGAAATACAAACAAAGAGGACGGTTTAACACTCCTCACATTGTCAGTTTATTTTTGAAAAGAATCCAAACTGTGTAAATGTGATAAAACAAAAGCATATGCTGGCGTATAGTAATAGTTTTTAGCTATAACACAACTTACAAACATGAGCCATTTTTCACATATATTGTAACACTTCCACCCATTTTCGGAGATTAAAGCATACACACGGTAATGGTTTAAAACAAACTACGAAGAACGGTCTAGAACCCATGTGTACCTTCTACTGATAACTACGGCGTTTACTTATAAAGGCGATCCCTTCACTTTCGCTTACCCTACACTGCCACTTTCATTCTTTACTGAATAAACCTCAGGCAGCTCTAGTTTTGAGGAGTATTATAATTGGTCTACCACATTGAGAGTCAACGCGCGCATTGCAAAGCATATCTATGGATTATATAATCGGGTCCAGCTCAAGCACGTGTGTAGCTGAGTTTATTCCATATGCCACGATCGATACTTGCTTCTTGACTTCCTCTGGGGAATCTAAACCTTTCCGGGCATGATAAATGGCGTCCACGACTCCGCCGTACCACTTGTACCTAATGGTCGGGCTGTGTGTCAAAACCACATGCCTGTAATGGAACATTTCAAATAGTGTCAATAAGTGTCACCTGTAAAAATTCGTAGAGATTGACAAAAGAACAAAAAGGCGTTGATGACAAAATTTCTTTTTATGAAAAAAAATGTGCATGTTCAAATAAGGACGCTCACGGATAAATTCAATTCAGTCGGTAGAATTTCTTCTCCAAATAGCCTTCCAAACACAGGCATTTTGACACAGGTAACGCATTGAACAAACGAAAATCACATATTATTCACTTACCGCTGCAATGGGTTGTCTGGTAGAATAGGTTCGAGGTTAATAAAAGCTCGTTCGACGTTGAGCAAACGGTTGTTGATTGTACGTAACACTGCATCACTGGCAAACAACAATTTAACAACAAAAAATACGTATAAGAATGGAGGAGCGGAGAACTCTAATTCGCTTAATGGTTGTGCCTCAAAAAGTGGATTTATCAAGCGATTTGTGAGCCGAATGGACGTTATTACGTTGAACTGCAAAAACCCGGGTAGCGGAAAGGTAAAAAAAAGACAAACTTAAGTGTCCAACTCACGATCCTCTAAAAGAATTAACTCTAACAAGATGTCTCTGTGCTGTAATGAACCCGTGACCCGTTCTCAGTATATATATATTTCCGTTGAACCTGAAAAAAGTATTTTCTGCGTCAGCCTTGATGGGTTGCCTGGCCTTGCGCTTTAAGGAGAAGGATTGTGCTTATTAGGCAGGGTGGCGTTTATTGGAGATTACGTTATTTAAGATGCTGGAATCGCAGCAAAATTATAATATACTCGGCTCCATTTAAAAAGGGACCTACTTACTCTTTTCTGTCTGCTTTCTTCACGAAGTCATCAAAGTTCTTAGCAGTTTCTTGGAATTTTTCGACAGCTTGGTCAAGATAGTCTGCAATATGATGCGAAAACGCCAGTTATAACAGTTCTATAGAAAACTATTATTCTGAACAATATTACTATGAACTCTTCATGACTATTTGGTATCCGGTTAGCCTGCGAATGCAACCGTTTCTCAATACTCTCCGCGTTTTTCCCTGCCGCTACAAACGAAAAAAATTACAATTTAAACCCCAAAGTTGTATCCGCAAATCCTTTTAGAATCTGGTTAGGATTAATGATTGTTTTAACCGCCCGTGCGAATAATGTCGCTTATAACCATACCAGAATGAGCACGATTCAGCCGAGAAGGCCGGAGAAAAAGACAAAAAACATGTAACTTTTACCCGACAATTCACATTAACATCTTGTGCCACAATCCACCTACATTTTATTCAATTTAATCCTAAGATCCTAAGAGCTTTTCAGACAACTTTTCCCACCAAATGAAGCCTAGCAACGCCCAAGGTAGGCGAGAAATCACAAAGTCAAAGTCAAGATTGCTGAGGCACTTTTATGCCGAAAAACTGTCTTTAAATTTTGCTTTCTGTGCATCGCCGAACTTTGGAAGCTGATATTTTGATTCTGAAACAGAAGGCCATGAACTGAGTGCCCGAACTATAAATGGCATTTTTGGCTCATTATAACCAGAAACCTGCTCGACTAGCTTCAAAAGACGATTTTCGGCAAAATGCCAAGGAGCGAAAGGGTTGACTTAGAAAAAAAATGCAAGAACTAACCCAACTCCTTAGTGGCGTTGTAATTGCTGAAATCACTCCCAAAGTCCTTCCTGATACGTCTGTTGTATTCCTTCATATTGACACCATAGTGTGTCACGTTAAATGGTAGAATATCGTCATCCGCCAAGGTCATTGTTATTTCGGTCCATACCCTTGTGGTCACTTGATGGTATTTGAACTCAGGATCAATCAAATTTGTCATCCACCAAAAGTTGTCGTGAACTGTATGGTATAAGGGATTGCCGCTCGTTTTCTGTGTACGAAACCTCAGGGTCAGATTTAATTCAACTGAATAACAACGAAGTTCCCAAGACTCACACGAAACATGGAAATGTCGCCTTACAGAGTCGTATGTGTAGCGAATATCCACGCTAGGGATTCCAAGACTCTGGATAAAGTTGACATAATCACTGCCTGCTGTTGGTTGTTGAAGCCTAAAAGAAGTAAAGAGAGCATCCAGCTTCAAATATTGTTGGTCACAACATTGCACATTAGCGGCTGTTAGTGGCTGCAGGAATTCACTTAACTACGATAGAAATGAGATGGATTTTCCAGATACCCGCGTGGTGTAACAGTGGTGGGCGTCGTGTTAAAGCCAAATGGAAGTACTAAGCTATGCTTTAAGGTTCAAGAAACAAACGAAATAACGACACAACCACTTGAAAAAGATGAAATGCTCATCAAACAAATGGAATGCGACCTGGGAACTGACAGGATCCTCTAACCACTTAGCTCTGGATAAAGAGCTAGGTAGACCACCTAAAATATAAAAAAAAGTATTTTGACAACACTGATACCTGGGTAAATAGTTGAAACCCATTATTGATGGGATTTTCCTTTTCCATTCTTCAAAAGCGGTCTCGTTTCCTAAGGGACTACGAACCTACCAAATGTGAGCAAAGATAGAGAAATATATATTGGAGATGAAAAACGAGAAGTCCGAAGACTACAGCAAAGCTGATTTAAAACAACGTGTATTACCATGGATTTGAAGATAATGCTGTTGGTTAAATGTGAAATTATTCGTGGTGAGAATCATGCGTAGGAGATCACATAGTGTCTCTGTGGGGATTTGTTTGTCAGGGCGGGTATCAAGAAAATGACGGCATGCATCAATTCCTTGATAGTGTGGAATGTTGGTGTAGAGCGATGACACATCAAGAGTTACAAGAATAGCGTTGTTAGGTAGGTTACCAAGGTTAGAAAGTTTATTAAGGAAGTCAGTAGTGTCTTTAATGTGTGAATCCAAGGTAGAGACGAGAGGGTTAATGTAGTAGTCAACAAATTGTGAGATGCGTTTAGTAGGGTGGCTGTTAGATGAAACTAGGGGGCGTCCAGGATTTCCCGTTTTATGTATTTTAGGTAGTATGTAAAAACGTCCTGGTTTCACGTTTGTTTGTACTAGGTACTTTTTAGTCTTTTCGTCAATGTAGACCGTAACACGCTGTTGAATAGTATCAGTAATGTCCCCGTCTAGTTGTCTGTAGAATTTAGCGTCATTTAACTGTTGGTTGCATTCGTCTATGTACCACCTTCTCAGCTCATCATGCCATCCTCACCACACTAAGAAAGCCATTCCGTTCAGCTTAGCCCTCCGCCTCCGCCGCATCTGCTCTACAGACGCTAAGTTTAAACATCGCATTAATGAACTTAAAACATATCTCCTTGCTCGTGGTTATAATAATAATTTCCTAGAAAAACAGTTCCTACGCGCTGCTAATATTTCTCGTACTAACGCGTTACAGACTTAACCCAAAGCTTCTAACGATGTTGTACCATTTGTTGTCACATATAACCCAGCACTTCCACGCATTTCTAATATCCTGCGTAAACATTTTAACATCTTACACTCCTCTAACCGTTGCAAAGACGTCTTTAAGCAACCGCCTTTGTTGCTTACAGACGTAGCTCTAATCTTCGTGACCTTTTAGTTAAAAAACAACTACCCGTTATCTCCACCAATCATTTTCCGCCGGGCTCCTTCCGCTGTGGACAGAATTGTGCCACTTGTCCATACATTACTAACGGCCTAACAAGTTATACCTTTTACGCTACAGGTGAAACACGCTCCATCACTTCACACATTACTTGTAACACTAAAAATGTTATCTACATGGTTCAATGTAACCGTTTTTATTTACAATATATAGGTGAAACTAAGCGACGTCTTAAGGACAGATTTAACAAACACAGACGTGCAGTCGACAAAACTAACATTAAATCTAAACCCACTACTGTTTCTGAACACTTTCTCTCTCACTCTAACCATTCTTATACTGACATACAGTTAATCCCACTAGAGAAAATTCATTCTTCACGTGACTCAGTTCGTAAGGCCAGGGAGTCGCATTTGATAGATAAGGCCATGACTCTTGAACCTCATGGCCTAAACCGCCGTGACGAATTATTGTAATCCATATCCTTAGTATTTTTCCTTTCCAGTTTTTATGTTGTACGTCATTTCCGCCTCTCCCTTTTATTGCGATATTCTCCATCTATATAATATTGTGATTGCTACATAAGTTCAGTAACATCTGTAAACCTGAAGAAGGCTGGTATGGAGGGTCCACAATAGGGGTTCTCAAATCCCGCTTTCCCGGCTTTTTTTCTTCTGAATCCCGCCATCCCGCTCTATTTTACGCCTGAATCCCGATCCCGCCCCATTTTTTTACGAGATTTTTTGCTTGATTATTGAAATAGACGTTATATCAGACTTACCTTCTAACAATTGTTAGTTTTGACGGTCAAGGTTCTCAACATCACAATAAGCGACCGTAACTTTATTTTCTGTTTTGCTTATTTTTTCGTCTGCGCATCGGTACATTTTAAGTCCTGTATTTTTGGAGTTAGGTAGATTGATGTTATCTGTCTGTTTCACGATGATTCGACTGCTTTGCTGCTAGTTTCCATCAGGCGATGAAGCCAATTCTGTCAGTTGTTTATGTGGAGTGTAGGAAAATGTATATAAACACACAGTTTGTAAAGACTGAGAATATGGTATCTTTTATGAAAACATAAACCTGTTATTGAATGGAATAGCATGACCAAATGCGGACACCCTTCCAAGCAGGAAGTTTGCTTCTCCATCCAAAGTGGCTACCCTACCGTAGCACAGGCGCAAAGTCCATTGATATTCCAGGTTACCGTATACACTGTATGCAAGGATATTGAGGTCGTTGAAACTCAGAGCTCTCTTGAGCTCTCTTAAACTCTAAAAGTCAGGTGGACTTACCTTGACTGTTTCTTTTACGACTTTCAAGGTCTTCACTTGCCTTGAAACAGGAGCTCTAAATATTTCTTTCGGAAGAAACGCATTCCCACTGGCACCTTTTTCGTAATACAAAGCCCCATAATTTATGATGTCTACCACATTGTCGTTATTGTCCACTTCCATCAGTGCTGGTGTGGCCATACCGAGGCCAGACGTACTTAACAAACCTCAGTCCAAAGAATCGTCCAGGTCCGACAGGTCCGTCCAGGCAAATCCGTGAACAAAACAGGAATCAGTGCAGAGCAATGCAGGATCTTAATGAATGTGACTTCCAACCCCAGTGATTTGATACCTCTTTCCAAGTAACGAAAACGATGAAAATAGCAAAACCAGAAAAGACGAACAACACACCAAAGTGATAATTTGACAGGCTTCACTTCCTTTGACACTCATAGCTTGACTACAAACGCGGTATACACACTAAAAAACCACTTTTTTTCAGTCAAAGTTAATAATTTTTTTGTCAAGACAAAACTAAATTCCCGTATCCCGCTATTTTTCCCTTACGATTCTCTCATTCCATCCCCACAAAAATAGGAAATCCCGCTCCGGCTGGTTATTAAAATTCCCGTATCCCGCTTCTGTTTTTAGCCCCCATCCCGAATATCACCACGAAAAATAGCCCAATCCCGCGTCCCGCCAAACCTATTGTGGACCCTCGGTATGGCCAGCCGAAATATTGTTATAAAAAACAATACACGTTGCTTTAAATCAGCTTTGCTGTAGTCTTCGGACTTCTCGTTCTTGTTCTTTATATTTTGGCTGATTTGATCTCTTCTCTAGAGATCCAACGTTTACAACTAGCAGGATCTTCGTCCACGGTTTTTGCAGTTAATTTAATCCTTTAATATTGGAGATGGTTAATAATGTTTTAGCCCACGCTATGCAGAAAAAAAAATGCCGAGGAAAATATATCCCTACTGACCTTCTGCGCTCCTCTGGCCAGTACCCAGTCAAGAAGAGGCGCAGATTTAGCATGGAAAGAGTAGTTTCCTTGAAAAAACATCAAAAGCCAAACGATTTGCTCAATTAACTGGTAATAAAACCTCGCATTTTTCAAATGGATAATAGGCAAATATTCAGGTTAAAGACTTCTCTTAACGAGTAATTTATATCTCTTGTCTTAGCCTTACCGTCAACTGCCATATCGACATTGAGATAGGCTACACCACGAGCGGACAGCAAACGAGAATACTCCTAGAGATAAAGAGAGAAAAAAGAAGGGCTAAATTTATCAGTTGCTTTCAGTCAGTCAGTCAATCAATCAATCAAATAGCAGTCAACCCAGTTCCGGTGGCATACATGGCTGAAGTTTGGTTTTCGCTCTTATCTTGTGTCCAATCAAAAGTGTCCAATTAAAATTGCTTGTTTTACAGTACTTACTTCTATCCACTCAACCGATCCCATATATTGAGGCTCCTCTGCTCCCCAGCTTAACAACACTATGGTGCGCTTTGGCCTCCATCCTAAAGATAGATTGACTGGTTAGCTAAGATCCTGTATCACTATGGGACATAGTGCCGTACATCTGGACAATGTAAAGCATGCGAAATGTAATATTTTTAAAGTCGTTTTATGTTAGCATTGTGCTTTGACCCCTCCATGGAATACCTTTCTTCAACTGCTCCCCGAGGACTCTAGACAGCTCCATCATAGCAGCTGTTCCACTGGAAGCATCTGCTGCACCAAATACCCAAGCATCACGATGGTTCCCTAACATCACCAGCTCGTCTTGAAAGCAATGTTGAAACTATTAGCTAAACGTATCAATTGTGCAAGAGTACTACTCTTGCAGTTGAGTGAGAAGTTGACTCACATTACCGTACTCTCGCAGTCTAAATAGTTTTAACACAACTGAGTGTTGCATACTCCTTAGCCCGGGGTGGGTACTCCCATACATTACCTATACGGGTATGTGCCGCCCAACGGGGTCGTGATTTTGAAGCTCCTGATTTAGAACGGGGTATCCATTTCAGAGGCATTTTATAGAAAGGGGTATAGTATTTCGAACGCACGAAAGCTCCAGTTTTGTTAGCAGCCATTTGAAATTATTCAAGGACAGATTGCTTTTAAAAATACGGTTCAATGCATTAACAAGCAAATTGTCGTATTCTTCGCACCCTAGAACGGAGTATAAAAAAATTGGCCCATTTCTAGAACGGGGTATGAGTTTTAGGGCGAATTCTAGAACGGGGTATCAATTTTAGGGGAATTTTTTTTTAGAACGGGGTGCCAATTTGGAGTCCCGGGCGGCACATACCCACCCAAAAAATACCCAAGTGCCCCCCCCCCCCCCGGGCTCCTTAGGGTCTAACAAGACTATGAGGGAAACCTAGTTGTTCACCCGAGTACCCAACGGGAAGATAAACAGCCCTTAGATGTTTGAGAATCAGCACAGCCTTGTTAAAAAAAGAGAACAACAACAGCTGGTAAACTTGTAATGCGTTCATATGGAGAGTCATTTCCTTTCCTTGAACCAGTTCTCCAGAGAGTTTGTTATTACCCCCTAGGGCTTTTGCCATTACGTGTCAAGCTTAAAGGTCCCAAGCGTAATGTCATCTGAACGAATTTGCCTAGTCCCTAAGCCGAAATTGTTTTTTAAGGCCTTGGACCACGTGGTTAGAGCGAATTTGTAACGATCGTCTCGGCTACTTCAACGAAATGACCGAAAGGAACTTGAAATGACAATGAGACATTAGCAATCAGCCATGCGTATGATTGGTGTTCACGGCACGCATCTCAGATACCAACCTGGATGTGTGGAGCCTTTAATTACGCCCACGACGTTGTAAACATCTGCCAGATAGTTTTCATTGCTGACGTTCAAGAGGACCTCTCTGAAAGAATCAATACAAATGAAAAAATGATCAGCGAATAAATTTTGATTCCTCGTTCGTTTTGCGCCAATGAGTCAGTCCCAAAACAAATATAAAGAGCGGCTAGACCGGATCGCCCATATTGATAAGCCACCTTCTTATCACTGCTCTATGAAACGTCGGTTTCTTGGGATGTTGTGACTACCTTAACCTAGACTTCTGTCTCTCCTCCTTCATAAAATCCTTTTTGAGCCCTGATTAGCTTCATTGGAAGGGGCTGCTACGATTCCAACCCCTGATTCATCGTCCTCGTGAAGTAGAGTGCGTTCAGCTGAGCGTTAGGCAAAACGACAGGAGTTAATCTTGTTATCCACAACGCTGTAGATAAGAAGCTGATGAGCCAATCAGTAACCACATTCAGCTTGGTGCTATGTATAAACGCGGACCATTTGAAAAATTGACTCAAGAAGTGAAATCCAACAGCATACCAAAAACATCAAAACAAAAAATTAAAGTTATTAGGAGTGTCCATTGCGATTCCCTCACCTAGTGTCGTTATCAGCCATCTGGATACCATAAGTAAAGTTCAGACCTCCTTGGAAATCTTCGGCCGGAAGGCCACCAACTAAGGTTCTAAAATAATTTTAATAAAGCACAATTCAGTACCTGTAATTTCCAGTATGGAAGACCGAAAATGAATGATACGTCATGGAGAGAACCAATTGTAGGAGAGCTTCTTGAGGTGGCCACTGTTAACGGGTGAAGTAAGAAAATTAGCGCGAAAATTTACGAGTCAAGGAAGGAAAGAGAGCATCATTTCTCTCTTCTTCTTCTTTTTCTTCAGTCTCAGCACATTAATTTTCTCGTTCATCCTTTTCTTTTCGCTCATTGCAACTGATCGGGGAACTAGGTCATACACCTCTAAAATCAGCAGCTCAATCAAACGAGACAGTGATTCCTCGTGCTATTTAAGATTCGTCTTCTGGTTTATGTGTTCGCCTTGATATCAGGTTGAAAACGAAATTAAAAGTACTTGATTTCGGTGGTTTCCATCTAAAGGGAATGAACGGCATGCATCAAAAGACAGGGCTCGTCAACTTCTCTGGGGAGACACTTCGAATAAAGGAGACATGTTGGTCCAAGTTTGCACCGCAAATTGCACGCTCACCAAAACTTGAAATTCCCGGCGATAAAGAAGCTGATGTTACACGAGACGATTCGCAACGACGATTTTGAGCGCAACACTGAGTTGCAATATTGGAACATTGCTGCAACTGTTCGAAACAACGTCGCAACATTGTTATAAGACTGAGTTACACTAAAATCGTCGTTGCGAATCGTTCCGTGTTTTCCGACCATGCTAGATTTATTCCCCGGAGCCAACAAAGTTAGCGCCACATATAATTATCTGCCTGTGTATTGCCTGCCTCTGTATGTCACCTTACACTCTGCTTGAGCTTGTGTGGATAGTGACAATCACGCTTTATGAGGCGCCGTTGTATGCTTGACACCGGTCAAACAATACTAGTATGATGTAACGTGTATCGCGCTTCAACTTACTACTCATAAACCTTACTCAAGAACTTACCGCAGCAGCGGCTCGGCATCCTTGTATGATATAGGATGAGTTGGGATCTGAGGAAGCAGCTTCTCGGCTTCTTCTTTAGGTAAACGATACATACCCTCTACAACAGGCAATGAATCTCCTTTTAACAGATTTCTGGGCTCAAAAAATAGTCCTTGTCCTTATTCCTTTGACCATGATATTAACAAGTTTGACTGGGATAATTTCTAATGTATTTAAGGTACTATTGCCCTCTTAATCTTCCACTGGTATAACACAACAGATTTATGCACAAAGAATGTACAGGAAAAAGGACATCTGTCGCACTTGAAAACTGGCCCTAAACGTCGGCTATTACATCTGATTTCTTTACCAATCGGTCCAAATTTGGGCCACCTTAAGAGAGTATGTAAACTTTTTTTTGAACACGTGTGTTTCGTAAAAGCGCCGCGCTCTCTTTCCTAACCCAGTTGTTTCAAGGTCAGCTGGCACTAACCCAGAGTTAATCATTAACCATCGTTCAAATTTGCGTTGCTATTGGCAGTTTAAGACAGTCCTTTTGAGTTGAAATAACTGGTCTGATCAGTTCCTAGACAAAATGGTTTTGTTTGAAATGTGGGCAATGTTTATTCCAGGAAAAGGTAGGCATTTTGTTGGAAAGTGACGCGGTTTATTCGGAAAATCGTTCTATCGAATGGCTGGCCTTTTTCTTCAAAAACAATATTTAACTGCCCTTTCCTAATACAAAATAAGTCAAAACGTAGACCTCTTACTAATTACAAGTATGAGTATAGTCGTACCGACAGATGGGAAGCCGGGAGTCTGTGGATCTCCATGTATCGGGGTTGATTTGACACTACCCCGTTGCACTCCAGTACTCGGCATCCAGTTATATTCTGGGTAAACCTTATCGACACCTTTCTTCGCGTACTCTTGGGGATCCATATAAAAAATCGCTCCAATGGCACCTAACGCCTGAGCTCTTTTGTTCTGAAAGATAACAATATACATCAAGTGTGCGAATACCAGCAGGTGACGCCCATTTCATAGCTGATGTACTATATGCTCTGGGTTGTGTTACAATAGGGCAAAAAAAATTAAGTAGACGTTTTTAAATAGGCGAGTGTCACATTAAAGAAACTCATCAACAGTATTGACTGTTATCTAGAAGTGACCTGGTTAAGTTTAGCCTTATCCTTAAACCCTTTCGTCTCACAGAAACAAGGAGGGAAGAAAAAGAAAAAAACGGAAGACAGAGAAGAAAGGAAATATAGTGCTGCTATCCAGAAACTCTGACTCTATTGAATTCGCAGTTACTTAAAATCATCCCTTTTTACAATTCTGCTGCCTTCAAATTCAACGGCTTTGATCGCTTCCAGCCTTGGCAGAGCAAAAAGGCCACCTGTAGTCGCAGTCTACCTGACCTTTGCAGGGCGGCCAATGTTTTCGTATCGCATGATCACGATTTTTCCAGAGCAGCTAATATTACTCTTCTCCAAAGCTTCAAAGTCCTTTTCACGCCCATAATTAGCGTACAGAAGTTTCCCCTGAAAGACAAAACAAGCAACAAAATGAACAAACCCATGTCTGTGTGGTTACTTTAGTCAACCCAATGAAATTGATGAACAAATTGAATTGCCTATAAGCCATAAGAATAGCTTCAATCTTTCAAAATGAAAAAGTGAGTGTTTTTTAATCCCGGATCAGTGGGCTCTTTTCAGCCTAGTATCATATATTTGAAATATTCCACGCTGAGGAGCAAGCAAATTAATGGAACAATTAATGGGTCATCCGTTCAAATTTTGATTGCCTTTCTTTACAAGGTCTGAGTGAAATGTTTGCCCTCCAACATGACAAACGTTTTATCATTTGATGGGAAGGGTTCCCTTTTTCCTGGCTGATCGCTTCACTCGCCTGTGAGACGTGACATGTACAGTGAATAATAGCGGGAACGGGCAGAAGGAATCACAACGAAAAAGCAACTCCAGCTCCTCAGGACAACGATTTGATATGCCCAGCCACAAGAAGTCGTACTTAATGGGTTATTTCAGTTCCAGTCAGTGTTAGTTAATCCATGCTTTAATCTGGCGTTCTTCTCTGATAGGTTACCTCAGCGTAGGACGTATGGTAACGATTTTGAAATAATGGAACATTAAATTAAAACCGAGGATTACCTTGATGCAACCCCATCTAATAGACCGCTAGCGGTCACATCTGCTTTGATGAGCTTATGACCTTTGCAGATTATAAAATTAG
>OZ037996.1:36066988-36094488 GCA_964035705.1 Porites rus
TGCAGAATTTACAGCAAATTTTTCAATAAAAGTTTGAAGAAAATGTTAACTGAGTCATGTGTCATGTTTTTTTCACCGTCCCGTGCTGTTTTAAGCGCTATTTTGCCAGATGAATATTTGACCTCGGAGGTTAAAACTAAAGAAGGCAGGCAGAATCAGCCGCCGGCGCGTGAGCCAGTCCAATTTAAGCTGGAACTGACGCGAAACTATTTAATTTCTTACCTCAAAAATACCGGCTCCCGATCCACTAGATATGTATACATGCCCCATCCGAATGAGAGCTCAATCCTCCCAAAACTTCTCGAGAAAAGCGATCCTGAGGTTGCAAGACCAGCTTTCTCAACATGACCGGTGCAAAAATCTCAACAAAAGGCATTTGAGGTATGCGCGTCGATTCAAATCCACCAATCAGCGTATCGCGACCGTTGGCAGTTCAAAACAACAACCCTGCCACGCGCAGGGATGTTTGTTTGGGCGCGATACGCTGCATCAGTTTGGTCACAGTTTGGTCACAGCGGTTCATTTAAAACGTCTAACACAATGGAAGGATTGCGAGCGATTTGTTAGTAGGCAACTTAAACAAAAGATAAACAAAGACTCGACTTTATACACCTATTTCCAATAAAGGTTGCTTTGGGATTTGGTCATTGAAACACAGAATACAATTCAATGCAATGCTTTGCTTGACCACCAAACAATGGTTTGCTTGACCACCAAACAATGGCTTTCAAAGACCAAAGCACGATTCCCAAAGCAACCTTTATTGAAATAGGTGTATGCTTCCTCCTGTGTTAAAATGCTTAGAAAAGCTCCATGCTGTTTTTGTTGTTAACTTTTCAGTTTCAGAATAAAAGCCTTAGCACAAGGCCACAAGAAGAGCTTGCAAACAGAGAAGAGGTCGAACATAAGTAAGTTTAAAAAGAGAAGTTGAAGGTACTTAAATTACTAAAATGACCGCAATTTTTCTATTAGAAAATATCCTCATAGCTCATAGGAAACGGTTTCTTTCATTTAGAATCACTTCCACTCGTGATATGTGCAACGCCCTGAGGGACGATGTTGCCAAGGTGGAGGAAAACCTACAAAGGGGTAAATATTATGATTTTATACATATTCCTCTACTAATTTATGGTGTACAACCAACCTTGACAACCACTCTTGTCATTCTTCTATGCATTGGCGGACAAATCTACATTCTACTTAAGTCTTGTCACGTGGGCATGGAAGGGATTCCTAGATAAATATTCAGGTAAGTTGGCGACAAATCAGTATGCAATGTTAAACAAAGTTGGGAAGTAAAGATCTTTTTATTCTTTTTGTATGATTTATTTTGCTGGAGAGAGTGACCGGGAAGAAATTCGATTCGAAGCGAAAAAACGTCTGGGACAATTTCAGGCGAGGATTCATTTTATTTACCATTATAAAATACAAAATTCTTATCTTTATGAGCACGTCTCTCTATGACAGACATAATGATTCCAAATTATTTATTTGTTATTATTTTGTTTAATAGGAACTGGTAGTCAAATTTCAAGACCTTGAAATTCAACACACAGCAAAATATAATGAAATAAAAGTTACACGTAAGTCACTTGCGTCTGTAACGTTCGGAATTTCAGCCGTAAACAGACTAAGGACATTAACTATATTGATATCTTTTTGCTTTTCAGTTGAGGAACAGATAAAGGACCCGAAACAATATGCCTTGGAATCTTCCCAAAAAAATGGATAAAGCGGAGATCAGGTACTTCTTCAGTTCTCTTACGCCACTGTAGAACCTCCCACCAAGCGCTCCTCCTACTGCGGTTATAACAGACACCTTTTCGAGAAAAGGTTCTAAAGCTTGTTCTTTATAATGCAGATTTGTTTACTCGATAACGAGAAAAAGGCAAAGGAGGGTCACATTGCTACCATAGAAGCAGTTCTTGAGAACAGCAATGAGGAGCTAAGTAATTAAATAGTAATACTGACAAAGCAAAACACGTTTTCGTGAAGGGATACCATGGCTGCCAGCTGGAAAGCCGTATTTGACAAATTATAACCCTTGTTCTGAGATAAAATTCTGCACATTATATTACAGAATCTTTTCAAGACACGGTAAAGAAGCAGGAAAGTGTCATCACATCACAGTAGATCCAAATACAGAATCCAGAAGAAATGCTACGTTTGAATGCGGTGAGAAACAATTTATTGCTGACATTTGAGAAGACAGTTTGATCTTAATATTTTAAATGGTCTCGGAAATAAAATGTTTTTCGCAAATTCTTTAGAAGGAATGCAAAAGAAAAGAATGCGAGAGGAAAGCGATACAATCACAACTCGAAGACTCCCAGCAGCTGAATTAAACATTAAAGGATAGCGTTCTTGAGATGAAAAAGGAGCAAAGATTAGTATTAGATGAGTTGGAGACACAGCTTTCTTCGTTGATAGAAGAAAAACAAACATTGGAGGAAAGGCAAGGTGTAATCAGTCATTTCCTAGTTCCAAAACCTCTCACTTTTAAAACGAGGCTACGTGCAACAATGAGTTGTTGTTTTTTTGCATGAGAATAAGAAATCATTTTCATATCAATAGTTCGCTAGTTCGCACTTAGTCTCGCCTTGAAACAGAGGCTTGGGCAACTTGGAAATGGCCTATTAAATTGAATGTGAGCCTTTAACCAACGCTGCCAATTTCGCTGGCTTGGACAATGACAAGAGTATCTTTGTTAGGTTTTCCAAAAACATTCTCTCCAGTAAAACATTATTGGGAACAATTTTAGGAAATAAAAACAAAGAGGACGGATTAACACTCCTCACATTGTCAGTTTATTTTAAAAAGAATCCAAATTGTGTAGATCTGATAAAACAAAAGCATATGCTGGCGTATAGTAACAGTTTATTAACCCAGTGTATGAAGATAACACAACTGACAAACATGAGCCATTTTTACACATACATGGTAAGGTGAAACACTTCTTAAGTGGCTGTGTTGACATGAACAGTTTCACCCATTTTCATCGAAAAAACAAAAACAAACGTTCACCGGACTAAAAAACGCTTAAAGCATACATGCGGTGATGGTTACAACAAACTACGAAGAATGGTTTAAAACCTATGTGTACCTGCCACTGATAACTACGGCGTCAGGCAGCTCTAGTTTTGAGGAGTATTATATTGATCTACCACACTGAGAGGCAACGTTCGCATTGCAAAGCATATCTATAGATTATATAATCGGGTCCAGCTCAAGCACGTGTGTAGCTGAGTTTATTCCATATGCCACGATCGCTATTTGCTTCTTGACTTCCTCTGAGGAAACTAAACCTTTCTGAGCACGATAAATGGCGTCAACGACTCCACCGTACCAGTTATACCGTTTGCTCGGGCTGTGTGTCAAAACCACATGCCTATAATGGAACGTTTCAAATAGTGTCAAAAAGTGTCACCTTCAAGAAATTGTTGAGATTGACTACAGAACAAAAAGACATTGATGACAAAATCCCTTTTGTGAAAAACAAACGTGTTCAAATAGGGACGGCCAGGGATAAATTCAATCCAGTCTGTGGACTTTTTTTCTCCAAATAGCCTTCCAAACATGGGCATTTTGATACAGTTTGCGCATTAAACAAACGAAAATCGCACATTATTCTCAATTCACTTACCGCTGCAATGGGTTGTCTTGTAGAATGGGTTCAAGGTTGATAAAAGCTCGTTCAACGTTGAGCAATCGGTTGTTGATTGTACGTAACACTGCATCGCTGGCAAACGACAATTTAACAACAAAAAGTAGGTATAAGAATGGAGGAAATGTGTACTCTAATTCCTTGAATCGTTGTGCCTCAAAAAGTGGATTTATCAGGGGATTTATGAGCCGGATAGAAGGTATTACGTAAAACTGCAAAAAGGCGGAAGCGGAAAGGTGACAAAAATAACTCAAGTGTCCAACTCACGATCTTCTGAAAAAACTCTAAGAAGATTTCCCTGTGTTCCAATGAACCCATGAGCTGTTCTCATGTTGAGGATATATATTTCCGTTGAACCTGACAAAAGTATTTTCAGCGCCGGTCTTGATGGGCTGCCGGGCTTTGCGCTTTAAGGAGAAGGATACTGCTTATTAGGCAGGGTGGCGTTTATTGGGGATTACGTTATTAAATAAGTTGCTGGAATCTGAGCAAAATTATAATATACTCGGCTCCATTTAAAAAGGGACCTACTTACTCTTTTCTGTCTGCTTTCTTCACGAAGTCATCAAAGTTCTTAGCAGTTTCTTGGAATTTTTCGACAGCTTGGTCAAGATAGTCTGCAATATGATGCGAAAAAGCCAGTTATAACAGTTCTATAGAAAAATACTATTCTGAACAATATTACTATGAACTCTTCATGACTATTTGGTGTCCGGTTAGCCTGCGAATGCAACCATCTCTCAATACTCTCCGCGTTTTCCCCTGTAGCTACAGACGAAAAACAATAATAACAACTTAAATCCCAAAGTTTTATACGCAAATCGTTTTAGAATCTGGTTAAGATTAAAGATTATTTTAACCGCCCGTGCGTATCAATGTCCATTGTAAACATACCAGAATGAGCCTGATTCAGCCAACAAGGCTGGAAAAAAAACGGCAAAAAACATGTAACTTTGACCCGACAATTCACAGCAACATCTTGTTCCACTATCCACCTACATTTTATTCAATCAAATCCTAAGATCCTAAAAGCTTTTCAGACAACTTTATCCACCGAAATGAAGCCTAGCAAAGTCATGACTGCTGCGACACTTTTAAGCCCAAAAACTATCTTTAAATTTTGCTTTCTGTGCATTCCCGAACGTTGGAAGCTAATATTTTGATTCTGAAACAGAAGGCCATGAACTGAGTGTCCGAAGTATAAATGGCATTTTGGGCAGTTTTTAATTGGCTTTTTATAGCCAGAAAATAGTTCGACTAGCTTCAAAAGGCGATTTTCGGCAAAATACCAAGGAGCGAAAGGGTTAGCTGAGAGAAAAAAACAAGAACTAACCCAACTCCTTAAGGGCGTTGTATTTGCTGAAATCACTCCCAAAATCCTTCCTGATACGTCTGTTGTATTCCTTCATATTAACACCATAGTGTGTTACGTTAAATGGTAGAATATCGTCATCCGCCAAGGTCATTGTTATTTCGGTCCATACCCTTGTGGTCACTTGATGGTATTTGAACTCAGGATCAATCAAATTTGTCATCCACCAAAAGTTGTCGTGAACTGTATGGTATAAGGGATTGCCGCTCGTTTTCTGTGTACGAAACCTCAGGGTCAGATTTAATTCAACTGAATAACAACGAAGTTACTACGGCTTACACGAAACGTAGAAATGACAACTTACAGAGTCGTATGTGTAGCGAATATCTACAATAGGGATTCCAAGACGCTGGATAAAGTTGACATAATCACTGCCTGCTCTTGGTTGTTGAAGCCTAAAAGAGGTAAAGAGAGCATCCAGCTTCAAATATTGTTGGTCACAGCATTGCACATTCGCGGCTGTTAGGAGCTGCAGGAATTCACTTAACTACAATAGAAATGAGATGGATTTTCCAGATACCCGCGTGGTGTAACAGTGGTGGGCGTCGTGTTAAAGCCAAATGGAAGTACTAAGCTATGCTTTAAGACTCACGAAACAAACGAAATAATGACACAGCCACTTGAAAAAGATGAAATGCTAGTCAAACAAATGGAATGCGACCTGGGAACTGACAGGATCCTCTAACCACTTAGCACTGGATAAAGAGCTAGCTAAACCACCTAAAATATAAAAAAAAGTATTTTGGCAACACTGATACCTGGGTAAATAGTTGAAACCCATTATTGATGGGATTTTCCTTTTCCATTCTTGAAAAGCGGTCTCATTTCCTAACGGACTACGCACCTACCAAATGTGAACAAAGAGAGAAAAAATATATTGGAGATGGTTAATAATTTTTTTTTTAAAGAGTGGCTGTCCTATTCCAAATTGTGTTGTCTTAGAAAGCATCAAAATAAACAATGTTGTGCCGTCCAAAGCAAGTTAAGGGATTCTTCCCAATTAAATCCACTAACATGAGCAGGTTTTAGCACACGCTTTGCAGAAAAAAATATCGAGGAAAATATATCCTTACTGACCTTCTGCGTTCCTCTGGCCAGTACCCAGTCAAGAAGAGGCGCAGATTTAGCTCGGAAAGAGTAGTTTCCTTGAAAAACATATCAAAAGCAAAACGATTAGCTCAATTAACTGGTAATAAAACCTCGCATTTTTCAAATGAATAATAGGCAAACATTGAGGTTAAAGACTTCTCTTAACGAGTAATTTATATTTCTTGTCTTAGCCTTACCGTCAACTGCCATATCGACATTGAGATAGGCTACACCACGAGCAGACAGCAAACGAGAATACTCCTAGGGATAAAGAGAGAAAAAAGAAGGGCTATAATTAGCAGTTGCTTTCAGTCAGTCAATCAGTCAATCAATCAATCAATCAATCAATCAATCAAATAGCAGTCAACCCAGTTCCGGTGGAATACGTGGCTTAAGTTTGGTTTTGGATCTTATCTTGTGTCCAATCAAAAGTGTCCAATTAAAATTGCTTGTTTTACAGTACTTACTTCTATCCACTCAACCGATCCCATATATTGAGGCTCCTCTGCTCCCCAGCTTAACAACACTATGGTGCGCTTTGGCCTCCATCCTAAAGATAGATTGACTGGTTAGCTAAGATCCTGTATCACTATGGGACATAGTGCCGTACATCTGGACAATGTAAAGCATGCGAAATGTAATATTTTTAAAGTCGTTTTATGTTAGCATTGTGCTTTGACCCCTCCATGGAATACCTTTCTTCAACTGCTCCCCGAGGACTCTAGACAGCTCCATCATAGCAGCTGTTCCACTGGAAGCATCTGCTGCACCAAATACCCAAGCATCACGATGGTTCCCTAACATCACCAGCTCGTCTGGACAATGTTGAAACAATGAAGCAATGTTGAAACTATTAGCTAAACGTATCAATTGTGCAAGAGTACTACTCTTGCAGTTGAGTGGGAAGTTAAATCGCATTACCGTACTCTCGAAACCTAAATGGTTTTAACACCACTGAGTGTTGCATACTCCTTAGTGTCTAACAAGACTATGAGGGAAACCTAGTTATTCACCCGAGTACCCAACAGTAAGGTAAACAGCCCTTAGAGATTCAAGAATAAGCACAGCCTTGTTAAAAAATGAGAACAACAACAGCTGGTAAACTTGTCATGCGTTCATATGGAGAGTCATTTCCTATCCTTTAACCAGTTCTCCAGAAAGTTTGTTATTACCCCCTAGGGTTTTGGCCATTACGTGTCAAGCTCAAAGGTCCCAAGCGTAATGTCATCTGAACGAATTTGCTTAGTCCCTAAGTCGAAAGGGTTTTAAGGCCTTGGACCACGTGGTTAGAGCGAATTTTTAACGATCGTCTCGGCTACTTCAACGAAATGACCGAGAGGACTTGAACCTTGAAATGACAGTGAGATATTAGCAATCAGCCATGCGTATGATTGGTGTTCACGGCACGCATCTCAGATACCAACCTGGATGTGTGGACCCTTTAATTACGCCCACGACGTTGTAAACATCCGCCGGATAGTTTTCATTGCTGACGTTCAACAGGACCTCTCTGAGGGAATCAATACAAATGAAAAAAATGATCAGAGAATAAATTTTGCTCCCTCGTTCGTTTTGCGCTAACGAGTCAGTCCTGAAAAAATATAAAGAGCGGCTAGACTGGATCGCCCATATTGATAAGCCACATCCTTATCACTTCTGTACGAAACGTCGGTTTCTTGGGATGACGTGACAACCTTACCCTAGACTACTGTCTCCCCTCCTTCATAAAATCCCTTTTGAACCCTGATTAGCTTCATTGGAAGGGGCTGCTACGATTCCAACCCCTGATTCATCGTTCTCGTGAAGTAGAGTGCGTTCAGGCAAAACGACAGTCTTGTTAACCACAATGCTGCAGATAAGACGCTGATGAGCCAATCAGTAACCACATTCAGCTTGGTGCTATGTATAAACGCAGATTATTCGAAAAATTGACTCAAGAAGTGAAATCCAACAGCATACCATAAACGTCAAATCAAAAAATTAAAGTTATTAGGAGTTTCCATTGCGATTCCCTCACCTAGTATCGTTATCAGCCATCTGGATACCATAAGAAAAGTTCAGACCTCCTTGGAAATCTTCGGCCGGAAGGCTACCAACTAAGGTTCTAAAATAATTTTAATAAAGCACAATTCAGTAACTGTAATTTCCAGTCTGGAAGACCGGAAATGAATGATACGTCAGGGGAGAGAACCACTGGTAGGAGAACTACCTGAGATGGCCACTGTTAACGTGTGAAGTAAGAAAATTAGCGCGAAAATTAACGAGTCAAGGAAGGAAAGAGAGCATCATTTCTCTCTTCTTCTTCTTCTTCTTCTTCAGTCTCAGCACATTAATTTTCTCGTTCATCCTCTTCTTTTCGCTCATTGCAACTGATCGGGGAACTAGGTCACGCACTTCTAAAATTAGCGGCTCAACCAAACGAGACAGTGATTCCTCGTGCTATTTAAGATTCGTCTTCTGGTTTATGCGTTCGCCTTGATATCAGGTTGAAAACGAAATTAAAAGTACTTGATTTCGGTGGTTTCAATCTAAAGGGAATGAAGGGCATGCATCAAAAGACAGGGCTCGTCAACTTCTCTGTGGAAACCCTTCGAATAAAGGAGACATGTTGGTCCAAGTTTGCACCGCAAATTGCACGCTCACCAAAACTTGAAATTCCCGGCGATAAAGAAGCTAAGTAGGTCTAGTTGTTTTGAATTCAAATGAAATACTTTAAGTCAGCCGCTGGCGAGCTTTAAACTCTGTCCTTACTAGCTACACAAGCATAAACACTAAGGACCTTAAAGCTGATGTTACACGAGACAATTCGCAACGACGATTTTGAGCGCAACACTGAGTTGCAATGTTGGAACAATGCTGCAACTGTTCGAAACAACGTCGCAACATTGTTATAAGGCTGTGTTGCGCTAAAATCGTCGTTGCGAATCGTTCCGTGTAACATCACCTTAAGCCAAGGCAGAGAGATTATTCCTTTCGGCCGGCGACTGGCATATGTTTTCCTACCATGCTAGATTTATTCCCAGGAGCCAACAAAGGTAGCGCCACATATAATTATCTGCCTGTGTATGTCACCTTATACTAACGGTTTTCTGTGTAAACCTTCTTCTACTTGAGCTTGTGTGGATAGTGACAATCACGCTTTTTGAAGCGCCGTTGTATGCATGGCACCGGCCAAACAATACTAGTATGATGTAACGTGTATCGCGCTTCATCTTACTACTCATAAACCTTACTCAAGAACTTACCGCAGCAGCGGCTCGGCATCCTTGTATGATATAGGATGAGTTGGGATCTGAGGAAGCAGCTTCTCGGCTTCTTCTTTAGGTAAACGATACATACCCTCTACAACAGAAAATGACTCTCCATTTAACAGATTTCTGGGCTCAAAAAATAGTCCTTGTCCTTATTCCTTTGACTATGATATTAACAAGTTTGACTGGGATAATTTCTAATGCATTTAAGGTACTATTGCAGTCTTAATCTTCCACTGGTATAGCTCAACAGATTATTTCTACACAAAAAATGTAGAATAAAAAGGACATCTGTCGCACTTCAAAACTGGCCCAAAACGTCGGCTATTAGAACTGATTTCTTTACCAATCGGTCCAAATTTAGGCCACCTTAAGATACTATGTAAACTTTGCTTTTGAACACTTGTGTTTCGTAAACGCACTACGTTTTTATTCATAACCCAGTTGTTTCAAGGTTAGCTGGCACTAACCCAGAGTTAATTAACCATTGATCAAAGTTGCGTTGATATCGGCTGTTTAAGACAGTCCTTTTGAGTTAAAATAAAGGATCTGATCAGTTCCTAGACAAGAACGTTTTGTTTAAAATGTAAACAATGTCCATTCCAGGAAAAGGTAGCCATTTTGTTGGAAAGTGACGCGGTTTATACGGAAAATCGTTCGATCGAATGGCTGGCCTTTTTCTGCAAAAATAATATTTAACTGCCCTTTCCCAATACAAAGTAAGTCAAAACGTAGACCTCTTACTAATTACAAGTATGAGTATTTTCGTACCGACAGATGGAAAGCCAGGAGTCTGTGGATCTCCTCTTATCGGGGACGATTTGATATTACCCCGTTGTACACCAGTACTCGGCATCCAGTTATATTCTGGGTAAACCTTATCGACACCTTCCTTCGCGTACTCTTGGGGATCCATATAATAAATCGCTCCAATGGCACCTAACGCATGAGCTCTTTTGCTCTGGAAGATAACAATATACAGAAATCGTAAACACACCAAGTGTGCGAATACGAGCAGGCGACGCCCATTCTTTTCGTGATCACACCTAATCATAGCTGATGTAATATATGCTCTGCATTGTGTTAAAATAGGGAAAAAAATTAATTACAAGTTGTTAAATAGGCGAGTGTCACATTAAAGAAACTCATCAACAGTTTTGACTGTTATCTAGAAGTGACCTTCTTTTTTCTATCTTAATAAGCATAACGAGTTTTAGCCCTAACCTGTAACCCTTTCGTCTCACAGAAACAAGGAGGGAAGAAAAAGAAAAAACGGAAGACAGAGAAAAAAGGAAATATAGTGCTGCTATCCAGATACTCTGACTCTGTTGAATTCGCTGTTATTTAAAATCATCCCTTTTTACAATTCTACTGCCTTCAAATGCAGCGGCTTTCATCGTTTCCGGCCTTGGCAGAGCAAAAAGGCCACCTGTATTTGCAGTCTACTGACCTTTGTAGCACGGCCAATTTTTCCGTATCGCATGATCACGATTTTTCCAGAGCAGCTAATATTACTCTTCTTCAAAGCTTCAAAGTCCTTTTCACGCCCATAATTAGCGTACAGAAGTTTCCCCTGAAAGACAAAACAAGCAACAAAATGAACAAACCCATGTCTGTGTGGTTACGTTAATCAACCCAATGAAATTGAATTGCCTATAAGCCATAAGAATAGCTTCAATCTTTCAAAATGAGACAGTGAGTGTTTTTAAATCCCGCATCAGTGGGCTCTTTTCAGCCTAGTATCATATATTTGAAATATTCCACGCTGAGGAGCAAGCAAATTAATGGAACAATAAGAAGGCTTGAGTCATCCGTTCAAATTTTGATTGCCTTTCTTTAAAAGGTCTGAGTGAAATGTTTGCCCTCCAACATGACAAACGTTGTATCATTTGATGGGAAGGGTTCCCTTTTCCCTGGCTGATCGCTTCACTCGCCTCTGAGGCATGACAGTGAATAAAAGCGGGAACGGGCAGAAGGAATCACAACGAAAAAGCAACCGTCCAGCTCCTCAGGACAACAATTTGATGTGCCCAGCCACAAGAAGTCCTACTTAATGGGTTATTTCAGTTCCAGTCATCGTTAGTTAATCCATGCTTTAATCTGGCGTTCTTCTCTGATAGGTTACCTCAGCGTAGACGTATGGTAACGATTTTGAAATAATGGAACATTAAATTATAACCGAGGATTAGCTTGATGCAACCCCATCTAATAGACCGCTACCGGTCACATCTGCTTTGATGAGCTTATGACCTTTGCAGATTATAAAATTTTACAACGTTAACTTTTCTTAGGGAAAAAGGTCTGAAATTCTTTAGACTTGAAATTGAGTATCTTATTTTTTTTACCTTGACGCTTCCTGGTGGAGAGTACGCATTGAAAGGTGGCACAACGTTGCTGTTGTTCTCTGATGGAACAAGAAATGTCTCTTGAGGAGCTGACCGGTAAATCTCCTGCCCAGAGCTGTCGTACAAAGCTACAACACCAGGCTTTGTGGGGCGTGAAAGCATTATAATGTATTTCTTCAATGTAGCGCTGTCGAAGCCATATTCCTTCCATTTCTTCTGAATGTGCTTTGCCAAGTCAAGGTTCACGAGGTCTCCAGGAAAGTGAGGAACTTTGGTGAAGTACCTGCAATTTAAATTAACATTAATTAGGTGGACCATCTTTCTTTTCCAGGGTAATTGATACATATAGGTCACTGTCAATGAAAGCTATCAGGAAAAAAACCTCCTTAGAACTCCGTCGAGCGTTCCTCCCCCAAGGAAGTCTGCCCAACAGAGTAGCCGCTTCCATTCGGAGAGTTTGGCCAATCGCAGTTCGTCTTCCGCTATTTCGAGTTTTGTTTGCGAACACGCTCTTTGGGGAGCTCTGGAGGAGGGGGCTAGAAAAGCTCCCCCTCCGAAACTAGGGGGAATCACAAGACGAAATCTTAAAATATTGATGTCTAATCCTGTGGTTTTCTATAGATGGTTTTCACTGTGTCGTCATCAAATTGTAAAGTCAAAATATCGAGGTTTTACGAATTCTTATTTACACTAGGCTGAAGATAAACAAGAAGTAAATCTTTGTACCAGTTTCCATTTTCGTAGCATGTTTCATTTCGAAAATACAGCAATTTGAGCTTCCGAGTTTTCACGGTGCGTGACACCAAAATAGGAATGCTGTCTCCTTGAAAAAGTCTCTCCTCTTGATTTTCAGCAATATAACCACTTCAAGTATTAGAAGATATGTTTATGCGTACGTACGCTAGTTCTCGAGTGAAAAGAGAGAGCTTTTATAGAAAAAGTAAACTCCAGGGCCCAGTTGTTCGAAAGCCGGTTAGCGCTAACCCAGGGACCAGGGTTAAATTTTAACCCAGGTTTCTTTTTCTCTTGTTGAAAAGCATTTTTCAGGATAATTTTCTCTATTCTTTTTAGAGCATCAAATCATCAAATTGTGGAGAAAAAAAAGAAAATTGAATTTGCTTTTTGAGCTTTCATATCTGAATTGAAATTTTGCACTAACCCTGCGTTATCTTAACCCTGCTTTGAACAACCCAGCCCCGATGTTTTTGTTGATTTCCGGAGGCCATATTGGTGCACCAAAACGGTGCACCAATATGGCGTCTCCGTACAAAGCTCTACAAAGGTGCGTGAAACGTTTCGCCAAATAACTCAGAAACTATGGGCCACAAAGACCTGAGACTTGGACGAATTGTTTATATATTAGTCTTTTATAACATTTCATTTTCTTGGTTTCTTCCACTGGACGGTTTCCAATTTAATTTTTTGTTGCGTGACAGTGAAAACGATCTATTGTCCCTAAGTGGAATGTAAAACCATTTTTGGTTGATATTCTGCAGCATTATTTCAATCAGCTCAAATACTTCGCTCCAGAAGAAACCGACCGCCGCATACTGGAATGATGCCAGCCGAGAAACGTGCCTTTATGAAATACAGGAAATGACGATTTGCTCAAGAAAAGCACATGAACGATATAACGTTGGACGGTTGTTGTACCCTATTAGGTTACTGTGAAAAGCCACCAACTCCCCCCCCCTACCCCAAGAAAAATGACAAAAATGTTGACTGAATCAGTTAGACATGTTCAGACAAGCCTGACCTTACTATAAATATCGTGATGATTTGTTAGCGACAGACATTCTAGAGCGAAAAGGCCTTTGGCAGTACAGTATCCGCTCGGACTGTTCATCAATCCAACTCTAATGCCGTCGCTACTTTGATGTTTCCGCCAATCATTTCATTTAAGCTATTCTGCTACGCTTTATTACACACTGTTCCTTTCTTTTTCTCATAGTGGGGTCAAACTTCACTAACAGACACCTCTATATGGGGTGAGTTTTTTGGGCCTAACGCCCCGGGGGGCACTCAACAAGGGACGCTTGGGTAGAGATGTACCGCCGTGGCCTTTAAAATAGCTCCCTGTTTAAGACAAAATTCGTTTCATTTCGCCAACCTTCACAATCTTTGAGAGACTTCCGCACCAGAAAGACACCCTGCTCAAGACACTAGATGGTGAAATTGTACATGTTGTATATTCTGTTTAAGACTCACAACCCTCAAAAAAACCATACCCTGTTCAGCAGCAGATACTCTTGTAAGCTACATAAAGGAGTCCCCCACGCACGGGGTTCAAGGATCAATCTATAATACGGACACTTCCACATTACGGAGACTTAGCTCTGTACCCCTTAATGACCTTGATGTTATGAATCTTGTATGCGCTGAATAGTGCCAGTTCAGTAAAGCTTACGTGAAGTGCTGATTTTGGTCATTTAAGTATAATACTTGAAACATGTCGTCAGTCACGGTAAAGTAGGCACGTATAATGAAAGTCAAAATAAGATCCTCCTAAGGTTGACTTGGAAGTGCTTGACAGAGGGTCTACATAGGGTTTAATGTTTAGTGTTATTTGCCCATAATTTTTAGTGTTTTCTGTTAAATTGGCCAATTTTGAAATGTCTACTGCTTCCGAAGAAAGTACTGTAAAGTGTTTGGATAGGCTCGATTTCCGCCGTCCCCCGGGTCCGGTCTTTGATCCTTCCGAAGGGGGAGGGTTCGGGTTAGGGTCGGGGGGAGCTCATTTTCCCGAACAGCGGCTGTTAATCGAGCCTAGTGTTTTGAGGGTTCTTCGGAAATCTTCGGAAATTTTTTGTCGTAATGATGATGGCCGAAAGTGCCTTGGCATACTAAACAATACAATATTAGCCTTTCCGGAGCCCTTTTCCCTTCTTTCTGTAAAAAAATTACTGTTCCACAGAATTTTTTACTGTTAGTGTTGAAATGCCTAAAATTTAACTGTTTCATGTTACAAAGCCAAAAAATGAAGTGATTAGTGTTATCGAGGTACCCATTCAGACCCTCTTGACAGACCACAGCCACCCAGTGACAGTACTGCTTTAATGTTGAGATAGTTCCATCACAGGCCCGATTTTTTTTTTCTGGTCATTTTTAACTTTGCCTGCGTCATAATTTTACCAGATAAATATCAAAGCAAATACGATGTTCTACTTACTCCAGGTTATCGCGCAGTTCCGTAGTGGAAACCATTCTAACAGCGTTTCTATGGAAATTCTCAAGCTGTTTCTGACTTAATTTTCTATTACCATTAACAGAATCGTCTCCGTCATCTTTGCAGTTTTTGGCCGAATTGCATCCAAAAGCCAGCACAATCAAGATGATTGTTAGGTAAACACATCTTAGAGACATGTACGAGGAGCGGTGTTTCTCGTGCATCTTGAGTCACTTTAACAAGAATGAAACCTCAAAGCTCCTATTGCCTTTTTATATTTTCTAGCAGTCCGTCAATCATCAGCTTTATAATCATGTCAAATTTCAACTTTAATATCTTAATAAGTGTTCCGTCTGACAAATGTAGCCACGCACTGACCACAGGAAAACCAAGCACTCAGGAAGTTTGAGGTTCTGCTCACATAAATTGAACAGCCTTAAAGCCCCTTCAATTCGAAAGGGAGCATGACCATTATCTGGTTTACTGTGTGTCAAATATAATGGTGCATTCGCGAGGTCAGCAGGTTTAAAAGAATGTGGTTTATCCAGTAGCATGTCATGACAATAGTAGGGGTTGTAATCGGTTCCTGACGACACCAATTCTCACTGTACAAGTAGTTCGGAATCTGCATTTCGCAATTTGCACCTGCGTGCGAAAAGCAACGAGCCATTATCCGCAAAGACAGGAAGCGACGATTTGTATACGAATCGCGCGTGTGACGAATCTCGCACATTCGCTCAAAGCGGGCAAAAAATGTAACCATGGTAACGGTCCTCGTGGATAGTGGAGCGAGCGAAACGCGAGCGCGCGTGAAAATCACCCCACGCGAGATTGGCGACACGCGGTGGAGAGAGCGTGGGGTGATTTTCACGCGCCCTCGCGTTTCGATCGCGCTACTATCCCTGAGGAAAAATGGGGACTACTCGTAGTCTACAAAGCTTTCATCCCCATGCATGAGACGCGACTGAACAAGGCCAACTCTGAGCACTGAAAAAGTTGACACGGCGAGTCGAGAGTGCACTTGTTGTTCATTAAATCTCCAGAGCCGAAGATATCCTCGAAATGAATGAAAAAATATGTTACTGATTTAAAATCCCACGTTCATCTTTCGATGAGTTACAAGAGAAGACATGTTTGAAAAAATCAATTCGTGCAAAGCTTGTGTCCAAGGAAAAATCCTGCAGACATGGGGCTATGAAAAAAATTCATGCACCGAAAAATGTTCACCCCCTCCCTCTCCCCCTCTCTAATGGTCCCCCCTTAGCTAGTCTGCTACACAGCCGTTTTTAGTGTCGTAACGCATTAAAAACGGCTGTGTTTATAACAGACTACCCTATAGCATTACACTTTAAAAGAGTCTCTCAAGACTTTGTGTCGTATGGAGTGTCGAATTTCAAAACGTAGTCTCTAAAACTCGTAAGACTCTTTTTTAACTATTGAGGAATACTGTACAGTAGATAGGTTTTGTTAGCAGTGATTAAAGTAACCATGCAACTGACAGTCATGTGTTTATGTTCACAACTGACAAAAAGTAGGAAATGAAATTCCTTTATAGCTGTCGTCGACGATGCATTTGGGAAGAACCCTCCTAACCCAGGGATTATCAGTGACTGAAACTCGCGAAACACTCGAGCATTCAGATAGTAATCTGAAAGCCTGAAACAGGCTAAACCTCGGTCATGTAGAGGAAATATATTATTCAAGAGGCATTGTATCGAACCGACTTTATCTTAAAGCATCATTTTTAAAACCAACTTCCTGTTGGGATAGCTCCTTTCTCTCTCCCGGTGCTTATTTTTACTGTTCTGTGTTCCATGGTTTGTCAACTACAGAGTGGGTAAAATTACAAAAAAAAAAATACTCCAAATAATCTACTTACTCCAAATTATCGCGTAGTTCCCTAGTAGAGACCATTTCAACTGCATTTTTGTGGAACTCATCTAGCTGTTGCAAGTTTGATTTTCCATTGCCCTTTTTACCACCATAGCGCTCTTTGCAGCTTTTTACCGAACTGCGTCCGATGAAGTAACCAGCCACAATACTGATTGCGGTGATCACAAGAAAACCCACAACTAACGCGATTATTAAGTAACGCCGCCTTGGTGATGTGATGGAGGTGTACGAGGAACCTTTTTCTTCCAACGTCAACATCTTACCTTGCCTTGCTTCGGCGAGAATGAAAACAAGCTCTACAAATGTCACCCGGTCCTCGCCGGATATTCCCTCTTGTGGTTGGGGGGGAGGGGGGTACTCCCTTATATGGCCTATCCGGGATTTGCCGCTAGACAGGGTATGGTTTTTGACCTCTCTCTTCTAAGCAGGGTATGTAATTTCGCGCGAGTCTGTCCTAGGGGTATATAATTTTGTGCGAGTCTGCCCTAATTATATATCGAAACAGGATGAAATTTCTTTGTAATCTAAGCATTGCATTCAAAAACAATCACTATAACGTGAATTTACGCTACAACTGCCAGTAAATGACTTAAAAGCAAGACGGCGAGTATTTATGCTTTGCCCTAAACAGGGTAATAAAATTGAGGGCGCTGTCCTAAACAGAGTATGTATTTTAGAATTTTTTTTCCTAAACAGGGTCAGGGTCAGGGACAGCGGCTCACCTATACCTAAATTTTGGACGATTACCCCCCCCCCCCCCCCCCCAGGGTATTCCCCTAAGCTGGAAGCTAACCGCAGGGAGACTTCGCTATGACATGGACGGGAGCCGAAGGGAATGCGGGTTGTCTCGCTCAAGGGGGTGTAAATTGCAGTTTGGTCTCCGTCTAGGGTGCTCTCAGAGTAGCTTGCGTGGCCTCATGTTTCCTTTATTATACAAAGGAAATAGGAGACGTTTTGCACACAGGCCATTTCACGTTGTTGCCAGATGACACAGATAGTGAACGCAATAAGAACCTACAATTCGTGACATTAGAACTTGGGTCAACTGAATTACTTAAGTTGACATGCTGTGCTCGATGTCCTTTTCCCTCTCCGTTTCATTGTTGGCCCAGAAATTAGACGACTCTACCGAAAAAACATTATCAAACAAAAAAAAGGTGAAAGGGAGGTACCAGAGTGTGACCCAAGTTGAGTGTCCTCGACTGTAGCCTGCTGTGCGGGTATACGGAAGCATTATAATTCGTTCGGGTTATTGCGCGAGTCGTCCCTTCCCCCTATGTCCATCCTATTGTTTGCACCTCTATTTGCGGGCGGAAAAATGAAGTAACTGGGCGCTCACTCGCCCGAAAAATACGCCTTCATTGACGTTATAAAGAACCTAGCTGAATTCCGCTACAGGCAATAAAGTTATCAAAAGACCTGAAGAGGATTAATTAAAGAATAACAGCAATTTTGTCTTTGGAATGGTGGAGTGATGCCTTTTTTGGAGGGGGAACAAGGAAATAACGATTTCCTTTGTCCGGATATGTATATGTTTTCGAACGAAATAATGTTTTTTTGTTTGTTTTTGTTGTTGTTTATTGTTTATCACTGCAATAATGAATAAGAAAAAATTTTCGAGGTGAACAAATAGACTTCATGTAACTTCCACACTAATCCTCTTCATTTCCTCTCGGAAAAGTACCGTCAAACTGAATCAGCTTGAATCATGAAAATCATGCCACCATTCCCCGACCACTGGTTACATGCACACGTCAGTTGAATGAAAATTTAGGCCCTTGGTTATTAGCTCACGTGCAGACGTCTCCAGCGTAAACAGACCATATGGATTATGGAAAGGAATGAACCATGTTCTCTTTTTCATGACTCTCCTTGTATTTCCCGTCAATGCACTATGCTTCTAATTAACTCAGAAGTTTGCGGGCAAGCGGCTCTCGATTTAGCGGCTGGTCCCTTCAACGAAATTGTTCCTTGTGAAAGAGGGGACAAGTGTCTGTACGGAGCAGATAGGTTTTTGACCTTTAATCCAATGAAATTAATTGTTTCTTGGGAAAAAAAACGTGACGGCAGCTAAACGCAAAGCGTTAAAATGATAATTACCAATAAATCAGAACCAAAATACTGTATAAAAAAAATTTGCCTTGAAAGAAAAACTGCACGCATCGCTGATTTGCATTCCGTATCCCGATCATTGATTGAGGCAACGGTAGAAATTCCGGCTTGTGCTCATACTTGACTTTTTATAGACCCTGTCCCCACGACTTATTTCATAACTTATATTCAATGCAATGCGCATTTTCCTCTTTCGAATTTAAGGTAGGTAAAACGGAAAGCAAAAACCTGCAACTTGTTTTGCAACACAGCTGCAAAATGAGTCGAGTTGATAAGCGATGTTGGGAGTTTTACCACCCACGAATCGAACCTGTCTTTCAACACTCAGGTTGCTGCAGGTTGCGAAAAATTGTTGCAAAAAGTAGAGAGCAGTTTTGCCTTTTGCAACAAAATCTGTTCGTGTTGCGCGTTATACTGGTCCAAGACAAACTTGTTCTGCAACTGGTGACGTAACTCCCGTGTATGACGTCACTTCACGCAACGCTCCAGCGTTGCTTGACGACACTAAAAACGGCTGTGTAGTAGACTACTCGTTTCGCAGCAATCTTGCAAAACAAGTTACACGTTTTTGTCGCCTAATTTACCGTAGCTTAGAGATCGGCGTCTGAATCAATTCAGCAGGCCTAAATTTGGCTCGGTTTATGAAGATCGAACTCGATTCGGCTCATGTGAAGTGCGGCGTCGGAACCTGTCCAAAAGTGACCTTTTGAGAGCAATCGCCAGAATCAGGCGTTCAAATAATTCCCTGTTATTTCAAACAGAGGATCGAGAATAACTCTGGAATGCTGCGACAGATTATAGAAATGACGAGAATAAATGTTCAAATTTAAACTGGAGTGAAGCCAAGTGAGTGATTCAGCATAATAATGTACTTACAGTAGAGATAGTGGACAATGGAATATTAACATTTACTTTAGTCCTCGACTGTGTCAGTTGAGTCGGACAGCTCTGTCAGATTCATTGTTGCTATAAAATACAACTTGAATTAAATCAGTAGCTTCTGTAACCTGAGAGCAGGCTAAATTGGTTTGAGGCATAGCAAAAGCTCGTGATTTTCCATACATTTACAGCCTGCGAATACAGCCGTCACTGGCGGCAGAGAACGAGGGGAGACGGCTGTTTTTGCAGGCTCAGTCTCTACATTAACATATTTACTTAAAATACTCCCGGAATACTTACTTAAGAAAATCTTTGAGATGTTCGGTGGAGACCAGCTCGACAGCATCCTGATGTATTCGCTCCAAGTCTAATCGACTGGTTGGCTTCGGATTCTGATTGTCTTTACATTTGCTTGCATTTTTTCCAACAAAGTAACCAATAACTATGCCAATAACCAAGAGAACCACAAAGAAGACTACCATCACAAGCAGTAGCAAGCGACGGCCTTGTCGATGCTTCGGAGAAAATCTGCCCTTTAGCATGGACACCTGTTCCTCTTCCGGAGCCATCATAGCCTGCAAAACTGAAATGCAACTACATGTTAAAGTCTCTGATTACATGGCGCTATTTAAAATTAGTTAGGCAATGATTTTCAAACCTGCGGGCTGCCTAAAAGCTCTCCGTATGCTTCGCTGTTCAGTTGCTCGGCGGTCAGTGTAACCGCAGACTGCGGACTATTTCAGCATGGAAATGAGTACGTGACAACAACAATACCCTAAAAACAATAGTCCGCAGTCTGCAGTTTACACTGTCCCCGTTGCTCGGTTTGCTTTTCGGCACCCACAAGAATGAAGAGAAAATCCTTTGGCAGACAGTAGCAAAGTTAAATCACTCGCACGAAAGCGCCATACTTGCAAAAACTTAGACATAACTGCGTCAGGGAAGCACGAAGTGAAAACCGCAATTTGACTGAGCAACTTTAAACTGAATATAATGCAGCGATATTTGTTTACCCCTGGCTACAGAAAGTTCCGATGATATGATAAATGCAAATTTTGTAGTCTATAACCGGACAATTAATAAATTTTCGCAAATCAACCCTTTTGTTTATCAATCAGGGGCACCCAACGTCAATTTTCGGAAAATATTTGTTCGGAAGACGATTTGAGATCTAAAATTTTCGGAACATTTTTTTGTAAAATTTCTTGCTTGCCTGCCTGTCCTAGGATTTTCGAACACCTAAAAAATGGTATAATTGCCCATTTTTAACGGATTTTTACCCTAAAAAGGCCACCTAGAATTTTCGGGAGCCCTTTTTTCTGCTGAAATTTTCGAAAAGGTAAGTTTGATCGCTACAATTTTCGGATCACTCGACTTTCAGCTAGGAAATCCGAACAGATGAAAAATTTTTAGGGGATAAAAATATACCTATATCTACCGTTTAAATACTAAAATACGTTTAGCAATGCTACGTTGTGGTTTTGAACTATATTATATTTTGAACTAAGTGGTTTTGATCTATATTCTCGTTGGGTGCCCCTGGTCATTTAGTTTGATCAAGTCCCCTACACTTAGGCCCCAAAGTTAAAGACACGGTTTAGCACCATAAATATAGATACTTGTAATGAGATGCTATTCGTTTATCTTTAATCAAGGTAATTGCCAATAGCGCTTATGCTAATCCGGCATTACACGATAATTGTAACAATAAAATTGACCCATAAAAGTAAAGACCTGGTCTCGTTCTTTTTTCTCAAACTCATTACCATAATACCACAATACCCCAAACAATGGAAAATGAAATTGAAACCCAGGATAGCGTAGCCATATAATTGAATCACAACAGGTATTTTATAGCTTGCGCGCTTTCTTCGTTGCCTCGAGACAAGCCTGTTACAGGCTCCGAGATAGTCGGGTGTTCTGATGATACAGTTTTATGGAAATGTAACGGGCTAACTATCTCATTTACAGAAATAAACATCTTTAAAATCTTTAGGGTCCAAATGTCTTTAAAATAATTCATCTTAGTCGACATAAATTTTCACTTAGTTTTGTCTTCATTCTTCAATACATAGTAGTTACTCAATCAAATCGCGATTACATCCGTATCAGTCAGGGGCACCCATCGAAAATTTTCGGAAAATTATCTGTTCGGAAGAGGATTTGAGGTCTAGAATTTTCGGATCATTTTCTGACAAATTTCTTGCTTGCCTGCCTCTCCTAGGATTTTCGAACTTCAAAAAAATCGTATAATTGCCGTTTTTTAACGAATTTTGACCCTAAAAAGGTCACCTAGAATTTTCGGGGCCTTTTTTCTGGCTGACATTTTCAAAAAGGTAAATTTTGATCCCTATAATTTTCGTATCACTATACTTTCAGCTAGGAAATCCGAACAGATGAAAAATTTTTAGGGGATAAAAATAAGCCTTTATCTACCGTTTAAATACTAAAGTACGTTCAATAATGCTATGTTTATGTGGTTTTGAACTATACTCTCGTTGGGTGCCCCTGATCAGTCAGCCACGTAAACTTTACACAGACAGCCTTGTAGAAAGATTGTGGGGCACAGTGTGTGAAATGTCCGTCAGCCTTAGTGATTTTAAGGCAAAAAGGGAAGGTACAGCTCTTTGTAAACAGAAGCTCTGGTTTTCTTATTTGTTGACTCAGCTAGAAGCGGAGGTAGCCCAAAATCGAAGTACGTGCATGGAAAATCGGTAAATAGGTATGTGGTGCCCCCAAAAGGGTGTGGTTTTTGAACCGTTTTAATTTTGGTCTGAAAAACGGGTATATATTTTGTCCTATCATGGTCGAAAATCAGGTATGGTTTTCAAGGGAACCACGAGTCTCAGCACTGAAATAAATAGTTATAATGATGATGATTATAGAGTAAGAACGTGAAATCTAAGGATACGTTGGTCATGGGTTATGACTTGCTCCCTTAGCAAGTAAATCGGTATGAGATCAGCCAGTGTACAAAACAGGAAATAATAATAATAATAATAATAATAATAATAATAATAATAATAATAATATGCTATGGCGGTTTTCAATGGGGTCCTCATAATAATGATAATGATAATAATAATCATCATCATCATCATCATCATTATCAACTTAAATAAAATCTTGTAAAAACCTATACACAAAAGGAAAAAAAACTGCAGTAGGGTAATTATAATTCCTCACCATATACACATATACATGAAATTCTTAAACTAAAAGCATAGGAATTAGTTAAAAAATATAATATATACAATTCATTGTAAACACATGTGCATGAAAAAAACACTCATTATGCCTATCAGCCCCTAAAATTAAAAAAGTTTCTGTAATAATAATAATAATAATAATAATAATAATAATAGTAAATGAAAAATAAAACGTTAACTCTCACGTAGTACGATCAGCATTGCAGAATTGAATGGGTCTACTTGGTATATTTTTGCTGATCAGGTCTTCTTTAGATCCTACGTTCTGCGGCACATTCGTTTGCGGTCTTTTGTAGTTCTTTGCAGTTAAATAATGTTTATTAAATAATTATACTAATGAGAATGAGCAGGAGCTTGAAATGAGAATAAGAGCAGATGTTTGAACAATATGTTGACTTCACTTGGACAAGCTAATTAGTTCGCAAACCAAGTACACCTTTTATACACCAGGCCCCCATTGTTCAAAAGGTGGATAACGTTATCCACCGGATAAATCTCTATCCATGCTACTGGATAGAGCAATTCATTTCCCAAATACTTATCTGCAGGATAGGGATTTTTCCGGTAGATAGCGCTATCCATCTTTCCAACAACCCGGGCCAGGGGCCCGTTTCTCGAAAGTCCCGGTAACTTTTCGGGCCAGAAATCAAATATTCATATCGAAATATAATGAATAAGAGCGCAGGTCCTGGCTAGCAGACTACTCCATTTTGTTTCATTAACTGATAGTTTTATCATGTTAGATGCAAAACTATTGAAACTTCGATCTTTAATGTAAACGGAGACGGCTTACCGGGCCCGTTAATTATCGGGACTTTTGAGAAACGGGCCCCAGGTCTTAAAACAGGAGTGTGGAGAAAATGGCATGTTGCGGGGCTAAAGCCTTAGAGACGAGAGTACATTGAGTACAATTTACATTTTCAGAAGGCAAGATCACTTTGTGTCTTGGCTTTAACCCAAATTCTATTGGCGTTTGGCAAGGCGAAAAAAAAAAAGAGTCTGGTACCTACCCCAAGGAATTGTCTGCGTAGTCCTGGGAAGGACCGGTGACAGCGGAAAGTCGGACCAGCGTTCCTCTTATCAAAAACGACGAACCTCACTTTTCCGGTCACATTCTCACAGAATTATCTCATTTTTATCAGGGCATAAAACATATGTAAGATCACGAAAACATGGCAAGACAAATTCCTCTGACATGTAGTGGGCACACAAGACCGGTTGTGCATTTATCTTTCTCTGATATAACGCCTTATGGATACTTTCTTATTAGCGCGTGCAAAGGTAAGACGTCATATTTCTGTATTTTTCACCGGCCGGCTTTCGCTCCCGTGACTTTTTGTCCTAAAAAATTCACCATTATATGAATTTAGTGCCCCTTTTTGAGGAGATATTTTAAAGAGACTAACTGATAAGCAAATGAGATACATTAGGTGAGGAAAGAAAAACGACGCAATCTTGTAAGGCGCGAGAAGTCATGATCATGGGAAGTGAACTCGCTCGGTTCCGTTGTAGTTGTAGTATTTGGGCTCAAGAAAGAAAGGGCGCGAGAGAGGGAGACACATAAAAGGGAGGGGGAGTGCCTGCCCGAGAGGCCCATGAAAATCGTTTCCCTCTCCAGTCCAATAACCTGTCAGCTGCTGCATGATCTGGCATAAATTTTGACAGAAAACGATTGACCTCGCACAAACAAAGTGTGCCAAAGCGTTGTAAATTTATACTCTCGGTCTAAATGTATCTGTTATAAAGATCAGCTAGGTTATCTGATTATAGAGCGATGGAGAAATAAACCAAAGGGAAACCCATAGCTTTAAATCGTTTTTAACACAAGGCACAATAAATACAAAAGAACAGAGTCAAAAATGGGTATTTCTTAAAGAATGCACGCTGTATTATAAAAAAGCGAAATATTGTTCTCAGAGATTACAAAGTCACAACTGACAGACACTGAAGATCATGGTATACGTGGAAAATGACCATTGCTTTTATTGCGCAGAGTTGCAGCTGTTTATAGAGCAGACATGTCCTACTAAGTGGACCTAAACTTCAGAACACAAACTGTACTGAGATGTTTTTATAGGCTGTAATAACAAGACATAAACACTAGACATCAGGTCGCCTTCGAGCAATACTAATAATATCAACAGTGAAAGGTTTTTCAAATTCATGCCTCTGGTAAGTGTTTCATTTCATCAATCCTGTCCAGGTTTTGATGGTATGCATTCCATCGACAATGAAAGCGGCCAAGTTCTTTTTTAGCAAAGAGTATTTCCTCTGATCTTCATTTCAATGATTCAACAGATCTTTTGTCTGTTGCTGCTTCTGCCATGCGTATTTGATGTCAAATTGTTCCTTTGTGAATAACGTTTGAACACTCCAACTTTTCTTTTACATTACAGCCGCATTGGCCCATTTAACCAGATTGAAGTGACCTCCAAGATCTGAAATTCAATTATACCAGTTAGTGGTGTAATATAAGACCTTTACTGCCTTGTCCATGTACTAAATGTTTTTTTTTTTACAAATGAACTTGTGTTTTCTTTGGTTGACAGTTTTCTCACCTAACGGGACAACTTATCCCCTCGGGAGCCTCTGAACCAATAGGAAAATTCCACACTCTCAGAAGGCGAGCAGAAACGATTTTCATTGGCTTCTTGGGCAGGTGCTCCCTCTCCCCTTGCAGAAGAGTTTGCTTTTGTCGGCTATGTCTGAGAGCGGGGGAGGTTATCAACTTTCTTTCTCTGAAAAGGGAGGGCTTATTAGAGAGGGAGCTTATTTGAAGGGGGTGGGGGGGGGGGGGCTTAATGGAGGTTTACGGTATTGCCACATGTGATAATTTATCTTATTTGTTGTAGATGGGAAACCCATGTTAAGATATGGTCACACTGGTGACTGGATTGGTACTTATGAAGGACACAAAGGAGCAGTATGGAGTGCTACATTAACTGAAGATGCCACAAAGGCAGCCACTGGTGCTGCTGACTTCACAGCGTATGTAGTAGACATAACATTTAACTCATGATCACTCCGTTACAAAGACGGACACCTTAAGGAAACAGCACTAAGTCTCCATCTATTCTAAGAGTGATGTGGGGCTTATAGAGAGTCTAATAAATGAAGTGAAGGAAGCAGAAACCAACTCTAGGTGTCTGTTTGACCAAGGTGTCAGCCTTATGGAGTTATCCATTAGGAAGAAGTTGACTGTATTCTCAGTTGCAGATCAAGAGGGTCTAAACCCTGATAAAATGCTCTCATCAGACCAAAATATGTCTTAGTATTTTGATGCCTTTGTACTTTAAAGACAAAAGGAATTTACATGAAGATCTATATAGTTGATATTTACCAGGGAAAAATGGGTCATGGCCTGTAAGGGTTGACAGATTTTATAGTTTTTTAATAGCTTTAACAGTAAGCACCAGTTTTACATCCTTTGCCCAAAGAATTCTGGATACAATACTGTTGTTTGGTTACCAATAATATTTCCTGCCTCAACTTGTACTAAGTTACTCTTCCCCTTTAATGTAAAACCCCCTTTCCATTAAGCCCTCACCTTTGAACAGTCAGAATTTATCAATGCCTCCCCTTCCCTAGCCTGCAAAGCACAGACATATTTCTGGACGACCAGAAATACATCTGCCCATCCTGACCCTCATTTGTCCGATTTGTAGAACTGTGCCTCAAATCAGGTGGAGCTGGCCTATTCCCACCTGGCTAAGATGTGGTTGACTGACTGACTGACTGATAAATGTGTGCTTTAAAAACTCAGTCAATTTTGGAAACAGTCAATCTAGCTCGTTTTTATTGTTCACCTTTTCTAGAAAAGTTTGGAATGCTGAAACTGGTGAAGAACTCAGAAGTTTGCCTCACAAACATATTGTAAAGATTGTGGACTTCTCTCCAGTAAGTACTGATCTTGATAACATGATAATTTGTTACAAATAACATCATGATAAATATCCTTACAGTAACGACATTAAGTGCAATTGTACTACAATTTCCACTCATCAAATTTGGTATCAGTTAACATATTTCCACAAATTTTTTGACAACTATATTTACTATGTGGCAACATGAACCTGTTTCTTATGATTAGGAAAGAATGGGAGATCAGTCCAATATTAAAGTATTTCTGTCAGTTTTGCACTCAGTTTTTTTTTCACTGGGTGTTTCACACTCACACGGAAGCCTTCCAGGGGTTTCAATGTAAGTACACATCTGGCTTTGAGTAGAGTAATCAACTCTATCAAAAAGATTTGAAAGACTCTTTATTTATTTACTAAAATTTAGAGAAAAGAGTACCTGACTTTTCTGAGTTAAGTAGCCAATCCTTTTTGTTGGAAATTGGGGCTTATTGTAAGCACTGCCTGCACCTGTACATTTGTAATAATGACACCACTTAGGCAGGGCCGTCATTAAGTTCTGAACAGGACATTCACCTGTAACATCTCACAAAAATTGACAGTGTTACCTTTATCATTCCACTTTGATCACCTGTAACATCAAGTGAGCTCAGCTGTAACAGG
>OZ037996.1:36099488-36276988 GCA_964035705.1 Porites rus
CAACTAGTATAAGTAGTAGTATAATCTGTGGCACAGACTACACTGAGGGTAACGTCTCAATTTAGGTTTGACTCTCTGGACAAAGCCACTCGTTTGACAACTCTTTATAATTTATTATCATTTGAAGCAAATTTTTCTTTCTTTTCATTGGCTGAAACCCCACCATGTGACCTGCAAATAAGTGCCTACAAATAATGGTCTGCTCATGTGCAATGCCGTCCAACTGTGTTTGGCGGCAAATAATATTCTGCACATGCGTAAAGGCAATTGTGCTTTTCTCCTTCTTGCAATTGCTCTTGTGTGAAAATGGCAGATCGCTTTGCTTCCCGAGGATACTCATTAAAAAAACAAACTTAGTGATCGAATGATAAAACAATTATTGAACTCAGTTATCGCAAAATATCGTGATTTGTCAGTGTCTCGCAGATCAATTATTAATTTGCCTCAGCCTTCAGCTTCGGCAAATAATTGATCTGCTCGACGCAGAGAAATCATGATATTTTGCTCAACCTCGTCCAATAATAATATTGTTAATTATTGCACTTTTTTTTCAGAATCATACAAAGGACACTTTGGTCCTGTACATTGTGTCAGATATTCGCCAGATGGTGAACTTTATGCCTCTGGCTCTGAAGATGGCACGTTGCGCCTGTGGCAAAACACTGTTGGCAAGACTTATGGACTCTGGAGAGCAGTTAACAATGGTGTAGCAGCAGATGGAACAAATTCATGATAGATAACTTATTTAACAAATTAACATTATTTACTTCTAATCATAAGAGGATTATTAATTTCAAGTACTCTTGGGCGAGTCCAATTCAGTTTGTAAACACATGCAAACTTGTGCATTCTTTGCTTCTGTCTACACATGAACAGATAAAAATGGATAATTTGTAAATTCTGGGTGGAGACATTCAGAAAAGGAAACATTGCCATGTAAATAGGTCTAAATGTATCAGTTTGTATGTGTTTGCATGAACATGGTCCCAAGGTGTTTTTCCATTACATCAAGTTTCAACTGTTGGATGAGTTCTAGTTTTAAGTAGTGGTCCAGATAAGAAGGAAAGAGCCAAACGCAATGAACACGCCAGAGTGCGAAAAAGGTGATAACTTTATTATTGTCCCTACTACACTTCTGATTGGTTAAAACATCAAAAGTTCTATGAAATCTTCGCAAAGCAGCATGTATATGAATCCCTTGTTTTCTAACCAACTTCCCCATAACAAATCTCTTCTGAGTTTAAGTAACACAGAAATCCTACTTTTCTTGGCTATTGTTTTCAACACTTATAATTGGTTGAAATCTATTAACACACACAAAAAAACGCCCTTTAAAAATGGAGTTATTTCGTAGACTACCTTTTTGTAAGTTTACGCATTCTCTATGTAAAATTGAAAACACTCCTATGGGAGGAAAGCATATTGTACCATAACAAAAGAAATTGCTTCCCTTTGTACCAGGATCATTACTTAACTGGTTAGTCTTGTCCCTTTGATGCCGGGTACACCCTATAATGGCCTGCCCATAAAGGTTGGAGGCCCCACCTATAAGGGGTATTTTTTTTTCAGCCTTTAGGTATACATTGTATAAAAGGGTAAGGATTTCAGTACATGACTTTGCCATTGCGGTCTGTAGAAGGACCACAAAAAGCTATCAGATGCTTTTTATGGCTGTGAAAAAGTAAGAAAAAAACTTCCTAGTTGATTGACTTATTTAAAAGATAGTGCTTTTACAGCAGTTAAACTACACCAGACATGTGAAAGCAGTACATGTCCTTTCAAAAATGGAAAAAATTTAAAAGGGCAAAGTGTTGGACCTCAGAGCAGAGCCTCCCCATATAAAACTATGTTGAATGCCCCACTCCCCTCAACCTCAACCCTTCTGACCGCTTCATTTTCAGAAATTCCCCTTTCTAGTCCTACTTTTCCAGAAAGTAACCAACATTTTGGTCTGTTCATATTATTTTAATGGAACCCTTTGGTGTAGGTAGAAGGTTATTTGTCTATGTTCTGATCGGATATTGCAGCTCTGTAATTCCGTAGTTTGTATACTACAGAACAGGTCCTCAATGGTTTTTCTAAGAAAAAAGAGCATTTTCACTCACTTGGCCGGCAGCCATGCAAATTTATTACGACAAAAGAAAGCGTTTTCATAAGAAAAGATTTGCAACTCCCGCAGAACTGTTTTGGGACACCAACAAGGCAGACATGGGGTCATGTGAAAATGCTCATTGTTAAGGTTATACAAAATAAACAACTGGGGACAAGAGCATTGTACCATCTTTCTGAATATTATGATATTTATTTCTTAGAATGATTCTTTTCAGCTGTACAAGCGATAGATAAGGTATTTTCTTAGTGTCGTGGATGTGTCAGTCAACAAATGATTTTGCAGAAAAGATTGATAAGACACTGAACTGTCTCCACCGCCACACCACTCAGTTTCCACAACACCAAGAAATACCCAATAGATATGCTTCTTTCTATGCTTTATTGCAAACTTAAGTTAGAGTTAGGTGTCAGAAATCAAACGTTTATAAGACCTGTGTAAACAAATGTTGTCATGTAGGAGACTTTAAATTTCGCAATAGACAAGACTTGACATTCATCTACCTTTAGACAGACTGAGATGGCATTGTACAACCTTTGGAAAAGGTTTTCCCCGAATCATCTGAGATTTTGCTTTGAGATATTTATCAACAAGCAATAGCTTTTAATTCCTTGTTATTTTGTATAAAATAGAAACCACGAAATGATTTCATAACTAAGTATACCAGTATGACTGTAATTAACAACATAACCTTACATGTTTTGTAACGATTATAATGAAGATGTTTTATCAAAACAAACTGACAAAAGAATATGTCAATTATTGATATGAGATATTTTTGTAACACGTCATTGGAAAGACCATGACAACTGAATTAAAGGGTATCCTGCTAGTAGAATCTCCTTTTCTGTACAACGTAAAGTTTGGATTCTCTTCAAGCCGGTTATTCTTTTTCTGTTGTATAAAGGAGACTGTCGTTGAGGGAATCATTTTTCGGGGTGTGCCTCTAGCCTGCCTGGCAGGCGTCCAAAGCGAGAGGTGATTGAGAAGAGCTTCTGTTAATCAGTCTGCAGAACAGGCGTTATATTTTTGCGTTTTTCAGGCGAGAGAGGGCAAGCACAAGACGGGCGTGGCCGGAGTGCGAGACAGGCATGACGGGAAGGGCGTGAGATAACTGCTGTCCCGCCTGTCGGATGCTCCACGCCCGCCTCGCGCTAACCTCGCGCTTGAAAATGCAAAGATATAACACTTGTTCTGCAGGCTGCCATCCATTAACTTGCTACATGGCCTGTTCCAGGCTCCAAGATAGTCGGGTCCGCTGAATTGAGAAAGCGCGAACACAAAAATAATCTTTTTCCCGCCCCGTCAGCTTTTCGCGTGCCATTCACTTTTGCCTCTTGCCCACCATCTGAAAGCCTGGACAGGCTACTTGCTACATGAAATGTTGAGAGACTGTTAGTTGCTTATGGCAGTCTATACCTGGAACAGAACTGACACAGCTGAATGACGGTAAAAATGCTCTGTACAAAGAGCGAACATAAATTGAGGTAATAACAGCACCAAATTTGTGGTTTTTATCAGGGTTATGTGGAGTTGTATTACCCAACTTCAGTTGCAGCCATAGAAGATTAGACCACGTGTTCAGTGGTTGCTTACGCGAAGCTACAAACAAGATGCCGGTAAACTTTAATTTCAACTCAGGTCGCCTCAAAAAAGTGCTCGCGGTTACTTACAAGGGCTGCCAGTGACATTTTCCAAGCGAAAAGCACTAAAGATATTTCAGATAAGAGGTCGCTTACGAGAGGTGGTCGAACCGACCTCGTTCCCCGGGGGTCCTCACGGCTACCCGTCCCTGTCTCTCGCTCCGCAGGGACGGGTAAGAGAGGACCCTGGGAACGAAGTTGGTAGTCGCACATGGAGATTTGACCTTTTTCAGAGTTTTGAAAAAATGAAACTTTAAGACAAAGTAGGGGACATTCAATGAAAGCTTGTTTCCTTAAACTTTAGTTTTGTAGAATGGATTTCAACGAAAGAGCTGTTTTACTTCCATCACTGTTTTAACATGTAAATGAAAACTAGGACTGTGGACACACTGTATCAGAGTATTTGTTCATGTTTTAATAAATAAGAGAAACAGTTATCGATGCTATAACGAGAAATTGTCCATAGCCTCATGGTACTTCCGTCACTGAGACCGTCTTGGATACCGCCGAGCCCAACTGAACGATCATCTTAGGGTTACCAGGAGTTTGCGGATCCGATAAGCTCGGCTCGTAACCGGTTTTCGTGTGAACACCTGCAGCGGTATTGAAATGTCGTAAGGCCATCCTCTTTTTTTCGGTTCCTTTTATGGTAACTTTGTAATGGTGACAGTGCTACTGAACTTACAACTGACTCTTGCGTGACGAACTTCCCATCGGAAGGTTATATTACTCTGAAAGGTCTGCAACCTAATGTGATACTGTTTCATCTCCGTCTTACTTCGAAGGTTTCTTGCAGCGTTGTGGCATTTCGAAGAATGGCTCTCAATCGGTACCTCACTGGTTTAGACAAAACCAGGGCGAAATTCGATGCCTCTGCCTCCGAAGTAGCAGATATCGAAAGCGCAGTAGTACAGGTTTGTTACCGAATTCTAGAAGAAGTGTACGAACTAGACAACCGATTTAAGACATCTCGTGTACTGAAGACAGGAAGCTTTTACGAAGGAACTAAAATAAGCGAACCGAATGAATTCGACTTAATGGCCGTAAATGAAGAATTGTCGCGTCCTGGCCTCTGTAAAGCAGTCGGGGAATGTCCTGATGCATCGGGATTTGCTCATGTCCTCACAGAGGACCAATCTGTTGCAGATCGCTGGAAAGGAATTACTTACTCGAGAGAGGATGGTCGTCTATATATATTGCCTTACCACCAGTATGGCTCCGTACAAGTGAGATTCGGGGAGATGGTTACGAATGCATACGAACGCCTTTGCTCTAGGCGGACGATTTCCACCCCTGCAGGGACTTTAAAGATGATACAATCGGGAACAAATCCGGTTCGACCGGGTTGTCGTCTCCAACTGAAATGGAGGTCAAGTTCTACTGACGCTTACAATCCTCTGTACATAGAAGTAGATTTAACATTTGCCATTGAAGTGGAAGTGGAAAACGATCGTCAAAGCGCAAGCAATAGTTTATATCTTTTAGTTCCAGCTTGGTGTTATAAATGCCAAGAACATTTTTACAAAAATATATCGCTGTGTTGGAGAAGGTCATTTTCTTTGATTGAAAAACAAATGTTCGAAGAAATGGGTCACCAGCATATTCACAAGAGATGCAACAGGGTTCTGAAATATTTGAAAGATATGTTTTATCTTGACAGAAACCCTTTTCAAATCAGTTCTTATGTTATCAAAACACTGGTACTCCGTCATGAAGAGCAGTACAAGGAAAAGCAGCACAAATGTCTCGAAAAATGCGTCTTGAGAATTTTGCATGACTTAGTTCATTGTTGCCGAGAAAAGGAACTTCAATGTTTACACAACGCTAAATGTAATATTTTTGCCAACGTAGGAAAAAGGAAACTTATAGCCACAGAAAAAGCCATTCGCTTAGTAATTGCAGCCTTAGGACAGATTTGCGAAAGGAGAATTTTTAGAATCTCAGCTTGCAATGAACTTACTAAGCGTCTTCGATATGATATGAAGAGGTTTCGAGATGAACTAAGAAAGGAAAATTCCAAAACAGTACAGCAGTGTTTTCTAAACGTGGAGTGCGAGAAATGGCTACTGGGATTTAGCAAAAACGGAAACAAAAACGAAGGCGGGAGATAGGGCAGTGCAAAGGGAGTTTCGCAATACGCGTATAGACGAGGCCATCACCGAAGTCGTAGCAGCAACAACAGCTCTTGCTGCTGTAGCTGCAACTGAGAATTCTGTGTTGGTGATTAGGATTTAACTGAAATGTTTGGATAAACCGAGCTGATACAAGAAGAATAGCCATTAATGTAAAGATGTTACTCAGGTAAATACGATTTTGCTCTATTTTTGAAAGTAAATAAGTTGTCCGCGTCTCAAATAATGGATGGTTATTTAAGCCTCCAACCTTGACACTCGTCGCAGTTCATGCAGGGGTATTTACTTGGTAGTTGTGTGAAAACTCGTCAAGACAGTTGACTTCTCATCAGTTCTGTGCCGGGAACCTTTTTACCGATACGGCGGCCATATTGAATTAATTCGATTTAAGGAGTATTATAGGATGCCCGGAGGGATGAGCACATTTCGTTTGTATTTTCGAGCGCTTTTCTGGACATTTTTTCTTACAGTTTGGTTAGAATAAGATTGTAATGAGAAAAAAGATCTTTGTGCCGTGCTTAGATGTAATAATAATCGCCTTTTTTCCGAGAAATATACAGTGAAAGATTATACTTCTAATACTAAACTTGAAAAAGGCGATCATTATTACATCCAAACACGGCACAAGGATCTTTTTTCCCGTTACAATCTTATTCTAAGAAAACTTTAAGAAAAAATGTCCCGAAAAGCGCTCGAAAATACAAACGAAATGTGCTCATGCCCCCCCCTCCCTGGGCATCCTATAATACTACTCCTTAAATCGAATTAAATTCAATATGGCCGCCGTATCGGTAAAAAGGTCTAATAGAAAGGACCCCGCGCATAACAATCCCGCTATAGCTACGCTGGCTAGGGAAAGTTGTATCAACAATTTTATGGCGTCCGGGTCAAAGAAGAGGTATTCTGTCCAAACAAAAGGGAAATACTGAGCTCTTTATTTAGAAAGCCGTAATTGGTACGTGAAATTTGAATTGACAGCATTGTCACTAGGACAATTATATAATACCCCTTTTTTTCTTCATTTTTAGTTTTGACAGTATATTGCAAAACATGTAAGAAGTAACTCTGAATATGATTTAACTATCCATTGACGTTAGTAAGTGGTGTAATAATATGTTTCTTGTAATAAAACAAAAGAAAAATGAAAAGAAAATATTAGAATGTAAAATCAACTGGCGTGATACAACTCACTTTGACTGCCACGCACAATGCTTGAAAACAAAGCGTGGACATTAAAACTCTGCGCTAATACTCGTATAGGACACGAGAATTACCCAAATGTCCCCAAATGTACAGATCCCTAGGGATAATAGGGAGCTTAAGCAACAACGACGGCGTCGGCTACGAAAACGTCACTTAAAAAATGAATTCGCGCTGGCTCCACCTTTTTCGCGCTTATTCCATCTCGTTTAATTGGTCAAATGTTGGCAATTTTTTTGGAGTTGAATTCTAAAGGGCTCCATCAAAGTTCAGGAAAAGAAAAAGAAAGTTGTTGTCTTGTGTTCCCGTCCTTGACAAAACGTGAAATTTGGCACTTTCGCGTTGTAGTCGTGCAATGACGACAAAGAAATGTACAAAAAAGCTTGATGCACGTGCAAAGTTGTTGCTCTGCTATACTATAAACCTATTGCTTTTTTGGCGTTCTCGTTACCGTCGCCGTCGTCGTTGCTTAAGCTCCCTAATAGTAAATAGCGGTAACCCGGTCCAATCAGTCTGTCCTCATTTAGCTCACTGACTAAAATTATTAAAATATTGACTGTTATATATTGCCTTAAAAACGGTCTATTCATCAGAATCCTCACTGCTGCTATAGTCTCCCAGCATGCCCAACGAGCCAAGTCCACTTGAGCTGGGATCTGATTTGCTGTTTGAACTGTCAGCTTCCTTCTTTGAATCTGATAAATTTTCTTCTGATCCAGTTGATGAAGTGCCCGTTTTTATGGCTGCTTTTACTGCAGATTTTTGTCCACTGCTTTTGTCCTTGTTAACTTTAACTAATGATGCTAGTTGTGTCTTGTTTTGAAGTTTTCCAATACTAACGCTGCTTGATGTCTTTTGTTTCTTCTGGGATGGTTGACTGTCTGCATCCTAAAACAAATCAAAAGATAACAAACGTTCCAACTTTAGATTTTAATGGTCAGGACGTTGATTTACTCTTCTTTTAAACAGCTTCTTTTGCATTAGGGAGGCAGGATGGTTGGGCAGTACAATGCCATGCTCAAGTCCCGCTCTAACCACTACCTAGTAGAATTGTTTGAAAGTAGTCCTGGATTCAATGCTTACCTCCGCCAGAATATCTGTGGCTTTTCTTCTTGTTGGTTTACTGACTCGGGATGTTAGTTTGTCTCCTTCATCTTCATCATTATCACTACTGTCACTCAATCTTTTCTCGATCCTCTGGGCACCAAAATATGTCCTAAAATTTAGTAAAAATAACAATCCTATTCAAAAAAGAGAATACATGGTATATAGATGTATGTTGCAGTTGTTTGCATAATTAATGATACGTATGCAAATCTGTCCTTTAGCAGTATGTTTGAAAGTAAAATATAGTTCAAGTATAGTATTTAACTGCTGTAATAAAAAGTTAACATTAAAATCGGAGCTTGCGCTGATCAATTACATTGTCAGTATGCATTGGGCAGTTTAAAAATTAAAGCACCTTCAATCCAGCCAATGAGACCACAAAATCAAATGGTTATAATCTTAAGCATGGCCAAAGGAACTGCAACATAAGCATACTGTTAACAAATAATTCAAAGGGAGAGCTTACTGTACTTCCTGTTCATCTTCTTCTGCTTCTCTGGCTCGCAGTTCCTCTTCAGCTTTAGCATTTAATTCCAGAAGGGTGTCATAATCAACTACAACAACAAACCAAAATCAACAGCACATTATGTCAGGCAATGTTTCCTATCAAGTCCCTTATCATACAATGCAAGCCACCTGGGACAGTCTTCTATCAACAAAAAAAACATAACGTTTGGATTTATCGTCTCCATGCAATGACCTCAAAAACTAACATAGATATCTTTTCTCTCAATATGCATTATTATTCAGCCATGGTGTGTTAATTTATAGTTAATTTAGGTCAAGCCTGAATTTTTTCAGTTTTTGTCTTTTCAGTGGCTTAGGCTGTTCATAGTACTGCGAAGATCATGTTCACATTTGTTATATCTCTATCAGCAGTTCAAAACATGATTCATTTCATATATTTCAATTCATGTCATTTCCACCATCGTGTATATTATGAACACACAATGGCTTGTTCTCCAGTTGGTTTAGCCTGTGTTGCAGGCGCATGCAGGCTACAGTTGGTTTTATTAGCTCCATGGATAGAGGGTTGTGCTTAGTCAGAGTTCAATGCCTGGTCAAGCCTGGATTTTTTCTGGTTCTTTTTTGACTGTTCAGGTTGTTCATTCTACTGTGAAGATCATGTTCACTTTCATATAGGTTAGAATATTGCTGACATAAACTAAAGCAATCTTCCGCCTTTTGATTTGTGCCTTAAAAAAGCATTCTCCACTAAGTAAACATGATCAAATACTAAAAGGTAGTCAATAGCACTTTATAATGGGACACTGCTTTCTCTAGGGGGTAAAGGGGGACTCCACCCTCCTCCCCTCCCCCCCCCCAAAAGAAGGAAATATACTATCTCCTCCACAGGCTTCCCATGTGAGGCTGAAGTCAAGCGAGAAGTGCGAGAGGGGGATGACGAGAATGAGCGCAGAGGGCAGGCAGCTCCTTTTGCCCCTGCTTTCTTTCATGATTAACTCAAATGTCCCCCCAAAAGTGGTCGTGAGCAATTGGGGATGAGCCAGGGAAACATCAGAGATGAAGAAGAGCACTTTTTCTTACAATGAAAAACTCGAAGATTAGGATTTTTCGGGGGAGGGGGGCTGTTGTCATCATTTCATCATTTTGGCATTTCTCAGAGTTTAGTCTTGCTCAGGTTAACTTTCAGCTGACATCTCTCCCCCAGTGATGTACCCTTAAGGACTACCCAAGCCTCCTTGAGGTTACAAACCATTAGCCAGTCTGGTGTTTAGATCTCTCAGTTCCTCTAATTTCTCTAAAATATCCATCTCCTGTTTGGATTCTTTTGTCCTCTTTTCAAGAGCCTAAATTGAAGAAAGCAAAGAAGAAAATATTGTTACAACAGAGTTTGCTCAGTTTAAATCATTTTTTTATTCAGTGGAACATAAGTCCCAGACAATAAGTTAAATCTGTTGTCTTGATCTTGGTTTAGTTAAAATGCTTGTCATTTTATTATTACTATTACAAATAATTCCCAGCTAACTGCTTCTTTGAACTCAAAGCTACTTTTAGGCTGGTTTTCATGTGTGATGGAAGCAAAGGCACAAGCTTGGAGTCCTTGCAGTATTTCGCTTGGAAAACAGCTTACTGAATAAATGAATGAATGAAAACTTTATTTAAGTGTTTATGTATTTAGCTATAAGCTAATGGGGGACACTGTAAAAAAATATGTTAAATACCAGATACAAATCACTAAAAAAAAACAAAAAAAAAAAACAGGCTTAACATGCAACTCTCGAGTTAACTAAGATCAACTAAACTGATTTGATCAAAATGCCATGTTTATATTAAGGTGTGCAATTCGAAATTTATTGTTTACCTAGATGTATCTCACAAGCAAAATAATGTTACATGAATACATTGAGTAAACTGCAGTAATACAGCTAACTTTGTCACAGTTATGTGGAACTGTTCCCTGCTACAGCTCTTCTTTGAACAGTGCTGTTGTTACGGTACCTTCATGGGATTATTCTGTTCTTCCTCTTCTTCTTCTTTCTGTTTTCTGTTCTCTTCATCTTCCATTAATTTCTGTGCTTGAAAGTTCCTTGTTGCTCCATTTTCACAAACATAATCAGTGTTCTCAGGATCAGTCTATGAAGGGAAGACTTATCATCAGCCCAGGATAAGAAGACAGACTACTTCAAATTTACCTTTGAAGTCTTAACAATGGTTGGCATTTGATGTTTCGTTGAATTGATATTATGGTTCTTAGGGAACAAGTGAAAGAAACAACCATCAAAGGTTTGTCTTACATGAACTTATTTTCATTACCATAAGTACCACTACAGTAAATAAATATTGACGAAGTACATTGTGGAGAAAATGTGCTGACGTCAACGAAGGGTAACTTGATCGATGCATCACATGCCAGGTCTATTGTTAAGTTGTTGTGTTCTTTTTCTCAAATGCTGTTACTTCAGTCGCACTCTGTTATTATTGATTGTTTTTTTGCAATAGGAAATTTATTTACTTTATTTAACCTTGGCAGTATTATAGCACAATAATGAAACATGCATTGTAACTATGTTAAGAATCCTAACTGTCAGAGGAGAAACCAGTACACTATTTAAAAGCATGGCTGGTATATACATGTAAAGGTAGAATTTTGTTCACTGACTCCCGTCCATAAGTTAGAGTCAAGTTTCAAGAAACTGTCCTCCACTCCAAGAAGAGCTGGAAGAATTTGTTATTATATCTAGTAATTTTTAGTAATTCTGTCAAAGAAAAAAACTAAAATTTTACAAGCAGCTCACAGCTCAGACAACTCTTAGAATCATATGTGAAGGCTGGGTGGCAATGAAACTGCTGGGTAGGTAGAATGATTTGCACTAACTCATTTAGATTGCGTAGCTGATGGGTATTTGCACAGAAGTGCAGTATTGTTTTTGCAGCAGAGCCACAAGAAGAGTGGGTACAAGTCAAAAATCCCGCTCAGCTTCACATGGCGGCTCTGCCGCCAAGAAAGTAACCCGCGCAGGCTTTAACTCATTATACCTTGAATGTTATCTCTGATACACATCTAGGGCATCTGATGTAAAATCTGAATCTTAGAAGGCCAAGGTATGTTTCATTTTGTACAGTTTCCTGTTATGAAACAAAGAAAATAATAGCATTCAGGGTAGGGGTAACAAATTGATAAATAAAAAGAAGCAAGATAATCTTGTATAATATCTCAACTACAGTGTGTTCGTTTACTATGTGATTGCTGATAATTAATTGTTTATAGGTATGAAAATTATGCAGTTGAAATTTTATTGGTGTCCAATTAGTATACAATTTTAACAGTGGCCATCTGGAATTAATTATTTTAATGGTTTATGCCGTCTTGGTGACTGTAGGAATTTATTAAGTTTAGCCAATCAAAGGAAACAAATTGTGTGTTTGTAAGGTTACTGAAGGCTATTAACAAGCAGGTACACTAAAAGAGCTGGTATCAAAATAGTGGTAAAGTTTTTCCAAGATAACAGTCAGTGATGATTAGATCAAACAGTGTTATTGTTGTTTTATTGTTACTGTTGTTGACAGAAATTGGATTTTCTAGTTGCATGAGAGCAAACGTTAGGCACCAGGGGCCACTGGGCCAGGGGTTGCTAGAGCAGAACCTTGAGTCAGAGAGGAGTCCCTTCATCCACTTAAAAATCCCTTCCAATGTACACGTACCATAAATTATATGATCGAGCACTTATCAACCTGTATATGTTAATTGCCTTGGGACATTCTTCTGGAGGATACTATGTAGGCTCAAAATACTTATCAATTATTCCTAGAGCCCGAATGAGCTATTGACTTAGAGGCCATGAGGGCGAGAGGAATAATTGATTTGGTAAAATCCAACTAGTTGGTCAAAAATATCGAGAAAAACCAACTTAAGTTAGCAAAACGCAATTCAGCTATCAACGTCTTGGTTTTCAAAGCCGGTGCTTTTCTCTATGAGTGGGCTATAACATATAGCCTGGTAGCAGCTCAACCAATCAAAGCATAGAATTGATAATAGACCACTAGTGGGATTTTACTAAAGTGTAATAGACTGATGTACACTTTATACCCCTCAACTATCCCAACACAATCTCATCATGAGGTACTGGGGCCAGGGAGAGAAACTTGAAAGAGCAATGGGAACTAAGACCCTGCGACAAAACTGTGTGGTGTCTACAGTGTATCAGAATAACAGTCGAGAGATGATGATGCTGATGATGAAAACGTTAACCCTGTTACTACCCACCTTTCTAGCATTGAATTTCTTTCCCTTGTAAATGTACTCTCCACAGGTGGTACACCTAAAAATATTAGAAATTATTAAAAACTGAATCAATGGATAATGCAATTCTGGGGTGTTGGCGGTGGAAATGAGCTGTCCATGGTTGGACAATCGTGCGAGGAAGCCGATTCTTCTGAGAAGAAAGAGAAGTACCAACCACTGCAGTGGGAGCTTACCAAACATTACCCAGGCTTCATCATGGACATTGTTTTTTTTTGGGGGGGGGGGGGGTCCAAGGAGCTAGATGTTGCGATGAGTAAGATCTTTGGTGCAGGATCGAAACTACTATAATAATAATAATAATAATAATAATCTTTATACTTGAAGTTTGTGAAAGTTATCCATTGGCATCTACTTCACCTAGCTATTGCCTCAATTTCACAACCAACCTCATGTTAAAAGGGGCCATGAGTCGCACCACATACTGACGATCTCGTGAAAGTCCAAGCTTAGGGATCTTAGATGCATCGAAATCTGGAGGGTAGTATTTCTGTGGAATACATGTACAAACAAAGAGTCAAAATCCTTTTCCTTCTCATGAGTCTGGAAAAAGATTTTAAGGTTACTTGAATAAAGGATAATGTAACTAAAGCTCTATTGTAATAGGTAAGAGTGGAAGTCTCATTCTCCAGAGAACAGCAAACACATGCGCAGAAGGAAAAAGTATATATACTAAACAGCCAACATTTACGGGGCAGCACTAAAACACAGAATCCGGAATCCCGAAATGGAATCATGCAAACAGAATACCGAATCTGTGAAAGATGGATGACAATAAAATAAATGAATAAATTTAATACCTGGGCAGAAGAGACAGCTGTATGATTAGAGGAATCGATTCTGGTGAAAAGACTCTTCATACCACTTCTAGCAATGATTGAAAATTCTCACGGAACAGCAAAGCAAGGAGTAGCCTGTTCCAGGCTCCGAGATAGTCGGGCCCCCGGAATTGAGAAAGCACGAAAAAGAAAAAAAAACGGGAGGAAACTGGATCCGAGAGCAGGGTTCGTACAAAAAATTGCAACCATTTTTCAAGGACTTTTCAAGGACTTTTCAAGGACCACATTAGATTTTCAAGGACAACCTACTAGGAATATAATTTCACAGATTGTACAAAAATGCATATTCCCAGTATATTCTAATAAGACTTTAAGGCATTAACTGTTTGCTTCACCAAATTCTCTACATTTTTCAGTTCACTTGTCTTAAACTGATAGTTAATTATTGCATAAATTGGAGCACTTTATGTAAATGACCTTTACATTCACTGAGCTACGATTTATATCCTGTCTTGGACAACCAAAAAGCATCAAAAAATTATTTCCAGGCTACTACATTCAAAGTTGAAGAAAATTCAAGCTCTTTTCAAGGACTTGCACAGAAATTTAAGGACTTTTCAAGGAAAAATGGAATTCAAGGACTTTTCAAGGACTTCCCCTAAAATTCAAGGACTTTTCAAGACTGTGCGAACCCTGGAGAGCCTGAAACAGGCTAAGCAAGGAGAAAAACTATAGCTGAGAAGTGTCACTGACAACAACTAGTTCCTTTAGAAAAAGGTAAGTTTAACTGAAAGGTGTCGCCATCAAGTTGTTCCTGGGTGTCTTTTCTGGGTTTTCTTCATCAGTGTTCAGTTTTATTTATCAAGATAACTTACTCAAGAGAACCATGGCATTGTGAGTCCAAAGAGAAGAGAGAATTGTGCATGCGTTTGCTTGATTCCGCAACTGATTACATCAAAATAATGCGCCATGTTTAGTAAGCCTCAATTACACCAGTATCCCATTAGCATTCAGCTTGGCAAAAAAGTTGCTGCTAAAACACTGGAACTGTGGCAGTGGTGGATCTAGACCTTCTGATAATTGGTGGGGGGGGGGGGGGGGAGATCACCCAGACCCTGATACAAGGGGGGGCGGTCTCAAAAAAAGTGTTTTTCGGCCCTTCGGGCCTCAGTTTGGTCTAACAATAAAGGGGCGGGCCCCCCAGGCCCCTCCCCTGGATCTGCCACTGTGTGCTCACGTCACGGGTTGATCATGTGTTGACTATTCAGTTTGGGGACAATCAAGTGGTGTGCTGTGAGACCAACCACCACCACTCTTGACATGTAGCTTAAAACGTAATGTTTAACTGTATTATTCAAGCCATAAACTCGTGAATAAAAATTACTTGTAAAATTACTTTAAATCGGCCTTGCAGTGCAATAAATCACACTATGGCAAACCTTGTCAAGACACATTAACAAGCATATATTTTAAGGAAACTGCAAAGAAAACTAAAACAAATTATCTTTGGATTGTAGTAATTATGCAAAGTGAAATTCTTTAATTTCGTATCATTGATATTTGATTCCGTATTCCGTTTCCCTTTCTGTTTCCGTTCGCGGGATTCCGTTTCCGGATTCTATGTTTTAGTGCTGCCGACATTTATGACATTTATTAGATGGGTAGGTAAGAAAAGATTCGTAGCTTCTGGACCAAAACAACGATTAATATGTCCAATTTTTAAGTTTTTTCCTCCATAAAGCTACGGTGCCCTTAAAGTAACTAAAGCCAGTGGAGTACTATCGCAAGCTTGGAATCGATGCATTGAGCGTCAAACGTTTGAAAAATGGTATGAGATCGCTGCATGCTTAATAAATGTATGGAGCTGTCTGGAAATCTTAGCAATAATTCAAATCACCTCGCTGGCTATTTAAAGCATCAGAAACAAAACCAAAAACAAATGAAATCAAGCTTTTATCACTTACGTTGAGCACTTTTCGTTCCGACATTTTGTTTTCTGTTAAAAGTAGCGGTTACCAAGCTATCCCATGGTGCCCATTACCTCAAACTATTTCTGAGGAATGATACGGCAACACGCAACGAGCTAATACAAGACACAGAAGAATAAATTATGAAGCGCATTGTTTTGACAGCTGAGGAAATCAGCTAGTTATTTACAGAGAATCAGGAAGAGTTGTCCTAATGCTATACCGCTAGAGACTGCGACTCAAGAAATTGCACCTTTGTTGTTGTCTACTCGCACGCTGTGTCTGTGTGTCCTGTCTAATGAGTCAAGGTTAGAGACATCACGCTTCAAGTCTCCAATCGCCGATCTCCTGTTCGACTACTTTGAATTTCATATCTTGCCCCTTCGTTAATAATCTGGCCCTCAGGACATCTACTCTGGATTCCAAATGCAAATGCTACGAATTATGACTGCTTCGTTTGCTCGGTTGGGAATTATTTTTCTTCGTTTCTTCGCGAGGTCGTCGTAAAAGTGGTAAGACCAATCACCTGATCTGAACGGATACAGTATATTCTGTCATTTTATCGTCAACACAGTAGAAAACAGCGGTTTCAACGGTTTGCGGGAAAGGATCCTTTTCCTAACTGACAGTAACACCGACAATATGAGAGGCAAGTCGAATGTAAAAGCCTAACTGTCCTTTGCTTTTCACTTCAGGTGTTTTTTATAACATAGTGGCGGGGCGGTGACTTCTCATAACTTAAATTTCACGTTGGTTTGCAATATTTCGAGCACCGATGGTAGGTTGTAAATTTCATAAATTTTGCTGTGGGTAGATTGCTAATGAATTTGGCTCAACGGGGGGTGAGCAGAATAACTTAAAGAACGGTAGCATAATAATAATTCACTGAAAAATTTAAATGTTTGCACCATAAATATGGCTTTATGACTCCTCTGTTGTCCTTTTCACGTGATGCGTATTAAAAAGTTTTGTTTTCTGAGTATTAAAAATTCTCACATTCTCGTGGCAGATTTCTCAAAGGACCTCACAAAGCCATGCGATTAGTTCACAATTTTTTTACATTTGCGGAAGTGGAAATTAAGAATAGCTCTTTTGTGAAATACTAAAATGCGCTTCATCGCCAACAGAGCAGCCATTAGCGCAAATAAAATCGGCGAGAATTTTAATTTACTGTTTTTACAGCCTTCGGTATACTGGAAATCTTTGAGGATGGGTATTAAAGACTCGTGTAATAAAAACGTTTGGTTAATTTGAAGAAAAACTCAAAACTGAAGTACATTTTCCCTTAATGACAGAACGTATAATTCGTATTTTCCCAGGGTGAGATGTTCTTTGCACGTCGACTATGATCGAATGTTAACCGCCGGACCGTGGCATGTCGCTTTTTGATAATCCTAGCACCTTATAAAGGAGAATTTTGTTCGAACGATCGACGTCTGCTGCTTCGAAATTTCCTTCCTTCCGACCAAAAAATCCTAAGCTGACCGAATTTTCGTAAGTTTTAATAGGATTCTCTAGATCACATCAATTGTCGTCTGTGGATATCACTCGCGATATTATTTCTTCAGTTAATCATGAGCTTCAAACAGTTATTATTCGGAAGTGAAGTAATTTATTATTTCTCGCCTTTTCATCTAATGTGTTTTCTTTTCGTCTCTTGTTCTCGGTTCCGCATTCGGAACAAATACCGAACGCTTACAATCACAGTCTTCGTATTCGATTCATTTCTCACCGATTTTATTGTTAATATCCTAGGTTTTGGAATTGGAAAATCGTGATATGATAATTTGTTAGCATCGGCCATGGCAGGAGTCTTTGAAGCTGGAGATATAGTCAAGTATGGTGAAATGATGATCAAGAGACCTCCAACCCATGCAAAAGTTCGGATTAAGGTAATTGTTTTTTAGTAGAAATTAACGTGCCTATAACTACAAACCTAATATGTTTAGTGAAGTCACAAGTCCAATCACGTGGACTTCTAACAACTTCTAGATACAAATTTGCCATTTTGTTTTTGCATGCAATATCGATATGAGGTATATGTGGAAGTTGCAGTTTGGCTAATTTTTATGCTCCGAAGCTCTTTAACATCTAATCTTCTTGATCTGTGAGGTGACGTTGGTACTATTCTTGCAGATCAACTTCATCAAGACTACAGTACTACTGTAGTTCATTGCTAAGAAATAGGACAGTCTCTTTTATTTTAACCATGTTTCGCCACCCACTTACTCATGTAATTGGCTGTCAAAGGGATGGCAAAACAGATGTTCATATAATACCACAGTCATTACACTCATTGATGAGCTGCATCATGAAAATGAAAAGTTTCCTAAATTTAAAGTTTTTGTTAGTGCTATAACAGTGTACAAACATCCTTATTAGCAAAACAGTCATCAAGGACTTCCCTCACCAAATTTTTTTGGGTACATTATACATGAATGCAGAAAGGTCTAGACACAGCTGTGTTATGGATAATATTGTTTGGTTTTTTTCACCACATAATTATCACGTAAGCAGTTACATGTATTGGGAAGAAGACACACAAAATCATGCTCAACATGAAAATTAAAAATTATAAATTATGACCCGGGAATGTTGAGAAATTTAAGATTGACATTCCCATGTGTTCAATATAATTTGTGGTATACAGACAGACTTATGTTGAATGCATGAACACCTTAAGGGTAATGTAAATAAAGGCTTGAAAAACCAATGCAAAAACCGTGAACAACCGTTGCTCAACGTTGGATCAAACAAGATCGTGATCAGTCGAAAAAGATAAAAATAAAATTAAAGTCAAAAAGACTACTACTGCAAAGACTGATCAAACAATGTGATTTTAAGCCTAAGGTATACAATATTTTGACTCGCCAATACCAGTCTTCATCAAGTTTATTAGGAAAAATCATGAATATACAGAATATATACTGCTTTGAAATATTATAAAATAACTAAGATAGTGCGTGCGTTCTGATTGGTTAATAAGCTTTGGTTTATTGTGCCGGTAAACTCATAGAAAACTTAAAGTTATTTTATAAAAGCAAGAGACCACACTTTCCGTGGGTTTACCAGCATGATAACACACTTGGGATGTTGGGAGAACACTCGAAAAGCTTGTAAATCACTCGCCTTCGGCCCGTGATTTACAAGCTTTTCTCATGTTCTCCCAACATCCCGTGTAGTTTATCACGCCGGTAAACCCATGGAAAGTGTGGTCTTTTGCTTAAATAAACAGAAGTTACATGGTTTTCTTATAAAGAGCATCTTCTTAATTAGGCAATCAAATTTGTTAGAACCTTTAGTGAGCATGTGAAATTGTTCTGAAAGAAAACGTGGTACGTCCGAGTTATGTTCACTAAGATAATGTTTACAAATTAACAACAATTTCTGTTTGTGTCCATCAACGCGTTCATGAAGGCGGCCGCGAGTATAAGCAACAAGTCATTCGTTAAATTCACTGAAGTGTTTGCTCAGTACCCAGTTTATTAGTGAAAGTACAACAGAACCCTGTTACAGTGCTACCTGGAACATGCCCCCTAGCTAAGAAAGGAACGAGAACCAAAAGAACTTGGATCCTTGCTAGCTGCCTAATTCTCTGCCTACTAATTGCATGTACCCAGCAACTTGAAATTTTAGTGACAGCCCTGCTGTTTTGTAACTCAGACTCCTCACTAACTAGAGAGATTTGGTTTTGTCTCTTAGACATTTACTATATCAGTTAACTAGAACTCGGTTGTTAAACTCAGATTTCCCTCTTTATTTCAATGTATTTAACTTCCCTCTTACTGCAATTTTCGTGAGTAAATTATTCCATGATAATTTAACTCTGTTTTAAGAGGTCACTCAGTAACTAGAACTCTTAATTTACACATTATAATACACTAAATAATGTTTCATGATCTTTCAGTGTGTAGCTCATAAAAGCTATTCTCTTGTCCTTGAAATTTTCCTATAATTAGAGCAGAAATCTCAAAACAGAACTTTCATTTTTAGAAGTGAACTGAAAACCAAACTGAATGGATGAAAATAACTTGCAATTGTGAACAAATAAACACAAAAAAGTATATGTACATGTAACAAGTAATTCACTAGTAGGGCTCAAAATAAATTTAGGACTGTTGCCAGTCATGTTGACTGGCCAAAGAAATTTGAGCTGGGTCACATCTCTCTTCTGACCTGTCAAAATTTTAAAAATAACACCATAATAATTCAAACATGCTAGCCTAACAAGCAAAGACATACTGGTAAATAATTGAAAAAAGATGCTTGTCCTCTTAAAATGTAATGTGTGAAAATGTGGGCCGCTAAACGTGGCTGATCCAGTCAAAATGACCAGCAAAGTGAAAGTTTGTCTGGACAAATGGTCGTCTTGGTCAGACACAATAATTTGTCCATTGACCAGCTGTTATTTTGAGCCCTGACCAGCAGGGGTTTCTTAAAGAGAAGGGCACCAAGCAAAACGTGACTTTTCCCAGCTGCTTAACATCTCAAAGAACTTTTTAATACAAGGAACAATAAACGTCAAATTTCCAATTTATCACACTTGGTATCAAATCCCTTTGTTTGTTATGTGTTAAAAGCAAGAATCACCCCATAATGCATCACAAAAAGAACTGTGCTCCATAAAAGACCATCTGAAATGTCTCAGTGTTGTGGGAACAGGTGTGAGCCATGGCAGCCCAGAAACGAACGCATGAATTTTGATCGCTGAGTATTTTTCGTCTCCAACCAGATTATACCAATTTATACCACATTATGGCTGAGATGCTGACAGTCAAGTCAAGTCAAGTCAATTTTCATTTGAACTCACACGGAATAATTATAATTAATACAAATTAGTGCTTTAACATATAAAATCGAGAGATTGTGAAGGGAAAGAAAATTTCAATTGTACGTTCATTGTGCAGAGTTTGGGACACCTAAATAGTTCGTGGAACTAACCGAGTAGGTGACCCAAACAAGAATGTGAGTAGAAGGAATAATTTATAGATGCAAAATAGTTGTTTTAGATAAAAAGTATTACTTCATTAATTAAATAGTAGTTAAGATAATATAATCGTAAAACATTAGGAATCAATAATAGTATTATAACTATCAATCAAAGAATTCTTGATATGTTGACGAAAACTGGAAAACAGCTTGATTTTCTTAACATCAATAGATAAAGAATTCCAAAGTTTTGGACCTGTGTAACTGAGAGAACGAATGCTGTATTGTATTGAGTGCTATGAACAGATTTAACAAACAGATTAATCAATCTGTGATTGACGTGTATTATATGAATGAATTGACAGTGACTTAGATAGGTTACAGCTAAGTCTATAATCGTTCTTGTTTGGTGTGACACTAAAATACTATTTAAAATGTAACAATATGTTAAAAAGATTATGAAAAAGTACGATAAAGAAAAACATACTGATTGCCCTGATGCAAATCCATGTCAATGGGTCTGAAGTTGGTACTAATTAAAGAGAAACAATTTGTGTGGTGGATAGTTGATATCAAATCATGATTAAATTGTCTAGAAAATTTATCTTTTTTGGTAGTTGAAAGACATTGTCTGCAGGTTCAGAATACACAAAAACACATCTGTGCAACTATAGAATTTCAAAATTTTCCAGGGCACCGTACAGGTCTTGCCAATTCTTTGCCCAGGCGTCAAATCCATTTGCCCTCCTGTTCAAACCTTAATGAAACCCCTTTAACCCTTAGATCAGTCCATTTAACTGACACAAATTTTTTTCCACTGGTATTTTGAAGAAGAGGGTCTTATTGTACATATTTCTATAATCACAAGTTAATGTCTTTTTTTCTTTTTCTTTAAGGCATGGCAGTCTAAATTCTTTGTTTTGCGTGACAAAACACAAGATTCTCGTCAAAGACTTGAATACTACAAAGATGCGTCGGCATTTGAATTTCATAAATCAGCTGAACATTGCATCTACTTAGACAGCATTGTTTACATTGGTGAAACGCAAAGCTCTAAGTCACACTGCCATCCACTGATGGTCGTGTGTAGCAAACAAGGACCCTTTACGCTGGGCTGTGACAATGAAGAAGCTACAGCAGACTGGATACATGCATTAAATAAAGTCGCTGTAAAAGTGGGTGGGAATGGTTCGTCTGAGATGTGGCAGTATGCAAGTATAGATGACAGCCCTGTAAATACTCCTGAGGTTTCAAGGCGTATTTCTCATGAAAACTCCTCTGGAGTTCCTCACAACTTAGAAGAACAAGGTTCCATAAGGAAACTTTCTAGAACGAGAACAATCAACTCATCAGCTAATGCAGGTAAGACATAAGACTTTTGTGTCATGAAGTTTTAAAAACTGGGAGTCCATATTATCATTTTTTTCAGGTAATTTATACAGGTATCAATGTTTAGACGGAGACAGGGGTACGAGCATGGGTGTAACATTTGAACACTTCCTTTATCCCATATTTGGGGATTGTCACCACAAATTTTGTCCTAGTCTACAGACATTTGAATTTTACTGTGCAGAGATCTGGGTCCTTCATGTAAATTCGTGTTTCAAGACGTGCCATCTCGGAAAAGTTGTAGATCAGTACATGTAAGTGTGTATAAATATGTCAAGTTATTACTTTTTTTATAATGCAATACCACTACAGCTTTGCATCTTGTATTGAGTGTATTAACTTAAAAGTTGTTTAAAGAATATTGCAATTCAATTCTGCTGAAACCCGCTCCTCCAAATATGAGCCCACCGAGGGCTTGTACTTGGAATATTTCCGTCAAATACAAAGTAAAACAAAGCAAAAACGGTAAATTTACCTTCAACTGTAAGGCTAGCCCAATCGATTTTGAGACGCAAATTTCCCTCCATAGATAAGCCCCACTGAATATAAGCCCCTCAAAAAGGGCCTTTGAAAAATATAAACCCCGGGGCTTACTGTCGGAATTTTACGGTATGTTGGTGACCTAAAACCAGTCTATTCACATGGAGTAAGCAAAGTATAAATCATCTAGGTTTTTAACAGCCATAATTAATTTTGGAATATTTTCATGTGTAGTTGGGCAGACTTTATACTTCTTCAATCTACATGTACCGTATTTTTTCGCTCATAAGGTGCAGCATTTTTTTTAATGAAAGTTTGCTTGATAGCTCTAAATCTGTTGTAATTTCCGGATGTGTCTTATAAGCGAGTAGCTTTGGGGAACAAAACAAAATTGAGTCAAATTCTTGACTCTAAAAGCTCTAGCTGCTCATCCTCTTCTTTGTTGTTGGTTTTTAATGACTTCTACATCTTCTAAAGCTGGTATTAAACGATGAATGAATCCTTTTCCATTCGAAAAAAATCATCTGGCATCAATCATTTTGAACTGAATGTTGATGCTTGATAACCAGGCAAATTTTTAAGCCTGTGCTTGATCCAAGATGGCGGTTTGTTTACAGTCATTTCCACACTGCGATCTTGCACTTGTTTCAGACCTTTATTTTTCAAAGAAAGCTCTCAAATCTGTTAATAGAAATGTGAGAGCACTTTTATCACAGTTATTTTGATAAACGAGGGCTTAATTTTACCAGATTTGGTACAAAATATTCAGACTCATGTATTATGCGATCGATTTTATCTTGATACTAGCGATGCATGTACCGAAGTCAATATGCTGCAGCCAAGACAGCTGACTTGTTTATGGAACAAAAACAGATTCCCTTATTATTTGCAGCTTTAGAAAAAAATGCTTTTTGTTTGATAGGTGTAATTTTTTTGCCTTTGATCAAAATATGTAACCTTTTTCGCTTTTGTTCACACAGGTAAATGGCTGTAATCAGCCTCGTTGGAAAGTGTGTTGTTGTAGTTAAGGTGAAGATCGCCAAAAATCGTGGCTGCACCATATAGCCGGGTATTTTGGCTTAATTTTCAGTTTGTCAACTTAGAAAATTGCATTGAAAAGTTTGGGGTGCGTCTTCCAACCGAAAAAATATGGTACCTTCAATAATGTACAGTAGTTGGAAATGTACATTTTAAATTTCTCTATGTTTGCTTTTAATACGTGTCATTACACAGTTTTGTTATCCCCAGGATGGGATATTTTATCAGATTTGAACTACTGTAAAATTCCGAAAATAAGCCCCTCCAAACATTAGCCCCACAAACTCGTAACACAAAAAACCCTCTGTTAAATCACCCCTCTGAACGTAAGCCTTCGGGGGTTTGTACTTGGAAAATACCCTCAAATACAACATAAAACAAAGCAAAAACGGTACAGTAACATAAATTTTTGTATTTGCCAAAGAACTATTACGTGTGTGCCACGTGGTTGTAGTCAGAAAGTGTCACAGTTAATTGCTGTTTGCGTGGTTCCTCTTCACTCTTGGCTTTTATTTCCTCGATCCATATTGACAAAGTACTTGCATAGCTATGTTTTAGAAAGGTCTATGTCCTCGAGGCAAGTTTCAGTAAAAACTTTCTGCAAATTACTGACATAAATTTCCTTTCAACTATAAGCGAGCCCAATCGATTTTGATGCAAATTTCCCTCCAAGTATAAGCCTAGCCGATTGGAAACGCAAAGTTGATGTTCCCTCCGTTTATAAGCCCCTCTGAATATAAGCCCCTACAAAAATAAGCCCCTCAAAAAGGGCGTTTGAAAAATATAAGCCCGAGGACTTATTTTCGGAATTTTACTGTATTTCCAGTCCGAAGGGTTGGGAATTTGACCAAAAAAAGGCAGAAAAATTCAAATGCCACACCTATACCTGAACCCCCCATCTCCTTCCAAACATTGATACCTGCATTAGTGCTCCAGTATACTGGAACAAGGTATTGAAAACAATCCTTACAATCTCCACTACTCCGTCTCTCCCCACCACCTATGCGATTTACGTGCAACTTTTCTTGATCTGCTTTCCTCTCTCTCTTGGAACCTGGAACAAGGCTGAAGTTATAGAAATTAATATTTTGCTCTGATGAGGGTGTGGACTGTAAATTTTGAAAGACCAAACCCACCCTCAGATTGTGAAAGTCCATGTTTATGTATACCACTATGGGTAGGCTGATTTTGTGTATTGTTTGATTCCCAGGTTTTTTTGTTACCACGAGACTGACTCCTTTTTCAGAGCAGAATAACATCAGGGGGGACCACATGTTATGCATTTCAGAGGGGCAGGTGATACTTAAGTCTGTTGACAAAACTGTTACTATTGTGACTTGGCCTGTGGGTCATCTGCGATCATACTTAAGTGAACCTGCCAAGACTGCTGGTGACAAGGACATGCAACTTTTAACACTGAATGCTGGCAGGTAATACACAGCTACTTATTTTTACTTGTAAAAAAAAAAGGTAAAGGCCCACACTTGGTGAAGAGAGACAAAGTGGAGTAAGTTCCTTGATTTAAGGAAACAACGTAACGGGCGAGGCGTGAACCCTGGACCTCAGATCCAGAGTTCAAGGTGTTAACCACTCAGCCACATATGCCTCCACTATATACACTTGTGACAGAAAGGCAATAGAAGTGTCTATGAGCCACTTTTACAAGTAGTTTTGATGTTATTCTTTGAAGATAAGAAACTTCTCAATTTCAAAGTTGATTTAAGCTGAAAGCAAACATCTTAATTATCCAGCGTATCTGTCAATTCAGTTGTTTTAAGGAACAATTAACAATTGAAGCAAAACTACAGTTCCGCCTATCAGCAGCACGTGCAAATAGATTTGTTTAGACCTATTGTTCTAAGATTCCAGAGTAGTTGAGTAGTTTTGGGCTGTAAATCAAGTATGTAGTGTTTGTAGGAGAGACATGTGTTAAGTCCACGCAACTATGAGTGTTTTTTAATAGTAGTATATCAGAAAATTCATTGGATTGGCAGCAATCACAAGATTGCCAACACCACTTAACATGGAAAATGGTTTCAGAAAGACAAGCAAGTTCTGTTTAGTATATTGTGATGTTAAAATATTCAGTGGCTCAGTACACTGTGTCCAACTTAACAAATTTTTCTCTGTTATTGCTTATTTCAGTGAAACTCACAAAACCTGTGAGCACCAGAAATATTTTATGAAATGGTATTGTGTTGTGAGGAAATAACCAATAGGGCGTGAGAAAACTAAACCGCAAATAGCAAGGTTTTATAGTGTGGGGTTTTAAGGTTTGCTCACGTGTCCTGAAATTAATTGTGATTAATCACTACACAATCAACGTTCCTGAAATTTCGCAGGTGTTCTTCAGTTTCCTGAGTTTGTCAGTAACAAATATATTACTGTTAAAATAATAATAATAAATAACCATTTACCTAATCCAGCAATTATAAATACCAGTTGATGCTATAGTAATGGTATCAAACACATGCACCATACATTCTTGTATAGTTATATTCTTGATGCAAGGTCAGTGTAACAACTAGTTGTCAAAAGTGCCCTTAATTTTAAGCTTTAAGGGCTTATCATAAAGAAAGGGGTTAGTCCAGTGATCCCCATTTTTGTCCCTAAATTGCGAGAAGCCTGTTAAAGTACTCCTTTTTGCTAAAGTTTAAAACATCTGCAGCTTGAGGTTCATAGCCGCTTTAACATTTTGGAAAATTTAAATTTAGTCTACAGTTAAACTGTTCATTTTATTTTTTTATGCATCTGGAGAAGTTGCCTCCTGGCTGATTTTAATCAATGATAACAAAAGGTTAAATTTAGAATGTCTGCCCACCAATAAATCCCGGCGTCGATGCCATATGTGGGTTGAGTTTGTTGTTGGTTCTCTTCCTTGCTCCGAGAGGTTTCTCTCTGGGAACTTCGGTTTTCCCCTCTCCTCAAAAACCAACATTTCCAAATTTCAATTCGACCAGGAATCAGGTAGAAGAAGAACCACTATGTGGATGTGCTACATGTACCTCCAAATCGTTATTTATTTATTTATTTACAATGCTGTTGCTTTGATAACTTTTAGTGTAAAAAACAATGATCTCAACTTGTTCAACAATTTTTTTTATGTAGCCTTCGAATACAGCCGTACCTCCTCACTCGCTTGTTTAGCAGCGAGGACAGCCGGCTGTTTTCGCTAGCTATCTTTAACGCCACTAATATAGCATCAGAAAAAAAATATGTTTATTTTGCCAGCCATCTTAAACTTCAGCGGTTGTGGATTTTTGGACAGCTGCTCATGGGATCTTGGAAGGGTAAACATTGCAGATGTAGAAGTGCTGAAACTTTGATGTTGTGGCTCGTCCGAGCTGCTTCGCATGAGGGAGGTGGGGAGGGTAATCATGAAAATATTGTAAATGGGGCGGAGCTGGACATGCCTATGGTAAGCTAATCATTGATTGTGACATTTTTAATATCCTTTTTATTTACTTCACAGACGCTGCTCTACTGGTGAAGGGATTTTTCAGTTTCTTACTAAACATGGCGACACCATCATCGATGAAATCCGCCGGCAATCACAGCACTTATTTCAGTCAGCAGCGCAGAAACGTGAAGCATTTGTCCGAGGCCAGTCATTAAACGGCAGTGACCCTAGAATTTCCCCACCCTCTCATCCCTCAAGAATCTCACGGACCAATACTGCACCCCCTGAAAAGCTGACCAGGATTTTGACAAAGAAGGACAGGATACATTTGGCTGAGAACCCCAAGAGACTACGCTCTGAAACGGATCCTACCGCTGACCCGAAATCAGGGAACGACAGTACTGCTGTTACAGTTAACGGGTCACCAAATGGGTCTGCCTCATGCCTAGGCCTTCGACCCCGATCAGCAACTGACTCCTCTGTTGAGAGGGCTGGAGACGATGAAGTCTTTCTCACTCAGCCCACGCCGTATTGTGAAATTAATGACGGCGTCCAAGAAGCCACGGACACCAGCGAGGTTAGTGCTTACATAGATTTGCTCTCAGATAGCACCGCTGAGCCAATTCACATCTCCGACCCAGTTCACTCACGGAAAATGTCCAACGAGTCACTGACAAGCACGAGTTCGATGACCAGTGAGGATGGGAGCATGCGCAATAGATCTTTGCCCAGGAACCTTTCGAGTCCGCGTTTGATTCCTGAGGCCGATGAGACGGACGCCGAGGGATACATCAGATGTGAAGCCCTGCAAACAGGACCCGGTGAAAAAGAACTTGATGGAAACGGAAATGTTGTTAATGTTTTAGCGTCTGAAAACGCGCCCGAAAATCAGATGCCTAATTTATCAAGTACTAAAAGACGAAGCCTCCCAAGCTCTCCTAATGGTGTAACCACAGTCAAAACTGGCGGCTTAGAACTCTCACCAGCTAACGCCAGGATTAATCGAAAAATGCAGGAGAATTTGGTTGCTCAAATAAAGGATCCTAATGTTGAAACTTTCCCACCAAAACCGAAGTTAGAGAGGGAGCGTGCGCTCAAGTCCGAAGATGTTTTCCCGCCAACTCAGTCTAACACGGACAATGAAGGGTTGAATACTTCTTTAGTCGCCGCTGGTCAAGTCGATGCGACGCATGCGTTATTAGAACAAGCCAGAGATCCCGAGTCCTCTAAAAAGCTCTTAGATCAAATTATCGCTCAAATGGAAACACCCTTACAGCATGACGTCAGCGAACTTTTCCCTGCTGCGACACGGAAACGGAACAGTATTGGAGCAGTACCTTCAGAGGCTGTCCGCGCTGATCAGGTCAAAAGCAAGGGAAGCTCCCCTTTCAAGAAACACACTGTGATTGAAAAGAGCAAGTCGACTTGCGAAGGATTCTTGCCGCGTGCATCTAGCCCCGGGCCTCCTCCTGTTCCACTTCGTCCAGAGACTATGGACAGGAGAAAAGCGTGTTTGTCTGTGGGCGACATCTCTGAGGATTTACATAAGCGGCCGGACTTAATAAACATGCATCGCCCGTCGTCTACGTTTTTCGCGAAAGGCCTGAAGAGTGTTAATCCTCAGACTCTGATGTCGCCGATAAGGGCCAACTTTAGCGCCAGTCAACTCGGCGGCGGCGGCGAAGCTGCAATACATGCCCGGCTTATACAAAACACCGAGATCAGAGATGAGCTTGCGCAGTTTTCTGCCTTCCGGGCTCAAACTGTGGCTACCGGAGAAGATATATCGACATGTCCGATTGGTGATGGAGGAAGCGCCCCTACCTGTGCAATAACAGACGAGGTGATTTTTAACACTACAGATTCTGGAGATAAGGTTCGTAAATCTACCGAGAATTTAGACGAAGACGTGCAATGCGACATGTCGAGACGTAAAGATTCGAAAGCGAGTAAGTTTGTGAAAAAGGTAAAGAAACTCGCGCCGAAACCGAGGCGAGGGAGCAACGACTCGCGAGAAAATGACGATGATTATTCGGGCCCTTCGGAAAGACCTCGGAGAGAGTCTCTTTCCCCGGGGGATGCCTTGGATTTGCAAGGACGATTTACAGGAAGCGAAACCAACTCACCAGAAACGTCTCCCAAGATGAAGAGGAAAAATTCCAAAACGTCACCCAAAGATAAAAGAAAGTCATCTAGTGAAGAGAAATCGAAGAAAGACAAAGAAACGTCGGCCTCGAAGATATTACGCATTGTAACGAAGGTTGACCAAAAGAAAGATGAAAATAATCAGAAAACCTCTTTTAAGAAGGTCTCAAGAGAGGAATCGCCAAACAAAGATGTATCAAATGATAACATCTCAAAACCTTTATCTCCTACAAAGTGTAACGCTTCAGGACCAGAAAATCCTAGGAGGAAATCTGAAGATGAAAATGCAAATAAAAGTTATGAGAATTACGAGTGTATTGACAAACTTCGCCAAAGCGTGAAGCAAGTGGAGCGACTCGCGGATAGCAGAAGTCTACCCTCAGGCGTTTTCCAAGAGCCTGCGCCTGCCATCCCCCCGAGAAAGAAGTCTGATCCCCCACCTATACCCCCAAGGATACCGAGGTCACCTCCCTCTCCTAAGTCAGCTGCTTCTCCCGTTCATTCTCCCCCACCTCAACACGCGACGCGTCAGCCACAACCCGCTGTTCCACCCCCGAGGGAAGGAAGGCGACACAGCAGCTCTAGTACAGGCAGACATCACAGCAGCAGTGGACAGAAGGATGACTTTTTGCCTCCCCCACCCGTACCCCCACGAAACACCCAGTCTCCGGAGCATAAGAAAGTACAGCCAGCCAACAAAGCATCGGCTGCGCGGACACCTGTCATTCAACTTACTTGTTCGTCGCCTGAAAACCGGGACGATTCGTCTGAAAGGCAAAATTCGGGTGAGTGTGCGGCAATTTCGTTCTAGGACCCCTCCACGGGAAGGGCGCGCGTCGGGGTTTATAAAAATACGTCACTTATTGATATTAGTGACCTTAACGCAACAGGACGGCAGAAAGAAGAGGATGGCAAAAAGTTGTGTGTGAAAAACGTGACAGGACAATTACTTGCAAGTTTTGTCGTGATCTTCGTTTACAAAAAGACCTGTTAAAGGAAGATGAAGTTTGGTGAAACAGTTTTTTCAGACATAATTATTGTCACGCTTGTCACACAAGGTTTGCTGTCTTCTTTTCCCCGCTATCCTTCTGTGTCAGTTCACTATTAATGTGCCAACCAGAAGCTCTTTGGTTCTTAAAACTAAAGATTTTATAGTTTCATTTGTTACAAATTTGAGGAACAAAAACCAAAAACAATGGATCGGTTATTTAAACGAAGTCTAAAAACTGGGGTTTAGAAAATCTTTGGTCCTCGAGATCTCTTCCTTACTGGGTTATTTAAGAAGACAAATGCTTTTCTAGTCTACGCCATATGCTTTCATGCCGGAAACTGTTCAAGAAAAATGGTGTTAACGTAAAGCGTTCGGCAATCTGAAAATGGCTTAAAACGTGGTTTTGTGAAACACTGGCTAAACTCCGTTTAAATAACTGGCCCAATGTTTCTACACGCAACGCTCCTCGGGAGGAGCGTTACGTGACGAGACAAATACGGCTGCTAGGGAGGCTAAGGGTGCTTCCTCCCTTGAAAAGATTTGGTATTCTTTTTCCAGGTTACATTTGGTACATTCCTCCCTTTCCAGTAACTTGCGCTCGATCTCGACAATCTTGCGAAAATAATCAATGTTATGTCACCGTAAATTTTGAACATATAATTAGCGTGAAGAAGTACAGTCAAGGAACTTACCGTGACTTGGTTCCTTTAAAGAACGCAAGGGAAGCGGTCATAACTTGATGGCCGTGAAAGGAGAGAAAATGGGAAAAGTCAGGGAAAGACTTGTACGTATGTTCTGATACTATAATAGCCATGTGGTAGTACATGCTCGGGAAATTTGGGTTTATGCTCTGGTGGCTGAAACGGGTTGAGTATGTTGCAGTTGTCAGATAATGAAACTAATTTAAGTTTGAATTAATATTCAGTTTCAGATTCTGAGGATCCTACGAGTTGTGCGACATCCGATAAGGTAATGTATGCAACTGAATGGCTAGTGTGCCGTTTGTGTCCCGGAGCGGACTGACAAGCTTGATTTATTACCGTAAATCCTCTATTAATCCCCCCGGGGTGCTTATTTATTTCAGTCAAGTTTGAGGGGGGGGGCTTAATAGAGACGGGGGGCTTATTGGAGAGACGGGCTTCTTTAATTTAGAAAAGGCGATGGTATCGGTTCTCCATAAAGAACTGGAATGCAAAGTGGAAAAGTTCAAAGTACAAGAAGCCACCTGGTTAGCTCAGTTGGGAGAGCGCCGGTCTGCTAAGCGCGAGGTCGCGGGTTCAAACCCCGGCCGGACCAACACCTAGGGTCTTTGAATAACTGAGAAGAAAGTGCTGTCTTTGTAATGACATCTGCAAATGGTTAGACTTTCTAGTCTAAAAAGACAAAAAACCTTAGGTCCCGTCTCACAGCACTTTCACTGATCTGTTCTTGTGGGACGTAAAAGAACACACGCCACTGTTCGAAAAGAGTAGGGGACGCAGACCCCGGTGGTGTGGCCAACCTCTCTTTATGGGTTGTGGGATTGGGTAGGGATAGCACCTTGCATGGGACCTATGAGTCCCGTTCGTGCCCATTCCCTCTGGGCAGGCCTGTGTCCAGAAAAGCCGGTAAAATAAAAAAAATTTGGAGGTCATGCAGCGAAGGATCAAAAACGAGGCCGACCTTCCAGCATCATCCCGGATCAGCTCAAATGAAGTTTTACAGTCGTGATTGATTAACATAGTCTATCATTTATTCCAAATCTTAAGCCAGAGGTAATGATGGGTTCGTCAAATTCGGCTGTATAAAGTACCGTTAATGCTCGAATTAAACCCTTCCGATATCTCTGTATGTCTTACGTCTCCGCTGTCTTCCGCGCTCCCCCGAAAAGGAGAAATAGCAGTAATCGGCCATGTGTTGCTACATTCATTGATTACATTTATAGGGGTGTTAAGTGGGAGGTTTATTCAAAAGCGGCACTTATTAATATTCTTTCTTGCCTTAGAGAGGTGCAAATTTGAAGGGGGCGCTCATTCCAGCGTGTACGGTTATTTGGGTTTGTTCCTTGGTGTTGCGGAAACTATCGTCGGTTCGCCTTTGTGTTATGGTGTGGGTATATTGTTCAGTGTCTTTTTAATCCTTTTGTAATACCGTAAATCCTCTATTAAGCCCTCCCTGTTTAATAAGCTCCCCTCCCCCTTTTTGAAACCTTTTGAGGGAAAGAAAGTTAATAAGCCCTCCCCTCCCCTCCCCTATTTATTCTTCACTAATAAATGATAAACTGCATTAATCAATCACGATTGTAAAACTTCATGTGGACAGATCCGTGATGGTTTATTCACCAACTGGAAGTTCGGATTTGTTTTGATCCTCGACTGCATGACCTTCAACTTCTTGTTGCTAAAGTTTTCCACTTTGTATTCTAGTTCTTTATGAAGAACTGATACCATCGTTTTTGCTAAATCAAATAAGCCTCCCCTCCCTCTCAAATAAGCCCCCTGTCTCTGTTAAGACCCCCTCAAATGTGTTTGAAATAAATAAGCGCCCCCCCGGGGGGGGAAGGCTTAATAGAGGATTTACGGTACGTCATTTGGTGATCGCATTAGTCCTCAACACCAAGAAACTCCTTCTATTTGACGACTTGAAATTTGAAATTGCTGACTTTTTCATTTCGGTACTACAAACGTGCTACTTTGCCGCTTTCATCACTGTAATTTTATTTATTTTCCAGATTTCAGATTCAAACCCTCCAATACTCTCGGACACTCACCAGTCGCCGGAATCACTGTCGCATCCAATTCCCCGCCGGCCACCCAAGGGCGAGCGAAGGACTCAGGCTAAAGAATATTTTCGCAGCCATACCAGTCAGCGTGTTCGTTCTCCCTCGTCAGACTCTGATGGTGGTGAAATGGAGGATAGAGACTTCCCGCCGCATTCTCCACGCTACGGAAACATCGAAGAAATAAGGATGAATGCGCAAAGAAAAGAACTTGAGGGAGCTACCTGTCGAAACCACTCTTCCCTACAAGAAATTCATCCTTCGACTCATGAGAGCGATGAGTCCAACTGCGTCAGTGCGTCCCCTGTTGAAAGGAAGAGTTTGGATGACGGGCGCGTAGTAAAGTCGCAAAGAGATGCGCTGCGTCTGAAGATTAACCTGAAGAAGGAGTCATCAGTTGATGAAGATGTCCCGCCCGGAAGCAAGGACGCTGAAGGCGTGACAGAGCAAAGAAAGCCAAAAAGACCCGCTACTCCTTTGAGTATAAAACGAAACGTATTTACAACAGCTAGCGTGAGTATAAACTAAGTTACGGTCTCATTCAGACTTATCCCGATATTTTGAAAAAGGATTTTTTTTTTCCTGTTGTCAAAATCGTAGCGTGTTCGAATCGTTTTCTCCACTCCACAAGAAAACGCTAAGCGTGATATTAGTAGTCTATGATGCATGACATCATCGTATTCGAAAACCTCCGTTTTCGTCGATTCACACGTAAAAGAGTAGCCGGCGTTATAAAAAATCTCCACTCTGAAGAGCGTTTTTGAAAATATGCGTTTTCGGTACACGTGTCCACCGGATACGCGTGGACAGTAGGCCAACACCGAGAAAAAAATATCCTTTTTCAAACAAGAACGGATATTTGTCGACGGGGTCCACACGTAGAAGGCTTGCAACCAAATCTTGTGACAAGCTTGGTGGGTGATGTCACATACATCACTCGCCATGGGGCTGGAAATTTGACTGTTTTTAGTTTGCGTTTTTTTACATACGTTTTGAAAGCCCGGATATCTCAATTAGAAGTAATGTAGTTTTAACTCACAGTGTGTGGCTCAAACCAAGTGTTGTTACCACTTGCAAAAAACGTTTCCAAAGTTCTTTTTGTGATACTATTTATTTTTCGTAATTTGAATTTTACTGTTCTATTTGTTATAGGCGTTGCCATATTTCAGTATGTTCAGTTTGATCAAGTGATGACGAACGAGTGAAATTAGGAACTAAAATTTCACGTGCGTTTTGTCAAGAATTCGAGTAATGTTTTGGGGAAATTGCTAGAATTTTGATAAAACACAAGTGAAATTATTTCCTAACTTTACGAGTAAACTATAACTGTAAGTTTCGACTTGTTCATGTATTGAGACCTCCATGTACTGGAAATGTAACAATTTTCTAAATTTTTCTACAAATAACCCGTAAGAATCCTCCTTGCTGTTTAAAATTGTGCTTTTTTTTCTTGTGCCATTTTGGCACGGAACGTTGCCATAGCAGTGTCGTAATGTCACATGTGAAATTCTGAATTAACGCCGACATTTCACGCCAGAAGTAAGGAGTCATTTCCTTGTCATGATATTACAGGATTAACAGCTTTGTTCTGTAGATTGAACTCTTGCATTATGTTCATGTTTGGTTGGCGATTGGGCAGAAAAACCTTTTTGGTGGTGGAGGGGGAGGGTGGGCGCTTAAAGATACCAATTGTTATGGAGAATTAAAGGTAATTTTTAAAATGGATATAATTTTGCAGTGGAGGTGTTTAGGAACAAATCACCCTTCTCGTTGTTGGTCGGTAACCGAAGGGGTGCAGCACTCCTTTATAATTATGTGCCGCAGAACTGGTTATGGTTTTCAGGGTCCTGAATCTTAAACGGGGTATACAATTTCACTATTATTCGTCTTGAAAAGGCTGGCGATGAGCCATAAAATCTAATTCCATTATGTTGGTTTGAAAAATTACTTAATTCTGTAGGCAAAAAGAAACTAACCAGGGCTATAAAATAAGGTCTTTTTTCTATAACAAGGTAGTGATATGTGCAATTTTTGTCTACTACTACATGAGAAGTTTCTGCAATTTGATTGGCTTAGAGCAGTGGTATTTCAGCTTAATTTGAAATACGTACATGTGAAAATTACAAACCTTTAGCGGGTAGTAGTATAAACAAATAGTAGAATGATTTGTACGTGGTATTTGGCATAAATACTACTCGTGACATTTCAAAATTGTCTCAAATTTCACTCGCCTACCGGCTCGTGAAATTACGTGTAACAATTTTGAAATATCACTCGTGGTATTTATGCCAAATATCGCTACAAATCATACTATTACCCATACTAATCAGTGTCAGGGTTTGAAGGTCTCTGGGCGGCATGTCCCTACCCAAACTCCCCTTTGAGTGCCTCCCCGGGGGGTGGGGTTCGGTAACCTCTTGTTTCATTGTTTACACCTTCTGATTCTTCATGGGTCCGGTGATAATTTTAAGTTTACATAATCTTGCAGTTGCCAAGCGATGTTGTATAATAAATTATTGTATATCTCCCTTGGAGGGAGTTGATATCTCAGACGAATATTTAGGAATTATTTACTGTTACAGTGGAAAATAGTATATATTCAATGGCCTTAAAAATTAAATAATTTTTATGTTATGCACTAAATAATTGTAAGGTTAAGTCGTTAAATTAAAATATTTGTCTTATATTTAAATCTACAATTTAGATGTTTCAAGGTATTTTAATGAAAGTGAATGTAAAATTCGTAAATATTTATTGGCAGTCATAGCACTGACGTCACCTCTTGAACGCTTAAGTGATCAAATGTACATGATCATTATGATGTTAGTATTGTATCAAGGAATTAAACATCTGCTCATTTTAGTCGTGGTATTTGTGTTGAACTGATGACTCCTTTGTGTATACCGTATTTCCGTGGATATATTTACTCGGGAGAGGTTATCCCTCGAACAAGCCAAAAAAAGTATTATATCATATAATAGGCCCCTTCCGAGTTCCAACAACCCTCACTTTCAAAACGAGACTAGGTGCACAACCTTTCTTGTGAAAATGAGTTTTATTTGCATGAGAATGAAAAATGATTTTCATATCAAAGGCTGAGCATCTACCCTCGTTTTAAAACAGAGGCCCGGGGGAACTCGGAAAAGGCCAATTGAGGCGAATTAATTTTTTGACACAGACGATCTTACCCTGTTCCAGGCTTCGAGATAGCGATAGGAAGCTTGAGCCACAACGACGGCGACGTCTACGAAAACGTCACTTGAAAAGTGATTTCGCGCTACTTCAAACTTTATCGCGCTTATTCCAACTGGTTCAATTCGTCAAATGCTGGCAAATTTTTCTGGAGTTGAATTCTGAAAGACTATACCAAAGTTCAGGAAAAGAAAAAGAAAGTCGTTGTCTTCGTTCAAGTCCACGACAAAACGTTAGATTAGGCACTTTCACGTTGCAGTAGTGAAGCGACGGCAAAGAAATGTACAAAAAAGCGTGATGAACGTGCAAAGTTGTTGTTTTGCCAATCTAAACCTATTGCTTTTTTGCCGTTCTCGTTGCCGTCGTCGTCGTCGTTGCTTAAGCTCCCTCATGTGCAGAGATAGCGACAACTGATGCCAAAAACGCGCAGATCGAACACGTCCTGTTCGCTTGGCTTGTTTTTTGGCTTGGCTGGTACAGGCTAAGTTAATCTTTATCACAGGAGAGAAAAATTGCACAATTCAAGTGCCGCCCCCAAATCACCGCCGCAACGTCGAGTTGAAAACTTTAACCCATTCGCTCCTGAACCGCCCGTAACCGCCCGTGCGGATCCAGGTCCTTTCTACCCATTGTGACGTCATCAGTTTTAACGGTCAAGGACAACTTTCTTCGCTAACTTGTGCAGAGTGAAAAGATCTTTCAAACCATACCAGAATGAGCACAATTCAGTCAAGGACACCGGAGAAACAAGCAAAAAACCACGTGACATTGACCGGAAAATCTCCATGAAAATCTTGTTCCATTACCCACCTACCTTTCCTTTCACCTAATCCTAAGATCCTAAAATGTTTCCTAAAAACTCTTCCCACCAAAATCAAGCCTACTAAATGCCCAGCAAGAGAAAAAAAAAATGAGGCAAGGAAAGCGAAAAAAGAAGGGAGGAGAGGAAGCGAAAAGTAAAAGTCAAGACTGCTGTGTCACTTTTAAACCCAAAAACTGTCGAAATTTTGCTTTCTGCGCATGCCCGAACTTCGCAAGCTGATATTTTGCATCTGGATCAGAAGGCCGCGAAGTGTTCGACCTGTAAACCAGGTTGTGGTAAGTTTTAGCTCTTTATAGCACGACCGTGACCAGAAAACCACTCGACTAGCTTCAAAACGCGTTTTTCGGCAAAATCTCCAGGAGCGAATGGGTTAAGGGACAAAATTGAAATGCCAATTCGCCACCTCAGATACGAGAGGGAAACTGGGCCGGGTCAACTTTCGCAAAGACTTCTGGGACTGTTACGCATTTCGGGTCCAGCTCCCTTCTCTTTTCTGAAGTGGCTACTTATATTCTATCTTACAGGGTTTCGCCTTGCCCGCCAGGATTTCATTTTCCAAGCGATACGAAACAAGAAACAGATCTCAGTTTACCTTCATTTCTTTATTTTGGTTTCCCAGTTAAGATCATGTGGTGATACCCTAAAACATAAGAGAGCGCTTTCGCAAGACGTCACGGTGGCCACATTAGGTTTCCAAAACAATGAAACGACGGCAATTTTGGTGTCCCAATCAAATCCTGCGATAGTTGTATTTTTTCCTTATGAAAAGGCTTTCTTATGTTTTAACACTGAGCTTACGTAAAACAAAACTGAATGCAGGGCTGGCACCACGGCAAAGGGCTGATTTATTATAGGCCATTCAAACAGTTTTTCCTTTGAGTTTACATAGATACTGGCCACGCGAGTGAAAACATGGTTGTTTCAAATTTCGTCTTACATGTGAATTACGTGTGACCATAGTTAATTAAAGTGAAATGGTTGGGAAACCCTTTGTTATAGGTTTTTGTTAGCTTTTTTGCACCTGACCGTGCACAACGTTCAATAGCATTCCAATCATTTTGGAAGTTATTGACCGATAGAAACATTGCATTGATTTATTCAGTCATAATTTCTGAACAGAAAACAAAGGATTGTGCACGGTCAGGCAGCTTCCAACATAACCTACAGCAACATAGTTTTCAACTTTGATGTTTGCCGGGTTTCCTAACCAGTCTCCTTTACTAGCTATGGTGTGACTGACGAACAAGCAAATTCCCGTGGGAATTTCACATAACCTACACTGGCAAAACAAAACACACAAGAACACAAGCTAAAGAGGTATATTCAATTGCGATGCCGAAAAGTCAAGAGAAAATGATAGTTATTTTATAAATTGGTTAAAAAAATTAATTTTAATGACGCTTCCATTACACTACAGATTTCTCTAATTATCCTTAATTTCATCATTATCGGCACTTGACATATAATAAATACAAAATTTACCAACAATAAAATTCAATTCATTTTACGGATACTGGATATCAAAACACAGCCTAGTCCCCACGCGTTCTCGGTTCGGTTAAACAAGGACTCTACCGTGACTCTACCTTTCCCAGACTTTGCGCTGACAAGGGAATAAGCTAGAAAGAACGCCTGGAGACTTGGCTGATCAAAACAAACGTGCAGCGCTGCATATGTGTAACATTCCTTCCGGAGTAGGGCGGGCGTCCAAAATAAATAAATCCAACCAACAGTGGTGACTCCTCATTTTCAAATGGGGAAAAGTAAAGGATAAACTATTAGCGAAGAAAGAGTTGCTTAATCCTGTCATAATGATATTTAGAGTAAACGAGGTTTCAGATCTCAGCATAGAAAACGAAACGACGCCGGTTACGAGCTCCCAGCGATCTACCGGGACGTTTTGGCACGTGATTCACAATATAAATCATGTGACAAAACGTCCACCTCCGTCACTTGATCAAGATTCCGGGATGGAATCGAAAGCATGTGAATAATAAGTTTTTCTCTCTTGGGATTTGAAACCTCTTTTATCCTAGATAAAACGATACTCAAAGGGAGAACGAAGATCTGTGGTATAATTCGAGTTAGCAAGAGAAAGAAAGAATCTAAAGAAATGAAGGAAAAGTTCAGTCAAGATATCTGAAAAATCAGTTAAATTTGCGAAGTAAAAACTGAAAAAAAAAGAACACTTTAAAAAGAACCGGTAAAAATACTCGTTTTTCTTTTGATAAATCTCCGGGCTATTTCTGCTCTGATGGTCAACCCTATTTTGACTTTCACAGGAAACGTTTTAGAAGACGTCACTGGACTGCAACTAACTACTAACTTACTAAAACTACTAATTTATTGATTAAAAACCCAGTGAGGTTCAAATAACGCAGCACTCAGTTTTATTTCTAATTGACGGTGCCGCTTCTTGCAAACAAATTAAATAGAGGGGCTTTGAGGGTCTGAAAGAGTGATATGTCAAATATCTCTCTTTTTGAGACGCGTGCAGCCAAATGATCGTAGTAACTTTTATTTCTTTGCAATTAACACTTCCATTAAGATTTTGGGTTCGTTCAATTTCACACGATACCGAACTACGCATGCGTACCCTGACGTTAAACCGCCATGAAGTTGGTATCTTAGAAAATAAAAAAAAATAAAAAGTCCCTTCGTTGAAGTACTTTCGCTTACCCTAATGCCTATTTATTAAAAATAGATTAAATTTTTAAAAAGTAATATCATTAGCGATTCAGTAAACTTCAGACGAATGGAAGCAAATTCCTTTAACGGATGGTCGAATGGGAATCTCCCACAATCCACTTTCATTTAGTTCAGTTTTCCTTTCACTTCCGACAGAGCCCCAAAATTCAATTTCAGGAAAAATCACCCATTCTACTTTTAAGTATTAAGAAATTCAAGTTCCACCCACGCGAAGTTTGAACAATTTAAGAAAGCCAGCCGTAAGATTTCCACCACCGAAGGTGTGAGAATCAGTTAACTCGGAGTGAAAAGAACTCTGAACCATCATCAGTATTATTGTCATTGATTTATGTACACTTCTTAAAGCTACGTGCAACCGGACGCAACAACTGCCAACATTGTTGGGACCTGCAGTGCATAGTGGGAACGATACAATCCATAAGACTTTGTATGGAGACCATGTGTAATGCCGTGCGTGACCCCAACACTGTTGGAAGAGCTGTGCAACCGTTTCCAACATTGTTGCGCTACGCTTTGGCGATCACAGAACAAAAGAAATGTCGGGAGTTGCTGGCTCAAAAAGTTTGACCGGTGTTAAACTTTGCGCAGCAACTCCCAACAACATGCATAAGGGTGTGCGAACGGACGCAACATGTAACATCAAACAATGTTGGGAGTTGTTGACCAACGATGTTGCGATTGTTTGCACGGGGATTAGAAGGTTGGGGACCATAATTCCCTCTATTTTAAGTTTTTAACATGCTTTTTTTGTGATCAAGCTCCGTATTGTACAGTGTCCTTAAACAGAACGATCTTTTTTAAAACTGCAAGGAGTGTTACTTGGACAGATAAGATGAATCTCTGACTTGCCACACTCTAGTCTGAACCTAAGCAGTTTCAGGTGTAACAAATTTTCTTATAAGAATCGATTTAGAGATACATTTATGTTTATTCAATTGTCATTTGTCCACATTCACGCTTAAATTTTACATGCATTTTTCGCACTTTCATATATATTTCCACGAATCATGTTAATTTCTTACCTTTTGATAATGATGAGAGGAAGCCATCGAAATGCCAAGTTTCTTTCATATCCTTGATTTTTGTTTCAAAACTTATTTTCCACAAATATTCACATTACGGATGAGTGATCACAGAAGCTTTCAAGTAAACTGTTAAATATATGTCGGCATACTCGTTATTTAACTCTCTCAGACAGAGAAGTAAAGAACAAACAGACGGTTATTATTATTAATAATAAAATATTGCGATATTGCTATTATCATTTCTCATTAAACAGCAGATGCTAACTTTTGACAGTCGCTTTCCCATAATACAATTATACAGAAATATTTCGCAGAAACGACAAAAGATGAAAACCCTTGTAGATCATGTCAAACACTTATTGGGAAAAATATTAGCTGTCTTTTACATTTGTAATTTATAGCGGGTAGAACAATCATGTTACCGCAGTAGAGGCCACAGAGAAAGATAACATTTTCTTTAATTTATCAGTAGCTAAGTTGCGAAGTTACGACATGGGTTTAGCTGGAACACGTGACTCTTGTCTAGTCCCTGTACGGCGTCTTCCCAGGCCTTCTCGGCCGATGCATTTCGGTTATTCGGACCACGTGACCCGAAACGCATAGACCGCGCGGACAATTTAGGCCTAGGGACTAGGGCAAGCTCGGGTCCACAACTACTGGAAAAGGAAAGGTAACGGTTGGTAAATAAAATGAATAACGATACTCATTGTAAAAGAAAACGAGGAAAACTGTCTAACTCTGGAGTAAAAACAAACAATTTGGGACGACCCTCTTTTGCCTTGCTCTGTACAATGAGAAAATAAACTTTCTATTGGATTATTGAGAGATTCACGCGAGGTGAACACACTATGAACTAGAAATCCTTGTCCCAACCGGTAGTGTCATCCGGAGGCGTCTCGTCATCAGGAGGATAGTCGTCGAAGTTAGATGCGTCTGTTGGAGACTTGATCTGAAAACACAGAGTAAACAGAGAACTTTAGAAGGAGGCTGGGGCCGAGTTAACTTTCGTAAAGACTTCTGGGACTGTACTAGGGGCAGAGAAAAAAAGGGAAACGGCTGACCGGAGTGTCAGAAAAACTATGAACGAATTTTGTAGAAGGGAGCGATGGATCGATGGATGGCTATTTTCCCCAGAATGCGCTGAGTTGCGGCTGCATGCGGAACTGAGGAACAAGAATTAAAATCAATAAACAAACCTTTGGAATGATGGGAGCTTGAAGTTTTCTCTGCCTTAATCCTTCCCAGTTAAAACCGTCAAACCACCTGAAAAAATAAGGACAAAAATTTAAATTTTGGACTTATATCCCTTATCCGAACATTTATTGGGACAGTGTGTTGGTTGATTCTTCATTTTTATCTCGAAAAATTAGATGAAACAACTTAAAGCGATTAAATCAGATGCAAAATCTATAGATACAAAAGAACTGTCTAAATTGGTAATATTGTGATCTGCAACACAAAGTAAGTTGTCCCCATTTTTTGCATTTGTGTGCACAATCTATTTTATCCGTATTCTTCGGTTCTATTATTAAAGAAACTAAGTAAGCGAGATTTCGTTTTTTTTTCGAGTAGGAACATCTCAAGCGCGTATCTCTTTAGCTGTCCCTTAGATTTAGATGGAGCTTAAGTCAAAGCAAAGGACCATGTTGAGTTCCTTACTTGTTTTTCATGATGTCTTTAAGACCTCCTTTCTGGTAGCCGAGTCTCTCAGTAGGGTTGTCTCTGAAATAAAAATGAGAAATGTAGTAGCGTTTTTATGGACACTACCCGGCACATGCATAAACACAATATCGTAAGAAAAAAACATATTTAACACTGTTGGGCGGTAACTTTCGGTAAAGACGACGCGTTCAGTTAATTGTAAAATGATCAAGAAGATGCAGCGAACAACTACATCCGAAGGGACACAAAAAACGATTAATTCTGACGCTTTGTTCCTTGTCGAAGTCAGCGTGATTCCAAGGTTGATAGGGGACAGATGATGAGGGGGCATACTTCTTTTTCATTCGCAAGTTTCGCCCTAAGCAAATCTGTGTGCAAACATTTTTGGAACAAAGGGAGTTGAAGAGAGCAAACATGGTTCTCTAAAGTTTGTTTCTATCAACTAAAAAAGGATAGTCCGCCATTATAAAGAGTTTCCAAAGCGAAGGTTTGGAAAGCAAGCTGTCTGTGAACAGTTATTACGTCAAGTCAAAAATAGTCTGCGAGCAGCCTCTAATTTTTCTTTTGAGTCACAGTGGATCGAGAGCGCGCGTGAAAGGCGAGCAGCGAAGGCTGCGAGAATTTGCATAATTTTACTGTTTCGCTCGCCGCGCGTGGCTCTGAGGAGAGGACGGCCACTCGGGCTCTAAGTCAAAAATTCACTGACAGTTTCTCACACCCACCTACAGAGCTTTTTAATTAAGGCGTGAGCGTTCTTCAGGACCTTGCGTGGAAACTCAATCATGTCAATTCCCTTGAGAATAATGTTGTAGGTCTTCATCGGGTCTGATCCAGTAAAAGGAGGGCTGAGGAGAAAAAAAACAGGAACCTTTGTTGGACTTTAACTCAAAACATCTTTTCTATACCTTAATTAATAGCCTGTAAATACAGCTGCCTCTCATGGGCAGATTTAGCAAAGACAACACGACAATAATGACGACTAGCTAGGCGCGTAGATCTAAACACCTCCTTGACCAACATGGCAGAGCGGAAAATTAACCACCGGAAGTCGCGTTCTTTCCCTACCCTGCGCTTTCGCGTTCACATTAAATTTGACGTTGCGTTGCCTTTGATAAATCTGTTTAATGCCTTGAAGAATTCGGGAAACTTGTTAGTGGCTTATATTTTCCCGCCATGCCGCAGGTTACGTGAATCGGCTTCGAAGTCTGAGAGGTTCATTTGGCCAAAGCAATAATAATAATAATAATAATGAGGAGGAGGAGGAGGAGGGAAAAGGAGAAGGAGGAGGAGGAAGATGATGAAGAATATTACAATGATAATAATAGTAATAACAACGAGGGTTAATAAAATGTGATTTAGAACCTTGCCAGCGACCACGATAGAGATGACGAATTTATATAGCAGTTTAAAAATAGGAGATCCAAAAATGTTCTAACGGGGGTGAAGGAGGGGGGGGGGGGGGCTAAGGGAGAGGCCCTTTGTTGCCCACGCACAACAACTTAACATAGAAACACTCCCCGCTTTAAGCCCAAAATATCCCTCCTTTAAGCTCATTTTACATACATCTGTGCCTTGGCTGAGGGGACTCAGAATCAAAATCTGAGATACGCGAATCCGAACAAACAGCTATCGCACGTCAATGACGTTTTCGCTATAATTTGTGGGGTAATCAAGCTACAACACAGAGAGGTTATGAAATATATATGCCGGAAATAACACAACACTTACCTTCCAGTCAAAAGTTCAAACATAAGAATTCCTAAAGACCAGTAATCAGATGAAAGATCGTGACCCTAAAGGACAGTACATGAAAATTAGACTTTCTTCTACTGTTAAATCTGTAATCAAGATCTCAGTCATGTCTCACGTTTCTTTTGAAAGATCTGCACACAAGACCTGCTGTGCTTATGCAAAAACAGGACAAAGGAACCATGTGATGAATCAGCACAAGAACTAAAAAAATGTAAGGAAGATCCTCGCAGTTAAAGTCACAACTTATGCGAAAAAAAAGGGTGAAAAGATTCAGGTTTGCCAGGATTTGAGCCCCGACCTCTACGATACTGGTGCAGCGCGCTAAACAATTGAGCTAGCCAGCTAACAGACACCTGGTCATTATTAAATTGGTTCGTAATGTACTCGGGAGAGGTGAAGATGAAATCATGAATATATGAATTTCACAAATACACAAGCACTGTTACCTTGTTGAGAATGATTTCAGGAGCCACATACTCGGGTGTTCCACAGAACGTCCAGGTTTTCCTTCCGAATCCTATTCTCTTTGCAAACCCAAAGTCAACCTTGACAAAAAAGGACCCGCCAATTTATTAATAAAATAGTTTTTCATTTTGGCTACTGGGGTGTTCAAGAGCAACCTCAAGAGCACTCACTTGTGGAAAATGTTAGTATCAGTTGAGGTAAATTAAATTTTTCTGTTCTGGGGTGACGGATGCCAGTATACTTCCAAATTATGGCTTTCAGCATTTTTAGACTGCTATATACTGAACCAATAGGAAATTAAATGGGGCGAGATGCTTCAATATCCGCACCCAAATTCTCCTAAGTGATCTCCATACATTTCCTCAAAGAGTTAGTTGAGAGAATTTGATAAAAGATCAGAGCATTTTCCATTCAAGTGATCACTTTATTAATTCTCATAATCTTTTCTCTTGATGATTTATGGACAAAGTTAGGAGAAAATTGATGCTGGTCAATCTTGAGACTTCAAAGGGTTAAAGACAAATCGTTTTCTTCTGTTACTTACCAATTTGCAGTAACCTTTGGAATCCAAAAGTAAATTCTCAGGCTACAAAAATAAAGAGGTCAAATAATGGGTTGGTTGAATTGGAAAACATAAGATCTGTCCCGCAAGAGAGCAACCATAAAGTCAGGAAAATATTACCCCGAAAAACAGGATATATAATAAAATCGGGAGGGTGTAAGAGAACAAGGCAAAAATGTAGCAGAAAACAGAAGCCGGTCTATTGTACGTCGTACACAATGAATTTCTCAGAGACACTAGCAAAAGCCGCTAAACATTTTAAGTGCGGACGCAAAAGACAAGAAATACATTTTCATATTTGCAGACCCCTTTCCCTAACATAAACTCCTCGAATCTTTGTCTAAGCCGAGAGTGAGCCGGCAAAAAGGCACAGAAACACAGCAAATACAAAGAAGGGATACCAACCTTCAAGTCCCTGTACACGATGCCTCGTTCATGCAGATACGTGAATGCTTCTATAACACATCCTACATAGAAGCGCGTGGTTCCATCGTCAAATGATCCCCTGAAAGGAGAACGTTTTTTTTTTTTTACAAAGATCTTAGGGCTACAGTCTATGAAATTACTGCATTTACACTGGTTTTATCCAAGAATATCATATAATGAGAAAGAGGGGCTCCTAGTATTTGATTTATGACTTACTTGTCTCTGAGAATGGTCCAAAGTTCACCGCCTAGACAAGCTTCCAAAAGCATGAAGAGATATTTATTATTCGTAAATGTCTTATATAACCTGAAACAACAACAGACAAATCATATGTGAAAAAATGAACGCCTCTCCTTCACCCCTTGCCGTCAATAACTTTCCCCATCCCCAGGAAACGAATTACCGAGCCCTCCATCTTCGTAAAGTGTCGTGAGAGCCTCGGGGCATGCTCGTGAGTTCATGAGTGTTCTTGCGATGCTCTGATTGGCTAATACTACTCCGACGTTTGTCACTACGATTTAATACTCACAGGAGTTACAGGAACAAGTTTTTTACTCCCCGGAAAAAGTTGTACTTTGACGACTCAAAAACATAGGCACGTTAAACGTGCATGAGCTATTTTGAATGCTTCAGTGTGACTATAATAATTCGGTGTAACCTTACCAAGAGTGAGGAATCTACCTTTTTCATCCTAAATGTAGAGTTGGTTTTTGTGCGAAATTGGGTATTGCGCCACATAAATGAAAACGCGAAACGCTCAGTTGCGTCGATCCTCAAGCTATATATTCACTTTCCTCTGTCTTTCCCTGTTACATCTGGTACAAGTTAAACAAATTGTTCAAGTAAAATAAATTTCTACTCACCAAACGTTGATAAGAAGGAAAACTCTAAGGTTTCCTCGGAGTTTCTTAAGCCAAAATGTGACTCATCGAATACTGAATAGTTACGAAATACCAGGATTTTATCATTGTGGTAGATGGTTGCATTATCATAATTCACGACGTTTTCACGTGCGATTCTACTCAGTGAAACAGTCTTTAATTCCGACAACTTATTTCTTCATGTTTTAAAAGCTATTGCTTCTTAAAAGACAAGAGCCTTTTTTAAGGCATTGGTTACAAAACGAAACAGGTCTTCATACGTCCAAGTTACTTTTTATCATTGTGAAAAGCCACAGGCACACAGCTGTCACGTGAAAGTGATGGACTTTGCCCCCTTTCGTGGTTCGTACGTGAGGGAATTCCAGTTATCACACAGTAAACTAGTAAACTGAATTATAAAAATAACTCTTGCACACAATTTACACGTGAAGATGTTGGTCTTTGGCCCTTTTACAATTCGTACGTAAAAAAAAAAGAGGCAAATTGTTTACTACAAAATTTTCTCAAGCAATTTTAAGAAATCACCTCGGCTTCATTACAGCATCTGCAATTAAATTATGTTTCATGCAACGTCAAGGTTGATAACTTAACATTTATTAACATTTGTGAGACAGTCTTTAACTCCGACAACTTATTTCTTCATGTTTTAAAAGCTATTGCTTCTTAAAAGACAAGAGCCTTTTTTGGGGGCATAGGTTACTAAACGAAACAGGTCTCCATACGTCCAAGTTACTATTAGTATTGTGAAAAGCCAATCTGCAGGAGATGTACAGTCACACAGCTGTCACGTGAAAGTGTTGGACTTTGCCCTCTTTCGTGGTTCGTACGTGAGGGAATTTGAGTTATTACACAGTAATCTAGTAAACAGAATTATAAAAATAACTCATGCACACAATTTGCATGTGAAGAAGTTGGTCTTTGGCCCTTTTACAATTCGTACGTAAAAAAAGGCAAATTGTTTTACTACAAAATTTTCTCAAGCGATTTTAAGAAATTACCTCGGCTTTATTACAACATCTGCAATTAAGTTATGTTTCATGCAACGACAAGGTTGATAGCCTAACATTTATTAACTTCCAAGAAAATTATCAAACTGCCGAAATATATTTCTACTTGTATCATGTTACTCCACTCAATACAGCAGTATCTAATTATTGTGTCAACTAGCTTCTTCCAATTTTATTCCCTAACGCTACTGTTTCTACTTAAGTTACGCATCTTTACTAAATAAAATAAGTTTCAGAAACTATAATACTTAGTATCCAGGAAGGATGTATCATGTTGTTCACTTATTATTCTTTTTTTTTGGTTTGCCAGAACGAAAAAGGTCTGTTGAACTTTGTAAGCGAGAGAATAATATTTTTAAAGCTTGTTCACAGGATTAACAATACTCGGTACAGCTTTCACAAAAATAAGCTGCCTTTTCAAACTTTTAAAACCACATTTTATAGGACGCATACTTTCGAATTAAAGTCTATATCTAAATATCAATTATTGCTTCATTGGAAGAGCTTTGAAAATATATGATCTTTTATACTCTACCCAGTTGTAGCAGGTGAAACAGAACTCATACTGACGTGCGTTGTACCGATAGCCGAATTAGATCAGAGATGCCTTGAAGCAGCATCCATACTAAAATATGAACCCTTAAACAGCTTCATCACTGTACACAGCGTTTGAATCCTGAAGATATTTAATGTAATTCTTCGAAACACCTGTAGCCGTAATAAAAGACGAAAAAATTGTGAAGAATCAAGATGGCGGTCTCAAAGTGCCCTTGTTCGACCTTTACCAATGCCATGTTTAAATAGATGCCAAGATCTCATTGGTTCCTAAGCATCAACTCATAGTACCTTCAACCTTATTGGCTCTTGCAACAAACATCCCAACATACAAAGCCACAAAGATACAAAGCCACAAAGATACATACGCTCACACCACTGACATATGAGCTATTTTTTCAAAATAGCTCAACAATGGAAAAAGGCAAGAGGGTTTGTTTTTTGAGGTAAGCGCAACGGTCGTGAAATCATAATTTTATCGAGCTGCAATGTTTAATGGACTTTTAAACGAATTTCTCTACAGTCATTAGACTTTTAGCACTATTACGGCTTGTTTTTAAAAGTTAATTTCCTCGCTCATGCTTAGTCTGCAGTTTAACTTAAGCTTGTAAGAAAAGAGATAGCTGTAGAAACAAAACGGAAGCAAATAAGCCGAGTTTAGTCAAAGAGTGAAAACTTAATCGGTGAACAAGTCTGCCTAATAATAAAGTGTTGCTAGGTCTAAAAGCTACATCATGATGCTTCATGGATTATGTTGGGTGCGGTTACACTAGAGCTACCCTTGGGAAGTCTAGCTTGGGTTAAGTTCGTTTTTGGTTTTGATCACTTTCTTTTTTGCGGCTACACAGCGACGAAATTGCCCAAGAGGAAAAAAAACTTAAACTTGAAGTCCTTGTAAACACTGAAAAAACTAACTGACACTGACTAAATTGTAAAACGTTTTCGATCATTTTTACCCTTTGATAAAAAAACCCACACATCAATAAATTAAATTTGCACTTAAAAAAGGCAAATTGTCACCCACTACTGACTAGTCAAATTGCTAAATTGTAAAACGTTTTCGATCATTTTTACCCTTTGATAAAAAACCCACACATCAATAAATTAAATTTGCACTTTAAAAAGGCAAATTGTCAGGGTCCTCAAAATCGGGTCCAATGACATCTTCTGGACTGAATTTTCGACCACTGTTGTGGAGAAAACTTCTGCATGTTCCAATTTGCTTTTGACTTTTTTAGTCGTGAAAACATTCACAGCAGTGCTCGAAATCCTGACCGCCAGCTGGGTTTGTTCTTACTAGTACCGAGTTCAAATCATCAGCCACACTTGTAAAATAGCCAACTGGCTTGCCTCCTGCCAGGTGGGATTTTAAACCTTGTTATGTTCAGTTTGAAGTATTTATTTCATTATCCCTGAAAAGCTTCATGAGGGGAGAGGATAATTAGGTATCTTTTTTTATCTATGGAAATTTTCCCGTGGCACTTTCACCTTGGAAAATTGGACGCACAAAAACAGTTGCTTCCCTGTGGGCAACAGCCATTTGTCCATGGGTAAAACTGCTAGTATAACCGCACCCTATATTATTGTGCTAAGGCCATTAAGGGTATTATAAACTTACTCAAAAGGCTAGAAAATAATTTGTCTCTTACCTAACAATGAAGGGACAGTTGGCTTCCATCATAATTTTCTTTTCGGACATGATGTGTTCTTGCTGTCTTGTTTCAACAATGTGGTGTTTCTTAAGAGTTTTTAGTGCAAATGTTCTCTTGTCATTAGCAAGTTGAACCTGAAAAAAAAAATTCAGAAATTTGAAGTTGACAACATTTGTAGGAACAAATGCTGGCTTTTCTTATTATTTATGTGTTAGTAACATTGGATGAGGTCTCTGTGATATCCTAGATAATCCAGATCAATATAAGAGTCATCAGCCAAGACCAATAACAGTCACCTCGACCTTGGTTATTGCACATTTCACAAAAACCAAATCTAAGAATTGTTTAATTATAAATTGTTTTGAGGAAAATAACCTCAAACATACTTTCAAATGAACACAGTTTGAAGTTGCTCTTGGAAATCAGGCTTTGCACATGCAACCTACAGATAAGTCAGTTGTCTGCTCGCAAATAACTAACTAATCTCATGGCTGTGCTCTAGGCAAATTTTACAAGTGCCCGGTGCTTTGAACCAGTGAAATCCAGGTTGCTCAGCATATGATTTTTCTAAAAAAATTAGATTTTCTAGTAACCAGGAGCAAAAGTTACATGCCAGGGGCCTCCCCGTGCTAGAGCACAGCCTCAAATCTGTAGGAAGCACTGAGTTCCAAAATTAACTATAAGCTCTTAGCCAAAGAGAAGACAGTTAGTGAGTACAAAGTATAATATATAGATACATGTACACCTAGCTAAAGCTAGCGATTGTGGCTGTCAACATCAAACAGACAAATGAAACACTCACCAGTTCTACACGTCCAAAACCTCCAACACCAAGGGTCTTAATTATTGAAAGATCCCTTAAATTCACTTTGGCAAACTCATCCTGCTCTGCTTTTGTGCGACTGAAAAGAAATCACTATAAATCATGTACATGCACAAAACTTAAAATAGTGACAATATATACCATCTTATATTATTTTATTGCATGATTCTGATTGATTTGACTGGTGTTCTGATCACTGATTATAACAATCAATGACAAGTTTCTTTTGATGCATAGTTGATGTTTCCTGAAAATCATATGCATTATATTATGCACCTGGGCCCAGTTGTTCGTAGCCCAGTTAGTGCTAACATAAGGTTAATTTTAACCTGGGCTTCCTTTTCTTTTCATGAAAAGCACTCTCTCGGATAATTTTCTCCATTCTTTTTAGAGTATCCAATCATCAAATTGTAGGCAAAGAGAATTAATCTGGATTTGTTTTTTAAGCTCTCCTATCTGAGTTCAAATTTCGCACTAATCCTAGGTTATCTTAACCCAGCTTCGAACAACCCGGCCCTGTTGTTTAAAAAAACAAACAACATTTATACTAAACTCTTATTAGAAAGCCTACAAAATTCGTAAAGTGGGTTGCCTCCAGTCTTATGCATCAAAAGCATGCAGTTGATATTGTGACATGGATATCCTGCATAAAGTTGACCAGTCACAAGTCGAGTGAGGAAATCCAGTGATCAACCAAGAAAGCCTAAGAAATTGTCAACAATTTTTGGACCATTGACCTTAGTTAAGCCCCATTTACAAGAGGAAGTTTTCTTTGACAAAATAATTTTACACTTGAACACATATTTGTGTAAAGGGGAAGACTTAACAAGTTTCAGGACACAAGAGACAGAACGTAGGAGACAGCATGGCCAAGTATTTAGGGCTTTAGACTTGCAGGGCTTCCCAGAGCGTCAAGTTCAAGTCCCGCCCTGAATGCTAGCTGAATTTGTTCATAGTATTCCCTAGTGCCATGCTGGTAAATGGCTAATTGGTTTGCCTCAGGCCAGTTGAGATTCTAAACCCTTCTTTGTTTTATTTATTTTAATTGTTTTAGTCAGTTACTTGGCCCCACTAGTCTTTGGGCTATTAGTACTGCCCAGGGTAACTTCATTGCCAAGTCACTTCAACTGTAATTAATGTTCTCTCTTCACTCTATGCAGATGTTAATGGTTTCCTGAATCCCTCAATAATAACCAATGAAAATTATCGTCCAGATCTTCTTTTCCCAATCCAGTCCAAGTGCCTATATGTTCTAGAATTAATGGTTGGTTTCGAGTCTAACCTTAATAACAATGCAGGGCGTAAAAAAAGAAAAATATCTGATCTTGATCAAAGAAATGAGTAGAAATTACAGATGTGTGAAATTTGTTAATCTCTCCATGAGCTCCTTTGGCGTTTTCTTCGATGAATGCTCCACGTTCTTAGACATGATGAATGACATTGGCATTGACAAAAAGCAGCAACTTTATATAATCAAGAAAATGAGAAATATAGCCATTAGAGCAACATATTACATATTTTGTTGCAGAAATAGGAATTGGGATAGAACAGACTTAATGCAGTTTTGATTTCTTTTCTTTTCTTTTTTTTGAATAATCCAATCTCAAGCAGCTTTTGTAAATTGCCTATACATAACGAGATTTACAATTGTACATTCAAAAACACAAATAAAGTTTCCAATATTATTATTATTAATTTTTTTTTCTCTTTTTATCAGGAAAAATTTGTCATAGAAAACTTCCTTGTGTAAGTGGACTTAAAGTCAAGGCAGTCTTCAAGTTTACAAAAGAAAAAGTACAAAAAACAAAACATTTATCTGTAAATGCTGCAAAACAGGACAGCATTGAGTAACCTAATAAGCTGGGGTTGCTTAGTACAAAGATGGCTTGAACATGTACATTGTGAATGGTAGATTTTTAGGGTACAGCTGAAGTACAGTAGTCGTACAGTGAAGGGATAGAGCAGTGTTAACTCTTCCAAATGCACATACACTTTCAATAATTGCAGGCTGCTGACCACCTGCCTTTTTCTGTGAGCCTACCAGGCATGTAAAATTGATTACAATAATATCATGATGTTTATTCCAAAATTTTTAACTAATTTTAAATATATTTTACAGTATTGACCTTTGAATTATGATAGGTTTATTTTGCAAGATAGTTATTAATGCTTATTAATTAAAATGAAAATTGATGTTATTTTTGTTATCAAACTGATATTTCAGTGCTTCAGGTGTGTTAAAAATGAACATTGGAATTAATTCATTTTTTTATATTTGTGTAAGAACAGTTAATTTGTGTACCAACCTTTCCATTTCTTGGATCATTCTATGTGGTTAAGGGGTTATAAGGAACAAAAATAATGTATAAGTTGGCTGCCAGAAAAAAAAAATGTTCAGACTTAAACTGATATAAAATTAAAGTTGGTCAGTTTTAGGTGCAGTTAGTGGTTCAGATAATATTACTCTAATACTGTAAAAAAATAATTAAGAATTTATAAAAAGAGAAGATTTTTCGTAGCATTATCTGTAGATTCATTATGGTCCTTGTGAATAAAACAAGAATTTTTGTGACAATGAATTTCAAAAAATATCAGAATCCCTAACTTTGATCCTTATTAAACACTTTATTACTTAACAAAAACAAAGTCTTGATGCTATGGGTCTCTGCAAAGTATATGTCGTAAAAATCTTTATAGGTAACAGTTTTTAAGATGTTAAATTAAAATGCTCAAGTCAGAAACAAAGAAAATGTTATGTTTAGAGCTTACGAATGAAAAACAAGCTTATTCCAAATTAAATTTGAATTAAAATTACTTTTACTAAATATACCCAGTAATAATGTTTCTTTCAAAAAAGTCTTTTTCTAAGTAATTGAAGTAATGATCTTCCTTTAGGTGTTGTGATCTTAAAAATTTAAATTAAAAATTAAAACAACATCATGAAGAAATTTATTCATGTCTTAAAAATAAAATAGTGAAGCATGTTTGGTAAATGCACTCCCTCTCCTGTATGGGGATTTTACAGGTCACTTATTTCACACAAGCCTCTAAAAACCAACTATTGAATATCAAAGCCTATTCCAAAGGCCCAATTTCGCGTTGCAGACGGCCACTTAATCAAAGCTGGGCCTGTTATGCAACCATTCATGTGATAATTTTAATTTGGGGATGCGTGAAATATTTCAAGTTATTTGATATGAAAGAATTAGCACCAAGACTGGCTTTAAAAACAAGGCTTACTGTAATTTAGGTGATTCAGAAATGACCCAATCAATCCCAGATGTAGCATATGCCCCAATTATGTAAGTGATATTTTATTGGGGTGAGACAAGTTAATGTTACCTGAGCATCTGAGGCTCTACTCCTCTTTTCTCATCACTATATTTGTCTGTTTTCATGTCCTCTAAACTACCAATATATGCTTCAAAAGCTCTGTGAAGAGTGATACAGAATAATACTGGTCAAACTTTGGATCATTTTGCATTTTCATAAGATTACAATGATAAAATTACTTGAAGTGTACTGTGATATGCTCCTAATTTTCTTATGGGTTGAAATATACATTGAGAGTTCATTATTTTAGCTATTAAATCAAACTATTTACTAAGTCTAAAATAATAGCAAAAAATCCACACCTGTTGAATACCAGAACAATATTGCAATATTTACTACGTCTTTATGATGTCCCCGAATCCATAGGGTTTTTAAGAATATTTTTGTCCTGAAATGATTGAAACTCCCCCAAAAAGACAGACTTATCTTGCAGACATTTTAGAAATGCAGGTGTTTGCAGATCTGAAATCTGGGGAGCGTCCTTCCAAGTTTGCCTCTTAACAGACCTATCATCAACCCATCCTAATTTCAACACAAGCACAGAATCAATCCAATCCAATCTCTTTTTAGCAGTCAGTCGTTATAATAGTACAGAAAAGGTCAAAGGCTGCATCTGAGCAAGATGCCAGGGGATTTTCTGTTGGTACTGTACAAAAGAATTTATTGGTGACAAATATGTACTTTATTTGAGCAGTCACTCTATTTTGCATGAAAGCAATACTTTTTAAGGAAAACATTTTTATCTCCTTCTCAGACGTGACTGCCTTTTTTTGTGTTCATCCAGGCCGCATGAAGGTCTAGCCATTTGCAAGGCAAAGACAGTGCCTTCATTTCTCGTGCTACAGTGGAACCTCAACATAATGAGGTGCCAAGAGAGTGGCAGAATTTGTTCGCTATAATAAGGTTTCATTATAAAGAGGTTCTTTTTGATATATTTTACTACTTCTGGGAAAAACATAATCGTTTTTTCTACTGAGGAGTCCGCTATATAGAGGTTCATTATACCGAGGCTCCACTGTATTTTAACATCCTTTGTTTTAGTCCAATCCTGAGAATGGAACATGTGGCCTATGGCTCTGCAGTCACGTGCTCTACTGAATGAGCTAGTCCTGTCATGGTTTTCACTCTTAAGCTTTGTAAAAACTTTCATTATGTATACTTACTCTCTGTCTAACACTAAACAATCAACACCTCCTTTGCCTGCAATGCAATTGGCTGTCCGCAAATCCTCTCTGCCAAACAAAACAAACAAAATAGTTAAAAGTAAAATGACAAAATGTTAATAAAATCATTCTATAAGCTTCTTGTAAGTGGCTACATGTATTTCGTGGATATGACATACTCAGTGGTCGTAACAGAACTGACTGCAGACACCAATGAAATTTCTGAAGTTACCAAGAATTTTTCAGTGAGCTGCCTCTTAGAAGCATCATTGCTAATGAAAAGTGCACTGTTATACATTTAAGACTGATAAGTTGTAAACAGGTCTCAAAAGTTTAAGATCTCAACATTAAATGGTTCAGTTAATGTAGCTGAAACATCACAGCCATATTTGTAAAAAAAAACTTTTGATCAGAATCTGTATTATTATGCAGCTAGGGTACATTTACAAAAAGAATAAGACTTAAATTAAAGCAGGACTGACAGGAAAGCTTTATATAGAAATATTACAGCAAGATTCGAGCCAGCTGGGTACTTAATGTTTCAAAATCTTGAAATCATTGGGACAACCTGTAACTAATCTGTGAAATACAGAAAAATTCAACATAAACGTAAACATACCCTTTGAGAGCTTTCTCTCCAAAAAATTCTCCTCCTTGCAGAGTGCGTATATGCTTGGGCTCAGCATGAACTGAAGTTCGCTGAGTAACATTAACCTGTGGGAAAAGAAAATGTACTAGATTCTGATCCAGCTGTGTGAAAAACTACATGATTATGTCCCAGGGTTCTTATTCACAGTAAAAACAATTAGCATTAAGATATCCCAAAAACCAACAGGTTGTAAAGGACATAGGCTCAATTTCAGCTGCTCTCTCGGTCCTCCCCAAGAAGAGACAGCTGGACATGAGAGTGGCCTTTGTGAGTGAAATTACAACAGAAATGGACTTGACAGTCGTATCTTTCACGTTGGCTGTCAACCACCACCGTTGCAGACTGAAAAATAATTAATGAATACGGTTGGCTGAATTTCAAAAGTGTACCATTTGCCAACATCTCTAAGCTAACACTTTCCTTTGTCAATATTTCAGGTTTTTAAACTGAAAACGCTCTAAAACACAATCGCATGCCACATCAAACAACACCTTTGCATCCGCTGTTTAAAATCTGCTCCAGGAAAATATATTTATGCAGCCTGCTCCATTTGAGCAGGCAATGAGCTGATTGTTGGTAATTGATGATAGCAAACTCATGCGTCCAGCCGTCAATTTGGGGGAGGAGCACGGGCTCATTTCTCAAGCAGCGGCTCATAATCGGGCCTATAATAGACACAGCTGTACAGCTACACAGCTACACGTCGTACAGCTACAGCTGTACGTCTGTCTACAGCACAAAAAATGTGAAATGCACGACAGGTGTTGCAGCTCCAAACTGATCATTTTGAGCCAGCTGCAGCCATCTGAATGTTATGCATTCTCTCTTGAATTGTTTAATGACCACAGCTGCATTTTGTTCCTTTGTAAAAACTGTCACTATCAGGACATTAAGATGTACGTTCAGTTATGCGCTCAACAAGGGAGTGATGCTGTTGGAGGGCTGTCATCTACTGGAAGCCTTATTAGCCAGCTTGCGGATGGATACAAGTCATCTCTAAATTAATTTTCAATGGCACATCTTTAAGCCCTAACAGGGCATGAAAAAAGTCCGATCCGGCAGTTCGGGACGAGTAGTTTTTCTTGTTGGGAAAGTAATGCTTAAAGCTCACTTGCCCCATGCGCGAGGGCCCAGGCAAGTCGTCCTCCAACTAAATCATTACCTAAGACAGGCAAGTAGTTGCCACGGGCAAGCAGTGCCATAAGAGTGATCAGCATAAAATTTCTCTTTGTAATATCAACAATGCTTTATAAAGCAGAGTGGTCATGGGAATTAAAGACATCATCACAGAAGATGAATCTAATATTTATTATTGATACTTCAACAAATTTTCCCCAGGACCTCTAAAAAGGTATATGGACAACAAATGAGTATTGAAATTTTGATATTAGGGTTTAAAGACTTGAATGAGTTAGTACCTTTCCTTTCTTGATGATGAAGAAAGTATCTCCTCTAGCACCCTGGCGTATGATATACTCTCCTTCATCATAAGATACCTGTAGTTAACATAATATATGTAAGACTTATGCAATAAAGTAGGTCCTCTGATCAGTTGGATGGACAAAAATTATTTGAAATACATTCATTGAACTGAAATGCATGGACTAATTTAGACAAAGAATAATATTAATTTTGATCATTTTTTTGCAGCCAAAGTACAACAACTTTACCTCCTCAATGACATCAGCAACTTTTGACAGTATGTCTTCACGAAGGTCCTTCAAAAGTGGAACACTAAAAAACCAGAGAATACGGCGAAGTTATTCAAAAGCATTGGACAGTGATTATGGAATGTATGGATGGTGGACCTAATGAACAAGATGCATTGACTGGTGATACTCTTACAGTGAACTGCATATCATTTTTCAGGTGCGTTCCTTGCTCCCCTGTGTTGAAATTCATGTTCTCTTGTGTGGTGCTCATACATTTCTAATAGCATAAGTGATGAGGTGTCAAGATAACTGTGTAGTATCTATATTAGTTATTCAGGGAATTCATCTATTATCCCTTGGTTGGAATTGATCGTTGATTAGTATGTCAGTTTTTTCCTCTTTTCCATCCAGTCCTTGGGTCATAAAGAGGTTAAAAATTATCAGTTACTTGACTGTAAGAACCCCAAGGAAGACATAGTATTATTAATAATATTTAATACCAATGATAATAATAATAATAATAATAATAATAATAATAATAATAATAATAATAATAATAATTTACACTACTAGTACTGTTACTGTCGTTCAGTCTGTTGGGATGTTTGTTCATATTACTTAATGGAAGCTGGACCTTTTCATAGGATGTACACTTTTCTGTTATCATGTTCTTTGAATTGTTATTTTAAGAAATAGAAATACTATGCTGTAGTTGTCATTTGTTGCAAAATTCTCAGTAATTAATGTCTTTGTGATATCTCATGCAATTAGTGTTGTGAACATCAATATGCTGTCATTCCAAGGTTTTATTTGTTACTTTCACACTAAATGCAAAGCCTATTACAGAACACGCTGTTGAATAACGAATGCCTGTGTTGTTGAGATAAGTTCCTTGAAATTCTGTTGATTAGGCAAGGAAAAAAGTGTCTGTTGTCTATTTAACGAGTTTCCATTTAAAACAGGGACAAATAGTGACTACAGCCTTACTTTTAAGTTAGAGATGCTTAGTTTGCTGATTGTCATGTCCTAGCTGCTTTGCGAAATTAAGTACCAATATGCAAGGCTTTTTCCAAGAGTTGTTGCTAAAAAAAACATCTCCTTTGTCAATAGTTTTTAGGATTTGACTGATCTAGCTTGATAGTTTTGATTAAAAATGAAAATCTCATTACAGCAGGAATGGTTTGGCCAGTCAGTTCTGAGACAGATAGAAAGCGTCTTAGTTAACACAGACCTCCATTAATATGGGACCGTCTCTGGTCCTAAGTGTTTGTGTAAATGTGGTTTGATGAAAGTGACATATGGTGTGTGAAAGCAATTACACACATAATGCCTCACCTCTTCAAAAAGTCCATGTGTTCCTTTTGCCTCATCATTCCTGTCTTCATCATTATTGTTTGGAATGTTTGTCTGTCAATTGCCCACATCCTAACTTCAGTCTCAGCTGAAAAAGAAACCATTAGAGAAGAGTTTGACATACTGCCTGCTAAAGCCTTAATGATGCTTAATTTTTTTATTATAATGCAATGACTGGGCTGTGATCTGGTAAGGCCCTGTGGCCCCTAATGGTGGCATTTCTTTTGCTCTTGAGTGACTAGGAAATCTTGGCACCCTAGCAACATAGGGTGAAGCCCTGTGGCCCCTGCCAGCCTTTCTCTTGCTCTTGGGTAAACAGGAAATCTTGGCACCCTAGTTGTCCTAGGGTAAATCCCTGTGGCCCTGCCAGCCTTTCTTTTGAACTTGGGTGTGTAGTAAATCTTGGCACCCAAAGTGTTTTCGGTTAAAGGCACTGGGCTCACTTCACATTCACCAATAAGGTATAATGAGTTTATTACAGATATGGTTCCAGACACTATACAGAAATCCCTGTGGGTCAAATCAGTGGTTCATCAAGTCTCCTATGCTAACCCTCAAAAGGAGGGAAGTGGACTTTTACAGGGGGTGGGCCTGCAAGATGGGCTGTAGCCACCTCCCATCCCCCCCTCAAGCTCAACAGATTCCTCACTTGATTAAGAAAAGAAACCCATCAAATTAAGAACAGTGCATTCACTGTTGGACTCTTCTTATGGCTGACACACATAAGTACATGTTTGTATACCACTACAATGTATCCAAAAGACTGAGCTACTAAAAGTCATGTAATAGCCAAGTCTTTTGGATACTCAAGCCTTAAAGAGAGCCTGGCTATCTACATTAATTTAACAGATTTATAAAAACAAATTTACCTTTCACGCTGGCTGTTCTTGGACATTTGTACAAAATGGCAAGTTCTCCAAAAACTCTGCCAGGGCCCATTTGGCCCAGTACAGCCCCTTCCTTTGTGACTTTGACTTTACCATCTGCAAAGAAAAAAAAATTTGATTCACACACAGTTATTTGTTTACCTCTTTCACCTTGAAGACATCAAGTAAAGATTATTCATCACTGATTGCAACTTATTTTAAATCTGGAATAAAATCATGTGGTGTTGCCATTCGAATGAAAGCTCTTTGGCAGAACTTTTGTAGTGATTTTTTTAGAGATTTTTTTTCCTTTGGCCACAATAAAAAGGCTAATGCAACAACAAAAGTATGACAGACATCATGGATTAATCTGACAATAAAGCTTTTCATTGATCTGTGACGAGAAAAACAATGATGGGATTACATTACGCTGGTCTTGGAAAAACAACATTGACTTTTAATCATGTAGTGAATTAAGGAGCACTAATAATGTTGTAGTCAAAAGCACAATGTGGTCTTTGAAATTGAGAGTTAGTGATTCAAGCTGTCCACACTGTTCTCTAGACCCTTCATGAACAAGATAAGTGTGAAGGAGACTCCAGTCACTGCTAGGGATTTAAGGGTTATATTACAACCAGGCAACAAAAATACTTTGAATGTCCCTTATTTCTGTGATCCAAGTGTACAATTGGGTACCAGCAGCATAATTCCTGCCATGGAATATCATTTTGTTAAAGACTTAGGTAACAGGGACGCCCTTTCTGGGTTGTGAAAAGCCCTACTTTCAAATGGGGTCGAGTACAAAACCTTTTAAGGCAGTAAAAACCTTTATCTGCATCAGAATCAAAAAATTCTTTCCATATCAAAGACTTAATTTGCACTTTCTCTTAAGAAAGCAGCGTGCAAAGAAAGTCGTGTCCGATAGCCAGGGGCTAGCGGACTTTGCTATCGGGCTAGTGGTTTTTGTTCTTAACTTGCCCAACGGGCAAGTGCTGTTTTTTTGGAAATTCAAATTACAGAAGGATTGTAATCAATCCTGCTAATCAAAAGGGTTTTGGGGCTAGTTGAAATGTCTTGTGGGCTAGTACATACTAGGTACAGCTTGCCCAAATGGCAGGCTGTAAAACTGGCTTTTTTTGCAGCCTGAGAAAGGCAAGAGGCTAGGAATAACTAGGAAATGGCCTACTGTTCAAATAGTTTAATAACTAATTAAGTTACCTTCCAGAACATAAAGGTGAGATCCTTGTTCTCCTTCCTTGATGACATATTCATCTTTTTTGCATTTCTTCTCATACATACACTCCATAACTTCACGAATTTGGGATGCTTCCAGTTTCTTGAGGAAATCATTGTCCAAAATTGCATCTTTAATAAGTTCTTTAGATCTACAAGGTAAAAATGTAAATTAACTTTCAAATGTATTTGAACCCATTGGGAGAGACGGAAACAAAAACACACTCTTGATAATGATGGGCAGATTTGTGAAGGTGTTTATTTGATAATAATAAAAGTCCAGGGTGCACAGACTATTGCTGCCATAATAACTAACTAAGTCACTTATCCAGTGTAAACGTAAGCTACCAGGGACCACTGGGCTAACAGCTACAGCACAGCCCAGGGTGTACCAACTTAGCAGTTATGTTAACCCTTTAAGTCCCATGAGTGACTAACATTAATTTTCTCCTAAGAATATCAATACATCGTCCAGAGAAAAGGTTACCAGAATTAATTAAAATGATTACCATTGATTGTACTTGATTATTTTATTAATTTGTTTTGTTTCTTTTCACTCGGAGATACTAGCAGCAATGCTACTCTTTAAATCCAAATGTTGAAATAAAAATTATCTATCTATCTATCTTACCACGGGAAACATGCGACTAATTCTGTCAGCGAATGTATGAAGATCAGTCTGGAGAAAATGTTTGTGGATAACCCTTTAAGCCCCAGTATCCACATACAAATTCTCCAAACTGATCTCCATACATTTCCATAAAGAATTAGTTGCGAGAATTTGATAACAGATCAGAGCATTTTCTCTTTAGGGATCATTTCATTAATTCTCATAACTTATTTCTTGACAGTGTATGGATAATGTTAGGAGAAAACTGATCTTGGTCACTATTGGGACTTCAAGGGATAGTGGCGCTTAAATGGTTAGCTACATGTAGAGTAATCATTAGAGTCTGCAAAATGGAGTACACTGCAAAAGCTTTTAGGGCTTGTAACTTAAGTTGCTATGAAGACTACTATAGCTCACAATTAAATTGCATTATCAACAAAATGCTGAACTGAATGTTGCTTTGTTGTCTCTGATAAACTAAGAAATGTTTAACCCTTTAAGCCCTGAGAGTGATCAGCATCAAATTTCTCCTTGTAATATCAATGCTTTGTAAAACAGAGTGGTCATGAGAATCACGGACATGATCACACAAGATGAATTTGCTTGATATTTTATAACCTTCTCCCCACTACTTCTGTAGAAAACGAATAGGGGCAGCAAATGAGAATTAAAACAGACACTGAAAGAAAAGCCACAGTTGCAAAGAAAGCTGAAAATTTTATGACCAAAGGTTCTTTGAAGCAGAAAAAGATTGTCAGTGCTTAAACAGTATTGTTTACTTTCCCTTTAATGGCACTTCCACATAGCATGATGCAAAGAACATCGGATTTACCAGTACAATATAGATAAAAAAGATAAACGCTTCTGATTATTTATATTTGCTTTTGTCAAGGGCACAAACCAGAAAAACAATAAAATTAAAATCTGCTCAGTGATCGATGACTTGATCACCACCAAGTGGAGAGGTGATACTTGAACTTGTTCAACTTTCCACTCTTCTTATTTGCACAGTAATTAAAACCAACAGTCCAAGAGAACAAATCTACTGAACACACATGAAAACTATATCCAATACTTGTCATCAGTGAATACTCGTTGTACATTGCAGTTAATTAGCTGGACCTTCAAGGCTGTGTTAATTATGCATTAGATATTTGCAGTACCCCTTTCAGATATTGGGTTGTCTTTCACAGTTACCAACAGAAAGCCAACTAATTGTCCTGATGTAATCATAAATTGCGTAAACTTTCTTTTTACTAAAGATTATGACCAATATTTAGGCCTCATAATTTTAAAGACATCATTTTTAACGGATCACAGAACTGACTAAATACCAAGATTCACCTTGTTTTATTCTTGTTGTTCCACAAGAACGGTCAAGAGCAGCGTTTCAAACACATGAATTCAATTCAGTTATAATAGTTTGCTATCCTTTTGTAGAAAATAGAGACCACAAAATCGGAAAATGTATCGTGTCCTGTAATTTTCTTAATGAAAGGGGAAAGGAGAACTTTGGGAAACTATATCTTATAACTAACTTAAAACGAAATATGCTATACTGAAGAGTGATTAAAATAATAATAACAAGCAGAGAAATTGACTTGTTAATTGGGCCTTTCGATGAAAAGGTGACTTATTCACCAAGAATATTTGCGTTGTCAGCGTTCATAGAACCAATCTACCATCAATATAACTATAAGTTTCTAACCAAACAATAAACAGCCTTGCTACAATGGATTATAGAATGAATATTCGCCTGGTAGAATACATGTTGAAGACTGACCTCGACAATATTGCTATGAAATGTCTCGAAGAAATCTAATTCCAACACAAAACTAATAAACAACAGGAACCTTTATACAAAGTTAAATGAAATTGCAAAACCACAACGTGTTTATAAACGTAAACGCTGCATTTATGAAATAGCATGGCTCATATAAAAGGCAAAAATCGCCACAAAAAAGATTTTTATGATCGGCGAAATAAAGGAATAGCATACTGATATTTTGGCCGTATGGTCATAATATGTAACAAGCGTCTGTTTCAAGAACAAAGATAGCATCAAAAGACTGGTCTAAGTCATGCCACAAATGTTTAAGAGACAAAACAAAATGTCATTAAAAGGCGGAACTTCATTAAGGTATGCACGGAGTTAGCTGTGTAGTAAAAACTGAGTGATCAATCGAAATAAGAAGCGACCACATGAAAATGTTTACACAATGACAGGAAAACTAAGGCTAATTTCCATCTGGTATTTTTTGCCATCCATCTTCTGTGTATTTTTCTGTCAAACAAGCCAGAGAACAAGCTTACTGGTTATTCCATAAAACGACTCCTTTTTCAGTGTGTTTATAGAAATTCCCTGGGGCTTCAAATACTGATTGTAACTTTCAATCGAAACAAAAGCTGTAAGATAAATGTAAATATATTCTTCTGTAAAACCAAACCCCTTCTAGACTGCCGACTTTTCTCAACAAAAAATCAATCGGTAACTAGCGTGTTTATGCTGCGGTTTCCCGATTAATGATGGCGCCTTTCGTTGCAACTAAAAAAAACAGCGAGGGTATAAAATTAAATGGAAAGCTATGCTCCGATCGATCGACATATCAAGTAGATATGTAGAAATGACAATCAAACTTGCATTCAATCGTTGATGCCTATTTCAAAAGCAAAAGTGTACGTGTGTCAGTCCCCGGAAATGTTCACTTCACGACCCTTCTTGGCGTGTTTCTCTACGACGCGATGCCACCCTTTCTTTTAGAAGTCGCGTGCATCGTACAAAACTAGACCGTGCGTAGCGTACGTCTAGCGCGTCTGGTAAAACATGTAATCCAGGCCGTCGCCTGATCTACATGACAGAAAGACCAAAAATATGCAGCTTACCAGAAACAAAATTATAATTATAATTACTGAATGAACACGATAGTTTTTGACAGAACGCGGAAAGATCACGTTCATATCTAATCTGCGCGTTTGCTCGCCTTCAGTGGTCGAAGTATTAATCGGAAAGGATGTCAATTTCAGGTAACACTGGCTGCTCGATCGAAAAACTCATGAAGCGTAATTAAGAGATAAATAAGTACTATCCCTTTGGGTTGTAAGTGTTTTTAACGTGTTGGAACAAGCAAACTTAGGTTCACAAGCTGTTGAATCACCCTAAAACGTCCGCTGGAAAAGCTGGTATTCCAAAGAGCTAATAAGAAAATGTTGAAAATCTCGAATACCAAATGTAAAACTAGATCGAGCGAAGGGCGCGCGGACGTGTGTAAACTCGGACCCGTAATCGATCGCAACAGCGGTTAGTTGTCGATGTGAGTGTGCAATAAAAACAACAACGAGCCGATCATTGGAAAATACTTTGAAATTCCACAACAAAAAACGTCATCGAGTAAGGAGCCAATTCACCTCTCGCGAATTGGCTTTGCGTGTGACTAACATAAGGTCAAATGAAATGGACATGCATGTCGGTGACGCTCGGCGTTTCACAGCGAAGTGGACATGCCACCAGATCAGAGTGTACACCCAACACCAGTCAAAACACTGAGCAGAGACCTAACCACAAGCTAGCCTAATATGTGGAGATCAAAACGAAAAAACGATAATATCAATCGCACAATCAATTGCCCTGTGCGAGGCGCAATTTTTTACATGCTATTGCGAATAATTCAGGCCGGGTTATGATAAAGACATTTTGATCTGTACTGCAGTCAGTTAAAATTTTTGCGTTGGCGTCGACTCGATATGGCTGGCTATAACCGCAGATGCCAAAAATCATAGAGTAGTAATAATACCAGCGATCACGAAATAAAGCTGGCACGTTCGCCATAAAATGTTTTCTTCGTCAGGTAGCTCTTTGATGTCTCCAAAGATCACAAAGCTAGACATTCAAAGCCGGTTTGTCTACACCACATGATCGATAGCAACCTGGCGCTAGCTGAACCTCAACTGATTCTACACTAACATCATGGTTAAATTACTTAAGATTCCTTGCCTTTGGCTTTTACTGTGTTTCTGAAGCGGCTTGGAAGCGTCGTTGAAGGTTTTATAGCTCTGCGGCTCGGCTGAAATACCTTGGCGCTGATTTCTGCTTCGAGTTGCTACGGCGGGTTGCAACACGGACCGATACTTATCCAGCTCGCTCTCCAGTCGCCGGATGATTTCGTTCCTTCTTTTCAGTTCCTGCTCCAGGGCCAGGATGCGGCTATCTTTCATTTTCATTTCGGTGTTCTTTTCCTGCAGAGCTTGCTGCAGCTCTCGCAGACTACCCATTTTCGCTGTGGCTGCTGCAGGAGTACCCCGCCGAAAACACAAACACCCTGCCTTCTTTTTGCTGGCCGCTCGGCCGCAATGCATCACTCGACGCGTGCTCGAGTCTCCAATGGAACACTGGGATTACTTTTGCTGTTGTGTCAAAAATGAGACGAAAAACACTTTCGAGGCCTCAGTTGAGTTGAGCGCAAAATCGCGGAGAAGTGTTATCGCCACCCTCCCTGTTTATGAATTCATCATCAATACCGTTGTGCAGTGTAAAACATCCTTAAATATGTTCTCAAAGACGTGGTCGTAAGTAATTTGTATGCTAATTATAGATTGACAGCACCGACGGATGTACTGTCCTCGTGTAGGAAACCAACTGCTCTTGGCAGTAAATTGTCAGATAGATAAATGGCTCTTCTTGAAAAACTGCAAATGCCTCTTAGCTGTTCAAAGAGAAATAATTAGCCTCATACTGTTTTAAATTCAATTGAAGTTTGTTTACAAGGGAGATTATGCGTTGTATTGGGCGTCGACTTCGAATAGATCAGACTCCTCTTACCCGGAGGCCTATATGACGCCCTCTGCTGATTTAAGTCTCCTCATTTACACCTTGTTTCTAAGGTCTTCTAATCCCTTCAAAAACGGACCTTATTCTAAGAGAATGGACATCGTAAGCGATACATTTGCAGTACAAAGGGACACGTTCAGTTCCCAAGACCATTACATATAATCTCTCAGCTGTGTCAGTTTTGAGAAAACGAAGTCATAACTATTCACCAAAAAATTAAGGCCAAGCATTGATTTATTGTCTGAAAGTGGAATAACTCAAAAGAAGCGACGGCAAAAAACAAAACAGAAAAGAAAAAAAACCGGAAACGCGGGCATGAAGTTCTATAGGACCAACAGGTTCTAAAAGAACACACAATTCCTGCACAATTGACTCTTTGTTTTCTTAATCTATTTCTTCATGAATGCAATTGCTGTTTATTATTATTCCCCCTGCTTGTCGCTGTTTGCATTCCCTATGGCGCACGGACTTTCGGACTAAAAGCCACCGGATCTCTATCGTCAAAATCATGCGTCCTTGTCAATATTAGATCATATAAGAAGGTCATCAGTCAATAATCATCCGCTGATAAGAGGAAATGTCGACTAAAATGGTCTCTTTTCTGTCACTAGAAACGTGCTTGGTAAGAGTGTTTACAAAATAAAATACTTTAAGGCATTAAGACTGTTGACATTTCATATCAGAGAGCATTCATTATATGTTGAAATTGTATGCAGTCGGTTTGAAAATGCCAACTAACTATTGTCACCAATAATCGATTTTCAGTTATAATTTTACGTTTTACTAGCTTGTTGATTTTCAGCGAAATCCATTGATAAATTGCCTTTCGTAATTTATTTCTCCAAAACGGAGGATTTAATAAAACATTACCCTCTTGAAAGTCAGCTATTCGATCAATTATTAATTCACATAAAATATGAAATGTGCTTTGCGAAACAATTAATTACCACGCATCATTCGCTGTAGTGCTTTACGAATTTTTAGCTGGAGACTAGATCAAATGTGGCGGGATCCTGTTATGTCCAGTTTTTCCGTCGTTTTTGCACTGAGAAGAGCGAAGCTTGCTGCAAGATTTTCGTCGTTGAGATAACGGGTTCTCTAGCCGGCTGATTTACACCCTTGACGTCAGTCATATCATATCAGGTGTGTGCTTTTAGATTTACGTATTAAAACTGTCTGCGCGCGCAGAGGTCGCACATCCTTTTAGGCAGGAAAAGGAAGATTAACCTCCACTTGACTTTTCATAATCAATGAAAGTCACGTAAATGGATAGCTGTTGACAGGGAACTATAGGGAATTTACGCAACGACGACAACGACGCCATCGTCGAACATCAGACGGTTTAAATTTGCACGTGCATGACACTGCTTTGCCGTCACCACGCGACTACTGGACGTGTCCTGAGGCGACGTTTCAAGGAGGACGTGATGACGACCAATTTAAACTTGGATTCAGCTCTGACAACATTCGCACGTCTGACAAATTTGGCGAAGCTAAATAAACGATATAAAGTGACGTTTTGTCAGTGCCGTCCTCGTTCTTAATGAGAGGAGAGGCACGTTCTGTTTGAACGTGCCACGTTCCTAAAAGCTGTCGGTAACTCGAGGGTGTCAGCTAGTACCTGACTACTGTCGTTCCCACCGGCCCAATCAGGTGCCGTCAGTGCAAGACGGTGTCATAGCATTCATAGTAATGGTTATTGAGACAATAGTCAAGTTACCCGGGGTCAAGTTTCGATTTCTCTAACAGCACTCGAAACCCTGACCAAAATGAGTCAGTATCTGAAACTGAGAGCTATGGCCGTAGTCTAAAATGTCATCCGTCTCCTCTCCCCACCTCCTAACGGGCACACAACATTCCCCTCCCCCAACAGAAGTTTTCTATCAGTACCGCCGGATCTTTTCGTACGATAAGCAGATCAGAAGCACCTCCACTTGAGCCGTAAGAGACGGCTCTGGCGCGCTCTAAAGTGGTAACTTTGGGTTCGGGCTATCTCTTGGAAAAAGCCCCCTCCCCCCCCCCCGCGGGGGGGGGGGTGGGAGGGTACTTTAGGACTTTTTGGGTGGGGATGTGTCGCTGGGTCCCTGGAACCCTTAGCCTATACCAGAGTTAGTTCAAGTGACGTTTGCTACCCTATACTAGACTAAACTCCGAAAATCCCCCCCCCCCCCTATCCTAGAGAAGCTGTGTTCCAGAAACAACTGAGGTCAGTCCAGCCGAAACAAAACCGATTTGATTTTTTTATATTCTTGAGTGGCAATTCCCGGTTTCCCTATTCTAGACTAAATCTTCAGCCAATTGATCAATTTAAATGGAAAATGATACCCTATTCTAGACCCAAACTCTCTGATTTATATACCCTATCCCAGAGTAAACTGCGTGAAAACCATACCCTTCACAGCGGCACATACCTTTATAGCCCATATATGGCAGTAAACCCCTCCCCCCACCCCGGGAAAAAGCATTACGATGATGATGAGTACTGTTAGGATCAGTGAATGCTCATCTCTACGAGTGAAATATAAAATATTTTATGATATAAAGAATATATTACCATGCAAAAAGATGAGGTTATTAAAAGGAATTTTGATCCGAATGTAGACATGTAGACATGTAGAATCAGAGAATAATACCATTAACTCATCTCATGTTATAAACAATTCAAACGCAGCGATTGAATAGTGTGATGCTCGTTGCAGGTGCAAAATATCCACGGCACTCAAAATATCAGTTCGGACAGTTCAGTATCAAGAGACTTTTCAAAGGCGTGCAAATAGGGGCAAAACCCGACGCTGTCACAGGAAGAAAGCGTACTATACAGCAGGCCTCAGAAAACACGAAATATTTTGCTTTACTTTTCTGTTTGTTTTCTTATCCCAGACCGATTAAATACGTACTGAGCCTGCGTGCATTCCCAAAGAAAAACAGGAGACTTCTGCACGCAGGCTATCAAGGGTCTATTTTTTATTTATTTATTTCGCCACTCATGTCTTTCTTAAATTAGTTTAAGATTACAAAAACGTATCTAGTAGTAGGAAGATCTCTGCAAGCTTGTTACAGCTTTTCTAAGGAGATCTTCCCTTTGTTACAATAAATTCTATTAAAATTACAATATCAAATGACGGTGGTTTGATTAAATTCATTAATATGTTAGTAGCAACATCGATCAATATATTACAAATTATTTAAAACAGCTCTTACTATTCCTCACTTTTTTTTCAGGTCGAAATAATAATACTGTTGTTGAGCAAATTGTTCCATTTCTTTTTTACAAACATACTTCGATTTAGAGAGGCCCGAAAAAGTGTAAGGGTTTTTTTTAGCGTTTTCAAAACTAAAAAAAGGGTGTTGTTTTCGGACCAGTTGTTCGGAAGATTATAATTAGATACATAATGCACCTCTGAAATATTCACTCAAATAAAGTGCATAATCATGCTTTGAAATTTGAACGTGATGCTTTCAGCAAGCTACCTGTGTCGTAGTGAACATTTGTTTTTGTTGGTTTAGTACTTTTAGCATGTTTTTATCATTTCTATTTACGTTTTTACACCGTTCCAGTGTCACATTACTCCATGAAGAGGTTTATCTTTTTGGTTCGTGATTCCCTAAAATAATCCTCGGAGATACGCCTGATCGGATACCGTATTACACGCCTCCTCACGATTGATTTCTTAGTCAGTCCATGCAGTAGTCTTTCTTGATAATTGTTTATAACTTTACATTGCAATCTGTTAAATTTTATTGTAAAGGAAACGGAAGTGACTACCACGCAGGCTACGGTTTCTGCGATGGTTCTCAAAATCCGACTCTACTAAGCAGTAATAAAATAGTAAGTACAGTACAACTTCGTTCCTTGGGCTTTTACCCTTAGAAAATGGGGCGGGAACGAGGTTGAAGTGCTGGAACATATTAGAAGGGTCAAAATGCATGAACTTGGAAAATGCTGCAAAAAGAGTAGAAAAGAGGACAAAGGGAGAATAAGGCTTTCGAGTTTCTCGCCAACTATCTTCTTTATTTCTTCCTTTCTTCATTTAATATTATTTATTCTGAGACAAATTGGCGATCGACAGATCGAATTGAGCTGACTGCGGGAGGGGAAAAGGCAGCGGAACGTCCCTTTCTCTCCTCGATTCCCCGCTCGGTTCGCCTCTTTCTTCCCGCTCGCCCCATTATTAGCTCTTTTTTCCCAATAAGGAGCCTGGTCCCAGGGTTATGGGCTCCTGGAAAATTAACACCTGCCTCCCTGTGGGGCAAACGTTTATCTCCAAGTTAGAGTTAAGATGAAGGGATCGAATGGTGGTCGGTTCACTAAAAAGTAAAAAACTTTGTTATTTTTCTCGGCAGTCTCGCCGAACTCACCTTTCACTTTTTGGATAACGTCGAAGATACTTTTGGATGTTGGCGTGATTGAGCTGCTTTGGCTCAGCGGACACTCCTTGCGCACGCGCACGACCTTGAGGCAGAGATGGCGGCATGACGGACATCAGCTTTTCAACTTTGCTGTCCAGTCGCTCAATCTCATGCTCATGTTCCCGTATCGTCACTTCTTTTGACATGACGTCCATTCGTAATGTTCTGATTTCTTTGTGTAATATCTCTACCTCTTGTCTCTCCATATCCTCTCTTTCATTGATCAGGTTCTCGTATTCTCTGATGACATCGTCTTTTCGCCTGAGTTCGTTACGCAAGAATTCGATTTCCTTTTTTTGTATATCCATCTGTTTGTTGCGTTCCCTAAGTGCGCTCTCAAGCAGTTTAACGGAGCTTTTCAGCCATTCCAGATTCAAGGCTGCCGTTCGACCTGTTGTATAACCAATCAATAAATTCAATTATACAACGAGAAGCGCTCTTATTTACTCCTATTTGAACAATTCATCTAACACTGAAAGCTATGGAGAGGGCACTTCAAGCACTAGCTGCCCCAATAATACTGTAGAAGTCCTTGCCTACCAGTATTTGGCCAATCAAAAGTTTCAAAGGCCTTGTTGAAACGCGATTCATAATTAATTCAGTCCCTATCAATTTCAGACATTATAATTATCTATAGTTTTATTAAAATCGGGGAATATATTCCCTTTTCTTTTCGTGGCTCTCAGTGGGAACGAGCGAAAAGAAAAGCGAATGCGAAAAAGAGGAAGAGATGGGGCCTGTTTTTATTCGCGCGCTCTTTTTCCTACTGAGATTTTGGAACAGGCTGGCCCCAGTTGTTCAAAAGCATGATAGCGCTATCCACCGGTAAATCACTCTCGAGTGGATAAGTATTAGGGAAACCAATTGCATAGCACTATCCACCTTTTGAACAGCGGGGCCCGGGAGAATAAGCAAACAGTTGAAACTTCTCTTGCCAGTGTGGTGGGTTTATTTTTAATTTTTGCACAGCCGCTGATACGTACGTTCACCTTCCCTGTCCCTCGGTTCTTGCTTCGGTGTACCCCTCAACGGCGACTGAGGCGCGTTTGAATCATTTTTGAAGAACGGAGAGTTCTTTCTTGAGTTCCTAGCAACCAGTTTGAACACTGGTGGGCCCATGTGTTCTTGCATCTCTGTATCAGTTTGAGATGAACTGCAAAACAATGCAGCGTACAGGTCAGTCAGTTTTATCAAAAACAAGCAGAAATACTAATACATTTTCCTGATTTAAATTTGCTAAAACGACCAAATACCCGCGCATGTTGCAGGGCTCTTAAAAAAAAAGGCAAACAAAACTTTGGCGCAGTACATCAGTTGTTAATAATAATTATCTTGCCGCACTGGATTTCTAGCTTCTAAATTAGATGTGAGAATCATACATCCTGCCCCGTCCCCAGTCCCACGAGATCACTGGACAATTTGAGTCAATTATTAGGGAAAGCTCGCTTGTATCGCGTGCTCGCGAGTTCCCCAATCCCCACTTAGACTTGGGAAAGCCTGTCGAGGAGGTAGTCATACATCTGTGAATTTCTGGACTTGTTGCAAAGTACTGACTATCCTACTCCTTCCCTGCAAACAGAGGCCTCTTTTCTCTAGTATTCCGCCCGCCGAGTACCAGAGAAAAGATACCTCTGTTAGCAGGAAACTCTACTCCCAGTATTCCTTGGGTGTTCTTTGCGTTTATTTGCAATGTTTTAAATAATTATAAGACGTTTACGCATGATAAATAATAGATAACTAATAAAAGCTGATATGTTATTACACTTATTTTGATATCATTGTTAAAAAGAAAATGAACAGCATTGCTCCCATTCGGTGGACCTTCTCCACGTTGTAACATAACCTTAGAACTCCCGCCTAAAATCGCCATTTTTATTTAAATAAGAGCTCCAGAACAATAGCTTTTATTGTTGCCATTTGCAGCTTAAATAATTAAATTTAATACTCTTATGCTTGTTTTTTTTTTTCACAGCACGTTGAGTATTATTGTTTACAATTTCAAGTATGGAAAGAAGTGATTTGCAACGATACCTAGATGGCCCCACTACCAATTCGTCAGCTTCTTTGCACTGTGCGCCATCTTGGTCTCTGTTTAAGGGTTCCATTTTTTACCAAACGGGGGATTGAAGGTACACAGATTCGTTAGAAAAACAATATTAGTCCTTTCATAAAGGAGGATTTGCGTACTTGCGTGTGTATTCATGCATTCGTGTTGCTATTTGAATTTATTACTATGATTAAAAGTATTTTGGTAAAACACGTCACTAAGATTAAAAATTAAATAAATGAAATAACAACCAGCTGATCCACAGTTTTGATCGGGTCCAGAAAGAGTTTTGTTTGAAAGCATAACTTACTAACAACTTAATTGAAATTAAGTGTACGCGTGTGAATTCTTTGAAAGTGAAATTGACATCAAGTTTGAATCAGGGACAGCATAATATTTTTTCAAGTGTGTGCAGGGGGAGGGGGAGGGGGGGGAGGGGGGCTCACTAGTGACTTGAAGTGAGGAAGCTGAGTACTGTCTTTCATATTTGTGTATTATTCCAGAAAAAGTGGGGGGAGGGGGGGTCCGCCGTCCGTGCGAATTTTTCTCTAGACAGGAAGAGTGTGTAAAGCTTTTTAAAAAGTAGTCATCTCTAGTTTCTTTCGTGCGTTTACGAAAGTGGCAGAAGTAAGACAAGTACTAATCATTCTTGATAATCAGGCGGTCATTTTGGCCTGAAATACATTTCTGGTAAGGCCAAGGTGATAAAACGTCAGCCGTTGAAACGTACTTCCTCCGTGATAATCACGTGGGCTAATATAGCAAACGAAATTGCACGAAAAACTAGCGAACAATGACAAGCACGAAAGAGCCAAGCCAAAATAGACTACGTTATATTGTGATAGCTTATTGTGGCATTATGCCCAGATATATTTACACTGCATTAGAAACGATTTACTCATGTTGATGGAAATTTCCTGTGAGTGCAAAACACTCTAGTTTAAATAATGGATGACGTAAATAAATGCTGATATTATGAAATTCATACATCCTTTATTTCAGTGGGTGACATGAAGCATCAAAGGAATTAAAATATTCGCATTTAAAGTGTAAAACATGCAGATGTACAAGTTAACTGTCAGCTTGGAGTTTGTGCGTGATAAGTGTGTTAGTATTTCTATTTGCCCTCAAAAATTCTTCCTTTTCATTATAGTTGTCGAACTAAGCCAAACATGGCTGCCAACTCGAAGTAGCTCTTTAATCACCTGTGAATGTAATCTAGAAATTTTGGAAGCTTGTAAGACTCCTCTTCCCTGGGGTCTTATATCGCATTTTAATTGACCGTGGGTTAGTGTTTCTACGAGGGGGAATCTTGAGCTCGAACAAAAGTCAAAAAAGACGAAGGAGGCCTTATGATAGCACATCGAGGGAACCCCCCAAATGTTCGCACACATCAATTAGATAACGTCCAAAGTGTCAAAAAAATGATGAGGCAAAAGCTTGTAAATGTAATTTTTAATATGTATGCTTCGCGTTTTCAATTCGAGGGCAAGGGCACTAAAAAAACCCTTAGCCTAACAATAACAACACTCCGTTTTTGCAATAGTCCAAATTTGAGATACCTGGATACGGATGAGAGTAGGTGTAGGGAAGAATTTTTGTTGATTTCAAGCGAACTGACGCTATTTTTTTTAAAAAAGCTATGCCACTTTCTGCATGCGAACGTCCAAATATAAGCTAATAAAGGGGGGTCGATACCAGCTTTCATAACATGGCATTATCAACAGTTGATACGTTCTATATGTCATCACATTTTGGTCAGTTTACAAGTATACACTTTTTTTACAGGAATAAATCCGAATATTTTTTTAAGAGTATCGAGGCTGAAATTTGAGAAGTTTTAGGATATTTTAAGAATGAACCCGAGGCTGAGATGAGAATATAATTTTGTGTTTTGAAAGTCTCTAAATACAATACAGTTACATGTTTTCAACTTAACCGTATAAAACTATCCCTTTCTCCACACGGCAAAATTACCCAATAAAACGTAAAAACCTGCACTAACTGTAATTGATGCCCCAATACATTCTGTTCCCGAAAATAATACAGGAATATTCTGAGGCTAAAATCGGCAACCTGGGCCAGTAAAACAGCATTCTTATAAAAAGAAAAGAGTGTATTTTTAGTTGATGTTACTATTTTCGGACGTCACGCCGATGGAATTTTGACGGATTGGAATTGTTTTCTTAAGATCAACACACTTTGTACGTTTTATTCTTAGACCCTGTTTACATGGGGTGGGGGACCCCGGTCTAGTGGGGTTGGTTTCTTTTGTTTTGTGTCCTCCAGAGCGTGAAAACAAAAGAAACCAACCCCACTAGACCGGGGTCCCCCACTCCATGTAAACAGGCCCTTAGATAGGTGTGTTCTGGAAGACGGGGAAATAACAAGTAAATGTTAAATAGACCCTATCATGGTTTTTGACGCCATCTTGCGCCCATCTTGGTGGGCGCGAATTATAGCGCGGTTTTGTGTATGAAAATCAGTTAGGATCTGTTGTTGTAAATGAAAAGTAAAATAGAATAAAATGAATAAGAATCACAAACTTAAGCCACAAGACCAAGACAAAGAATTCTTCTGACAAAATTTGACGACCTTATCTGCACTAGAATCGTTTTTTTTTTTTTTTGTGGGTTGGGGAGGGGAGGATGACCAATATTCAATTTTTCTATACATGTCTGTCAAATTTTTCCTCCTGACGACTACTTCTCCTTGGGAAAAATATAGACAAATCTATGGAAAATCTAAAATAATTAAGCTACGGCAAAATGGGCAACAAAAGCATTTCAACTTGTTTTGCAACATAGCTGCAAAATGAGTTGAAAAGCCATGATGCGGAGTATGAGGGTCATTTAACCACGAACAAATCAAAGCAGTCTACTCTCTGTTTTTTTCAACAACTCCTGCAGCAAGCTAATTTGCTGTAAAACAATCAATTTAACTCATGGTTGGTAAAACGAGTAACATTGCTTTTCAACGCAGAACCTGTCTTATGACCTTAACCCTTCAAACCCTAAGATCAAAATTTGAATTCTCATTTGTTGCCCCCATTCATTTCCTACCAAAGTAGTGGGGAGAAGTTGATAAAATATCTAGAAAATATGTGCGTAATTCTCATGACCACTCTGTTTTATAAAGCATTGATATTATAAGGAGAAATTTGATTCACTCTTAGGGCTTAAAGGGTTAAGAGACTTTAAAAGAGGAGGTTTCGCATGATTTTACCTAGTTTTCCTGATCTATTAACAAAAAATCTCGAGTCTCTATTTGAACGCAGAAAATCTCGGGGATTTTTTGATGAAATTGTTAACAATAACTCAATAACCTACATAACTCTTGGCACCACTAAGAGAGCTTAGATGTAAGAAAATAGCGTTGCTGAGATCTCCAGCCATGATAAAAGTCGGTATAAAAGGGTAGGGAAATTTGTCATTTGGGTCTGTAAAAGGGCCCAAAAGGGCTAACAGATGAATTTTATGGCTTTATAAAGTCGAGAGAACGTTCTATTTTCAGGGGCGGACGGAGAATTTTTTGATAGCTAGAGGGGGCCTAGAAGTATAGTATACAGTGGCACTATATGATAGCGCCCATCAGGACTGCGGCGCACTTTTCTAGGGAGCTTCTGGCTCATTCTTCTCCGGGAAAAGTTTTGAGATTAAAGTTCTCTGAGGTGCAATCTAGTGCATTCTGGACGCTAAAATTTGGCAAATACCTGGATTCCATATTGAACATGTAGTGCTGAAATATTCAATAAACTACAAGTGTGGTTGTGGTCAAAGAAGTAATGGAAACTTTATGATGCTAGCAGGGGCCGAAGCGATTGCGGCGAGAGCACAAACTCCCGTCAAAGGCGGCAACATTGTCTCCCTGAAAAATTGTCAAATCCAGTTTGTTTGAGACGGATATTTACTGCATGCATTCTGGTAGCTTTAGACATTTGCGACTAAAAATGTAGGCTTCGAACACAGATTCTTTTCTTATTAACAATGTTTATTAAATAAAATATATTTAAGTAACAAAGCTCGAAGTACCATCCGACACACGTTTACAAAAGAAAAAAATTCCCGGACAAAAGCGGGGGCCGGGGCCCACCCCTAAATCCACCCCTGATTTTTGTGATTGATTTCTAGTTAAAAGACAGTGCATTTACAGCAGTTAAAAGGGATGCAAAGTTCTAAACATGGTAAGTGAAAGGGGTACCATTTGTCAATAGAAGGTATTCGAAAGGGGTGCATTTTTCGTGAAAAATGGTACATAAAAGGGTGAGGAGTTGGACCTCGTGGCGAAACCTGCCCGTATAAACATTTGTTGAGTACCCCCCGGGTTTTTCTCCCAGCACCTCTTGCCTATCTTAGTGTCTGTCGGCACTGTGGCCGAAGACTAAGCAGGTTTCCTGCACTAACTTCTCATTCTGTAGCAGTTCTATTTTTGCTCTCCTTCAAAATATTCAGCGAGAAATATTAAAGGAACCTTTTAAATTGACCTTTCGATATTTAACCTAACTAATTCTTTCAAGCCACTAGTAATTAGTTATAAACAAGGCAACTTTAATTAAGATGAATGATTGATCACAGCCAAAAGAAAGAAGAACAAGGTGACAGTGGAACAGGATTGGAAGTGTAAAAACTGTCAGCAAGCTTAGTGTAAAGAACGCCCAGTCATTAGAAAGAAAAAACGGCGGGCGAAACATATTGACTCAAGACTTTCTAATGAGCATTTTCCGTCGTTAGCATTAACCCCGACGTTAGATTTTTGAATTCAAAGCATGTATAGGATGGTCTTCATATGTAGCGATGTTACAATAATAAAAAGGTTATGTTTACAACGAGATAATCACCTTAGGAATTGGAGTCTTGCGGAGTATCCAAGGGGTATCATCCAATCAAGACTACACGCACGCGCAAATGTTGGAACTAAGGCTTTGATTGCAATCTTCTAACAAACATCTTTACGGAAAACGTCTTTCGGATAGAAAGAATAATAGCAATAAATGATGATGTTGATCACACCCTTACTCTATATAAACACCGGCTATAAACTCAGACTACCAGTACTTGATTGTTATTGACCTATGCTCTGTAACTCCAGAATTAGCAAGAATTGAGAGACGCGTTCAGAGAGTTCAACTTCGATTAAACTGTGCTTTCACTTTTGGAGCACTGAAGGTAGCAAGCGAAAAGATGCCGCCGGTATTTTAGGGAAGGGATGATAGATTAGCCGCTCACAATATCTACACTTTCGGAACAAATCACGAAGATCCTTTCCAGAGTCATTAAGTAATTGTAGAGAATGACTTACCTCAACCGACGTGTACTCCAAACATTCCTTTAAGCGAGATTTGGAAGAAATATAATCTCTGCAGTGCAACCCTGATTTGTACTTTACCAAACGTGAGGTAGAAGCGGTCGTTCTTTCCTCTGCAAGCTCATGCTTACAGCAATAAGGGTTTCTATCTGCTTATCTTATCTTAAATACAGCCACAAGAGAATATTGGCAAAGACCATGGAAGTGGAGTCATGCAGACAGAGGGGTATTTTACGAAGAGAGTACAGTAATGACAGACAAGAGTGCCAATAATCGTGCCCCGACAACCTATCCCTATCTGATCACTGGATTTTTTTTTATTTTTACCAGAAATTTCTTTTTCTTGCTCAATTAAATCTCTTTAATACAACATCCAGTAGAAAAACACGGACACTCAGATAACGTTGGACGCATAAATTGTGCGCAATAACACAAGTGGCTTAGCGACCCTTAGAGGTACAGGAAACAAGTATTGGAGCTCGTTCTTCAAACTGACAAAATAGCTGGCAAAGAGGTTTCTGTCCTTGCTGTGAGAGAAACATACGGCAGAGCGTTTGTACATCGTTTACGGCTTCTAGTGAAATACAACAGGCATGAATAATGTCTACTGTCATTCACTAAGGAGATCAAATGGCGGAGAATGTAATTCTCTAATTTACAACCTCACTCGATAAGCCTTTCAGCCCGGATGTAGATACTCACCAGCTGACTTACACAGTTACAAGACTTGAAATGTGTCGTTATCATAATAAGAGATAGAGCCAAGAATGTGAAACGCTTTGAGATCATAGATTTGACGCCGGCTGCCTATTTAAACGTCGTAGGTTTGACTGGGTGAGAGCAAAACCAGGCAGGCTTTACAAATCGTTTTTTCTGTTTACACAATAAACTGACGCAACCTTTCAATTTATCGCCTCCTTAAGTCGTTAAAACATTGATCAGGTGTTTCCTTATGTTCATGATGTAATCTGTCCCCGTATGGCGTCATCATGGACGTCACTTGCTTCCATCCATTCTATGTAGGAGACAAGCGACGACACTGGAAACTAGCCAGACTGTTTTGGGAGTCACTGCACTGTACATGTACGTACAGCGTTGTTCATTGGAATACTGCATCGGCTAAAATACAACAATGAATCCAGTGTAGGTCTTGTTTACAAAACGCAGACCAGTGTGAGCCTGTGTAAGCCAGACCATTGAACATATTAAACGCTGCTAAACCAGAATAGAGGGATGGGCTCTTTTGCAATCAACAAGTTCCAACGTTTAAAACGAAGGCATTAAATTTTGTTCTCTATTCATTGAACGATTTGCCACATCACTCGTGGATTGTTTAGCAGGAAATGTAATTGTTGAAATGTTTACCCACAAAAATTGTTTTTGCTTTGATAAAAGAAAGAGCTTTAAAAGTGGTAATTTTTGTGTGACAAGACCACAGGTTTTAGGCTTGACAGGTCCCTGGACTGCACACCAAAGTGTGGAACAGAACCTTTCCGATATTTAAGATCGGCGTGACGCAGCTTCGCTTCGTTACAGATATCGTGCCGAAATCACTGTTCTCATTTGTGAACAAATGCCATAATCTGGTATGGTTTTCGTGCCGGCGCAAGAGCTACCCGTTACACTGGTGTGAACATAGCACACAAAAAACATAAATAAATAAAAATACTAATAAAAACAGACTTACCGACTATTGAGTCGAGCAAGGAAAAGGGGCGGGTATGTCCATTATAAAATTTAACATTTGTAGGCTTCACACTAGAAGCGTAGTTAGTTTCAAGTAAGCATTTGATTAGAGTGTACTTGGAAATCTTAAGTCGCTTTGTCGAAAACATGGCTTCACACTTGTTGACAAAGTCTATTACTTGAAGTAAAAGCTGTCAATCTCGCCGTTCATTAGAATCTTGGAACCGCTGCATGTGCCCGTCGCGCACATGGCTTCCATTTCTTGTTGGTCAAGTGTGTTCTCAAGTGTGGTGTAGACCATACTTTGGGGCCAACTTCGGCTTCTTTGAACTACGGATTTGAACGTTTCCATGGTCACCAGGTATAGTTGAAGTGGGTACATTTTACCCCTTCACATTCAAAGTAGGTTCCAAGTACCCTAACATTATTCTTAAAAGTTCTAGTGTGAAGCCAGCATTTATGGTCTTGGTACTAACCAGGAAGTAGACAAAACAACATATCATTTTTTCCTCAAACTGCGGTTGGTTTTTTATTTTAGCAAAAGCGCTACGCCGTGAGTTAGTTCCAAACAATTGAATGCCGACTACTGGACGTTTCTCTTGCTGATTTGATCTGCCCGAAAGGAACGCTATTGTTATCCACTTAACAGCGGAAAACTTTGATCTTGGAAAAGCATATCGTAAACAACAAAGCCGGCAAGTTCTTAGGATATTACTTTGGCACCGTTATGAGGCTTCAAATAGGTGGGAAGTATCATGGCAACACTGGAATACATATACCGGAAATAGAAGTCGCCGCGGATTCCGTGTAAAGTTTGGTGAAATCATTATTTTATAGTCTTCCTTTATGATCAAAAGAGCCCGGGGGGGTACTCCTGGGAATTCTCGGTGGGGGTGTGCCGCCCGGTTCTCCAATCCTGGCCGTATTTCAGACCAAATAATGTCATTTTTCACACCAGTTTTCAAACCCAGCCTGTAAAATCCATACCCGTTTTCAGACCTGGCATCTAAGAAATTACCTTGATTAGAACAGCAACAAAAAAGATTTCTTAAATTCCATTTCGAATCCGCACATTTCTCTTTCTTTCTCATTCATTTGAAATCGAAACGATAAATACCTTCATACACTCCCGTAATTCCCTCGAAAACCATACCCGATCCCGGACCAAAATGGGCAAAGTCTATACCTTTTTTCAGACCAAAACGGAGCAAAAACCATACTGTTTGGGACGGCACATACCTATATGGTTTATATAAGGGACTACCTCCCCCACCCCCCCCCCCCCCCAGGTAAAAGAGGCGGTTTGGCGCCTGATAACATCAACCGTAAACGTCCGCTTACAAGCTCCCCAGTTATACCCCATGATCTGTAAACAAAAAAATACATCCGGTTATAAGCTAACCTCCCCCTCCCCTCGCCCGCGTGTTTATACCCCTCTAACTGGTACTAAAAATGAATTCGATTTTTAAAGAATTCAAAAAGTATTTTGATCATCACTGCTATGTAGCTTGTCTTGAAACGCTTTTAAGTCCGGTTATCAGCTCTCCGGGATATAGGCGCCCTCCTAAAATCCCATACGAAGTTGTGTAAGCTCAGGGATTATAAACGGAAGTGTACAGATGGTACAGATCATCACAAAGAAGAATTTGGTGTTTTCTTATTTTAGAAGCAATTTAATACCATAATGACATTTCTATGAAATCTTTCATTATCAATAACACCATCATCATCGTTATCAACATCATTTCGTCATCATCAGCATCAACATCGTTAAATAATGATAATAACAGTATTAATAGGGCTGGTAATACCAATATAAAAGTTAACTTGAAATAAGTATGTAACAAGCACATTTATGATACTTAAAATTGTCATCATTCTACTACTTTATTAAAATTCATCGACAGCAATAATTAGTTTAACGTGATGACAAGCGCCTTTTTCCGTTTCGCCGGTTTATTTTCTTTTAAGCTCATCCTTGACTCAGAAAACATTTATTTAAGACTATTTAGACAACTTCTTGTTATAATTCCGGCGTATTAAAACAAATATAAAGATAGTTTAATTAATTAAAGTTCCTATATAGTAAGCGAAATTAAAAAGCTAATTTGAAAATAAACTTTACCGACGAAATGTTTTGGTGACTTCGTTTTCATGATTACTAGTTGGTTGTAAAAGTGTGAAATACTAACCGACTTTTAATAAGACATTGGCGAAGCTAAATTTTAAATTTTCTTTAACAGGAAATGCCGTTAATGTTGCTGTTTGTTGTAGGAACATTTTGTTCTTCAAGGTAATTAGCCTGAATGAGGTGTAGAGTATGCCTGGACTTTTGTACTCAAAACAGCTGTTTGCGTGTACGTTTGTCCTTCGAATCCGTCGCGTTTTGTGCAATATTACATGGTCGTGCAAACGGAAATTGAACACTGTAAGTCATTGTTTACGCCATGCAAGAGCCCGATTACACTATCTTATTGACAAGGCGAAGGGGTAGGTGATCAACCTTCGCAGATTTACACAATTATTGTTACCTGAGATTTTTGCCGTCTCTTGGATTGCCTTTGTCGATCTTCTTTACCATCTATCAAGCTGACATGTCTTGTCAGCTCTTAGTGAAATTCTTTTCTTGTGGCTACCAGTTATTCGCTACGGAGCACAAGTATGTAGGCCTTAGGGTGAAATTATCATTCTGTACACCCTCGGCTTTTGGCTATATATAATCTAAAGTAATCAACCTGTGCGGTGTGCGTAAAAACATTTAGAGTAGTAAAAGGCAACAGAAAAGCAAAATAAAACACGAGTCTTACGAATGGTGGTATTGCAAAGCCAATTATTAATCTTGAAGCTTGAAATCTGCATTTTTGTAACCGCTGTTACTCCAACCAAAAACCACGAACAAGGGAGTTACATGATTAATAGCCCAACTTGCTTTGTTCCTTTTTTTTTTAAATGTTTTTGACGGAGCTATAACGGAAGCAGGACAAAATTAAAACGGCGTATCATCGAGAATAAGAGGAATCTGAAGAATCCTCAATGTCTTTTTGTTATTCTTGACGTCAAACTTCGTGAATCAAGAATCTTGGATTTAAACAGGTGCACGAACTGGGTTTAATTTACTTTTTACATAAAAGTTTTTATGCATCTTGGTTGATTATATTTTGTTTGCTATTTTGTGTTTTATATTAGTCAACTTTTTTTAACCGCAATAAGTCATTATCTAAGGTTGGTTTTTCATACGACTGACTGACATTAGTTTCTGTCAAAATTGTACAATATTGTTTATACTGAACTACCCGATGAACCGCCGTCCGGACGAAAATTGAGCTGTAAACTGATATTGTTACGACTACCTTCCGCAAGGTATTGATTTTAAAACTGTTTTTCTGCTGATTTACCAGAAAGCACTCGGTTGCACTCTCTCATTTTCAATATTACGGAAAGTTTGGCCGTATTTCGAGAATGTGCTCGGTGACTTCTCAAAGCAAGCTATGTTTTTCGCGCGACGCTACTACACGCTGTTTTGATCGTTTGGCGCGAAAATACCAGCTGTGGCTTAGACAAGACGCAAGAACAAAACATTTTATAAGAAGGGTACTTAAGAACTGTCAAAGCACCTCGGCACTAATGGACTTGAATGTCGTTTGAACGTTTAAAAACTTAAAAATACGCAATGAAAAGCATCAGAAAGAAAAGGTTACGCTGTTTAAACAAAACTGAACCAATGTAAACGTTTGCCGGAGATCTTTTTTGTGTAAATTTCTCTGGGGGACAAAGCACGCGTAAATTAGTACAGAGCAAGAGACTCAGTCCGGCAGTAATGACGAAGACTTCAATGGACGCATCACGGCTAACCATGATATTGAAACTATATTATAAAAAGATATCTGACTATAATTGTTACCAAGTTTAATATGATAGCGGTACGAGTCGTTTGGCTCCTACTTAATTTCCTGCATGGAATAATTAGTTGATTAGTGAATCAAAACATCGCTGTCATCGGCTTACTTGGAACTCTCTTTTATTTTCACTATCATTTGAATATGTGAACCGTCCATAATAATCGATTGGGACATTTCTAACATGTCAATGAAATAGCTCTCAGCTAGCAGGAAGATAAATAAGAGACTGGCAGCAATTCCTTTGTTTTCAAGCTTTCAAACAAACGCGCTTAAAGCCCGAGTTAAGATTACTACATAAGTGGTTTTCAATCGACTTGATAAGCCATGTGAAGTAGCAGAATTGTGGATGATAAATAGGATTTCCCGTGATTTCTTAACCTTAAAGATACCCAAATTGTAATTAGCGATCGGTTCCCCGTCAGCTGAGTAATAGGCTGCCTTATAAACTTTAAGTACTATATATCTTCACTGATTGCAATTTGTTTGAAAAACATCCATTACAAATACCACCTTTAGCCATAACCAGATGTGATCACTAAAATTACCCACCTGACAGAAATAACTCTTCGACGAGTGTGGAAGGAGGGCAAAGCTATCTCCAGCTTAGGACCCAAAGCGACCGGTCATGACAGCGCGCGGCAGCTGGTCAGAGAAGATACCTGGCGAAACAAAATGTTTTATTTACGTTTGATCAAATTAAGCCTCATGAATTTTTAAAAAATAAACTAAGTGAAAGATAGCGCTTTTGAGCTGCGGTGGATGTAATTAATGAAAAAATATCTTTCTTTTAGGAATAATAATCAAATATGAAATACAATCAACTTTTCATAACTAACTTTGAAGCCGAACCGCATCTTGCTCTATTAACCATACTTTCGCAGCTAGAAGCCATAACATTCCAAACGGCAACTAAAACGTGTCTTCACGTTCGCCGCGTGCCTTCTAGCGATGCAATCCCCATCCTGCAAAACTATTATCGAGGCCGATATGTCAACAACAAACCAAAAATAGTCGATCGTGCCTGAAGCAAAAGTCACTTCTGTTAATAATGTTTTAAGTCACACACGACTTATTTTGATGACACGTTACTTTAGACGTGTTTGGCAAATGACAAAAGATTCACCGCTCCAGTGGTCGGATGTTTATATAATAATATATTTAATTTCTCTTAAAAACAGAAAGACGCTCATTATGTCATTGTTAGAGCGAGCTGACGTACCCTTACTCAGAGGGAAGCTGTCCGTTAGGTGGTGGTAGCTAAACCGTGCCATGTCGCACTTGTAAGTTTGTTACCGCTCATGTACTGATGTTTTATGACAGTAGTCGAACTGCTTAAGCGGCAAATTGTTATTTTCATTAAGTGTCTTTATTAGTGGCAATCTTGTCGCGCGATTTGAATATTCAGCATTTTTCATGAACTCTTGGCCCTCTTCAGTTTCAAAAGTGCTTCATCACCATTTTCACTTGTCAAACACTGATAAAAACCATTTATACTGAAGGCGATTTTTCTCTTTGTAATATACCCTCAGGCATAAAAACATCATTGTCTGTTTCTACATACGATTTACGCGTTAACCGTGGAATGTGGAACAAAGCCAATGGTGCATAGTTAATTTCTTCGATTACTTCTTTTGTTGAAATATAAATAGGCCTCATTATTCCGTGATTAGTAGTACATACCTCTTCCAAACTAGTGCCCAGTTCTGCTCTTATGCTATATCGTGACTTCCGCGCCCGGTCGAACGAAAGCGTTAACGTTTATTAATTAGAAGTTTATACGCGACGAGAGCCCCTCTATTCCACACTTTAACACTTTAAGCCACTAGTAAGTGTCTGAAAGAAGTGGCAGAAAGAAAAACTTTCTTTTCCGAATTTCTAACAGCAGAAACAACCAGCTGAACAAAGGAAACAATTTAAATTATAACCACGAATTGAAAAGTCAGAAAATTTGTTACAAAAAGTCAGCAAGTTCATTAGTCCGCCTTTCTGATCAGTTACACAGTTCAGTTGAAGACTAGAGAAAGCCCAACTCACCCCAAGGAAAATTTAATCCAGTTTCGTGCATGGAAAGCTGACTTCATAGCATTCGAGCCGTCCACAGACTGTTATTTGAGGCTTTTTAAGTTACAAGAGGGTATTTCAAAGAGCCATTATGGCTCTTGGTATTTTCAATCTTGTCCCCACATTCCGCGTTACCCTTGTCCAGCGGACAGGCAATTTTGCTGGCTTTAATTAATAACTGGCCCTTCGAATTGTTTCCCTCAAATCTCAGCATAATCAACGACACAGACCCAACAATGGGTTGTTTTGCAAGACCGAGTTGTTGCAGATGAGAAATCTACAGAGTTTATCAGTGGTTGCTAGGGTGTTCCTCAAGGGACTATATTGAGGCCCATTCTTTTCTCCCGTTATGGTTAACGATTTAGCCGCAAAGAAAAGAAATCTAACAGAACTCAATACAGGGCTGGCACTACGGCAAAGGGCTGATTTATTTTAGGCCAATATTTCGGCTAACAAAGTTAGCCTTCCTCAGGGCCACAACTATACCGAGAGAAAATATCTCTTAACGGCTCCGAAAATTTGAATTTGAAATTCACACAACTGGTTAATAATTAACTACAATTATAAATACTGGATAGAATAATATAAAGGTAAATGCTTTTACCTTAAAAATAGAAATAGAAACAGTTCAATGTTCATTCCTTCGGTTCAGACCGAAATTTGCTTGTTAAATATGCGGATGACTTGACTCTTAGCATTACAGCCAACTCAACACTAGCTCCCTACTCTCTTGAAACGAAAAAGGTTAGGCATACAGTAAAAACCCGCGACTATGAACCCGCATTTTCCCAAGTTAGCCTAAAAAGGTTCTTACATAAATGGTAATTAGCGAAAATTTAGGCTATTTAGGTACTTAAATACCGTAAAATTCCGAAAATAAGCCCCTCCAAATATAAGCCCCCCAAACTGGTAACGCAAAAAACCCTCCATTAAATCGTCCCTCCAAATATAAGCGGCTTGTACTTGGAAAATTGCCCTCGAATACAAAGTAAAACAAAGCAAAAGCGGTTAATTTACTTCCAACTATAAGGCTAGCCCAATCGATTACGAAACGCAATTTTCCCTCCGTACATAATCCCCTCAAAAAGGGCCTTTGAAAAATATAAGCCCCGGGGCTTATTTTCGGAATTTTACGGTAGGTTCTTATTTTCTGAAGAAAAAAATTACATATACTAAAAGTATTTTGTGGTACGTTCAGCTCATTCTTTAGGTAAAACCTGTATACCATTACAATTGCGGTTGGAGTAACAAGGCACCTATGTCTCCAAAGAGGATTCTGAATGTTGACCTATTTTATTTGCCCAAGTGTGCAGAATTTTTTTATAGGTTTTACTAAAATAAGAACCTGTTCCAATTTTAAGCTAAAAAGGTTCTTGTTTAGAAGCTTTTAGAAGGGTCCTAACTGGTAAATTTTAGCTTAACATGTTCTTAAAAACCAGGTTCTTAGTCGCCGGTTTCAATCCAAGCAAGACCTGGGAGATGGTATCAGGGGGAAAACGATGGACCAAACAAGTGAATGATACGTTACCCTCAATTGGAAAAAATACTGAACATAAAATTATTAAAAGTTACTTTCAATCAAGACCCCTGTAACTGGGACACTCGTTCTGACTCATTGCTACATAAAGCTACTTCCAGGCTATACATAATAAGAATTATTTTGTAATTTTTACGGTTAATCGTAGGAGAATTTAACTGCTCTTTTTTGTCTTCTCTAAGTGAACACAAAGCTGAATGTGAGACGTTATTCTTTACATTTATATAGATATTATAAATAAAAAAAACAGCTCACTCGGTAAAAATTATGATAGTCTGCGGCAGCCTAGACTATGCACGAAAGGTTGCCCAGGCCGCAGACTATACCGGCCATTTCTTGCAAGCTCTAAATATGTACGTGTGCTTTCCCGCCTTGATGCTGAAGGTGATCGATTTGCTGGTACCAGTTTCGGTAGGATTGTTATGAAAGTAATAACCTGCGATCAGGCGTTCTTTTTTCGCCTCCAGGCAGAAGGACTACCTGATTGTAGGTAAAAAGGGAGGAAGGACCGCCTGATCGCAGGTTATGAAGGTAAATCCCTTAAGGGCTTAAGAGATGGTGCCCTGTTTGATATCAAACACAACTCGACTGTGCCTACAACAACCATCTCGTTAGCTTTGATTAAATTAATAGCCATCAGGTTGTTCCCAGTCCAGTTTGGTTTATCGTGAAAGCTCGTCATCCGCCGAAGGAGTAACAACGGGTTTCGCTACTTGTCGAAAATAATTCTTTATACATCCTAGTTCGCAACACGTTTGCTACACATTAGGCTTTCTGTATGCCATTAAATCTCATTAGAAAAAAATCTTATATTTTTTTTGGTTCTTATAAACCTGGTTCTCCAAAGGTGCAAGTTTAAGTCAGTCAAACATGAATCTGTAATTTATTTTTGCCCGGGATTTAGCTGCTGTCCTTATTATCAAGGTGTCCGTAAGGCGAGAGTTGACTGTAATCAGCAAGCCTAGTATCAGGGTAGGTATCGAACTCAAAAATAAATGTAACCGAGCTCGATAATTAGCTCACAAAGCATTTTCTTTTCGGTATTATTTTAGCGGTTCCGTTTATCGTTTTCCCACGGTACGCGTTTCTTTAGTTCTGCTTTGTGGTTAGCCGTGTTTTATCTAGCTCTGTGATTTCTCCGCCTTTACACCCTTAAACAGGAAAGAAATTAATTGATTTTAGCTCGCTTTAATTTGCCGCCATTGCTGTAGTTAACCGCGAAACTCTCCGTTTGTTTCCTCCTATTGTATTAACAGAACACGTATGTATTCTGCGGTAAAGCGATAATAGTGTTTTACAAACAGGCGTATTGCCAAAAGGAAGATTTCACTGTTTTGTGGCTTACCTAGCTATAGTTGTCCAATCGTATTGCTAATAACAGGATGCGAGCTGTTTATGTTCCGCGCGATATAAATACGCCTGCACGTAGCGTTTCCACGCATTAGTACAGTTCCAGTTGCCGCGTTCACTAGTCAAGCCGTAGGACATAGTTTTGTAGAGTTCTCCCCTCGCTGGAGTGGGTAAGTGTTCTCCTTTTGCTGTTTTTCGTAGGATGTTCTTCGTTCTTCTCCGAGTTCATCGTGTTTATGAAACGTCCAGCGACCGTAGTATTACTTTCCTGTTGTAGATTTCATCGTTTCTTGGTTTTGTTGTTTTCCGCTGTTGTGTCGAGCCCTTTCGCTCTGAAATCATTATCCTTTAGTTTCTTAGCCGTTGTTATTCCTTTAGCTTAGTGTTTTGCTTAGTTTTGCCGTCGTTTTGTGCGAGATCGTAGATCACAACCTTTCAGTTTGACCTCGTTTAGCGTTTGTTTTCTTGTCTTCGTATCATATGACTCTTGACACGAGTCACGTGCTATTTGTCACGCTTGTTCTTCTTTCGTGACCTAGCATGATGTTTCCTAGCGTGTTTTGTTTACTTTTTACATTTTAGTGTACTTTTGTCCTCTTAGTTGTATTGTTTAGCCGTCTTAGTAATTTCTTAGCGTCGTTGTTTCTTTTTAGCGCTATTGCCCTTTTCATTGCCCTTTTTGTTCCCTTTTTGTTGCTTTGTTCGTTTTTCTAGTATCTGTTTTTATTGTATTTCTTTCCACTAATTGGCCATTAAATTCTTGTTTGTTTTGTACGCGTTTTGTCTTTCATTGGTCGTCATTCGCTACCTCCCCTACTCGCGCGGTTCGGTCACATAAGCGAATTGAACAAGTAGCGAAACCTGTGTGAAGCCGCCGAATGATTCCATTCCTTGCTTGTAAATTGCCGTGTACATCCGGGAAAATCCCATAAAGCAGGCAGGTAATGGTTACGGTAAAATTCATTGTAATAGTGTGTTTATTGGAGCTTTTCAGCGAGCTGATAAAGTACATTAATTTGACATGTTGTTTGATTTCTAGCCGTAAATACAGAAAATCCTTTTCCCGTCAATTTTTAATCCCGCATTAGCTGATGAAAACCAAATTTCTCGTTACAATATTCATACATTTTTAATTGAATATTACAGCAAATTAACGAGAATAGGGCATTTCCGAGTTAGCCAAGCCTCTGTTACACGGCGAGGCTAAGGCGAATCCATTGATATCCAAATAGTTTTTTATTCTCATGCAAATGCAACTCATAATCACAAGAAAGGGTTAGCATTTAGCCTCGTTTTCCTCGAAAGTGAGGGTTTTTGTAACTCGGAAATGGCCTATTTAAAAAAAGAAAGAGTAAAAGAACTTGGTGGAGGTTAAACCGCTTCTTTACGTTAAAGCGAAACCGTTGTTTTGTTCTCTAACATTGATTTGTAATTTTGTTAAACCTTCAAGTCTTTTTTAACAATCTTAGTTGCAAAAAACTTAAATATCGCCTACACCTAAGTAAAGTTCAAGTACCAACTTACGTTTGTAGCTTCCTAAAATTATTGCGGCGGCAATAATTTACCAAGCGTAACCAGAAATTAGGAGAACCTGATTGCAGTCTCAAAAGGACTAAAATATTGCAATAGAGAAATCAGTTGTTCCATCATTAAGCCGTAGTCTTTACTATACCCTGAAATGACAGAATTTGTTATTATCCCTTTTATACTCCTACGCTGAAAATTAAAAATATCTGTTTCAGCCAGAAAGTGCCAATTCATCCCTACTGGCTAAAAACTGATTGCGCCTCTCCTGGAGCCATTTGAGCATAATTTAAGCCAAAATGGCCCCATCAAAAGCCAATCCAGCACACGCTAGCAGGGAATCATTTCAGCCCTTGCGTCCAAATTAGCCCTAGAGACTCTAGGTAATTGGACTGTATTGGGCCTGATGTTTATAGGACTGTATTATACTCACCGAAAAGGCCCCATTTTTAAGGCTAAAACAGGTCTTTCTGATTTACAGTGTAGTAATTGCGCACTACTGCAAATTCAAAAAATTTCAGAGTTTGTTTTGGTAAAATCTAAAGAAGTAAACAGCACCAAGCAAACATCTTTCCAAAAAGATGCCCCGCCTAGGAGTTGAATGATAAATGAATCAAAGGCTAGCAAACGTTTCTGCTTGACCTTTTTCTTGATAACGACCTTGTGCAAATCGTTCATTTCAAGTCACAATCAAATTCCGGCGATTAAAAGAAGGTCACTTTACAGTATTGCAGTTTTAAACTTGACCCTCGGTTTCGTTGCGTAGTCAAAGATGATTATAATTATTTGAACACTGTATTGGTAAGTCGAAGCGCGAGCATGCATGCAGATAAAATAGTACTGTTAAATAGTACCTTCGACTCCAGCAATACGTTCTTCACTGATAGGCCCTTTGCAGTTAGTCATTCACGTGGTACAAAACTGCTATGCTGGAGCACAACAGACGCACCGGGACAAGAAAAACAAAGAGCTCACATCATGATTTACAATGGTAATCAGTTCCTTTGTTTGTCTTCTTCCAGTGCTTCTCTTGCTCTCCAGCATGGCGGGCTCTTACCACGTGAATCAGGGGCGGATCCAGACCTTCAGATAAGGGGGGAGGCGGGGACGGTCTCAAAACAAATGTTTTCGGGCCTCAGTTTAGTCTAAAAATAAGGGGGGCCCTCTCCTGGATTCGCCACTGTGAAGGACTAGCTGCAATGGGCCTATTTTTGCTACTTTCCTGCTGAAAATTTCAATTTAAGACTGTCAAATATTTTTGTCGCTGATCAAATGAGCAAAAAAGCTTTACGTTTATACTTGAGTGTTCTTTAAAACACAAAAGGAATGATTCTATATGGTACGAGTTGGCAATACTTGTCCCAGTACGCTCCATACTTCTGCTTACACCTGACATCGTCGCGGAACGAACGGTGGATCAAAAGGATGAACATGAAGAGGAAGTAGAAATACGGTAAAATGTGACCAGTGCCACACGCCAAGCAGTACGACAGCGCGTTCATCAGGTCACCGACGTAATTGAAATGGCGTGACAGTCCCCACCAGCCAGAAGCGAGTAGGTAAGACACCTTTTGCTCGGCGTCCGTGGTTTGATAGGATGCCCTGATGTACTGCGCTGGCTTCCCCCAGATTGTACACTTGCCATTTGCCTTCATCTCAACCCGGAAGTAATCTTTCTGGTGATTGACTGAACGGAAAATCAAATATCCGGTCAGACCCAGAAGAAACGTGCCAACGCAGCCCCACCATGGCAGGCTTACAGGTTGCCGGGCCAAGTAGACACTTTGGAGCGTGTACATGAATGGGAGCCAGACAGTGTCGCCCCAGGCTAAGTAAAAACCAAAGTGATCGTGAGCGATGTCTATTGTGCGCAGGTACCAAGATTCGTTGAGGAAGAAGTCTACGACGTAGGTTCCGTGCAGAATGTTGAGCAGGATCATGGAATTGGTGACATAGCCGAAGTCATTGTATTGCTTAGCGGCGAAGGACAGGTTAATCAGAGTCCAAGCGACTATTCCTGGCCGTCCGTTGAAAAACAGTTTGAAATCAAAAGAACCGATTCTCGGGTTATGCTCAATGCCCATGAAGAAATCGTAAAAGGCCGATCCACTGAAGCAACGGTCCTCGGGATGACTCGGAAAAGAGTACGCCTTCACATAAGCGAACATGGCCAGGCCGAATCCGAACACGTTGCTGATGACCATCAGGGCTCCCCAGTTGTCGCTGATGATGGTGGCATTAATGAAGCCCTTCTTCACCAAGATGAGAAACAAAAGGTGTGACACCACCCAAGCACTGATACCATTACACTTGTAACTAAGCACATTCCCGGCTGGCGTGGCAGTGCCTCTTCTGATGCGGCCGGGCAGAGCAATGAATAAAATCACCTGCAGAATCATCCAAGCCATGTACAAGATGATTGCTTCGCTGCTTACCGCTGGGAAGACTTGCCTGCAGAAAGTGATAATAGTTCCGTCGGATAACTTGCCGAGGACCACCTTTCCCAGACTTCCTAACGAGCACTGATAAGAGTGACAGGACAGCCAAAAAAACGCAACGCACACCGGTGGCCAAAGCAACATGACGGATCCTAAAATAGCAACGCTGACACCAGGTAGGCCTGGTGACAAATTAATTATGTCGTTTTGACTTCTGACGATCTTAGGAGAAGAGGCAATTTTTGTCTGGTTTTCGTCTGGTTTTCTTCTGGTGACACGTGATTTCTCTGAATCGAGTACACCCACGTGACCATTCTGTGCTTCAGACTCCATGGTGTGATTGGGACCCACACCACTGGAAGATGAGTGATGAGCCTGGCTCCCACCTGAGTTGGCCTCTGAAGGTGTCCTCATATTCTTGAGCCAATAACACCTGTAAGTAAAAGAAACGTTCACATTCTTATTAAAAGTCTGTTTGCAAGTACAGTCAAGGCACCCCGACGATGGAGCAAGAAGTTATCTCTACATAAGATAAGAGGTACTTATGATTTACTCAGGAAATCAGGTTAGAAAATCAAACGCTTCGCGCCATTCATCCTTTTGGGAAGCTGCAGAAAATATAGCCTGCGTGGTAGGCGTTTGAAAGGGAAAGGAAAGGAAGTTTTAGGCGCGAGAGAAACGCGAGGGGCACGCGAGGAGGGAGGGAGCCCCGGCCCTCGCTTTTCTTTCTCACCTAAAACTCCCTTTCCCTTCAATTCCCCTCCAAACGCCTTTGATGTGACGCAAGTTTTCTACTCTTTTTAGTATGTTCAGCATATTTGGATAGATTTTGTAGCAGGTCGTTCTCCCTCTACGTCAAATTCTATAGTTGTGTTTATGCACAACATCTCCACCCAGGCGGTTTGTGTAAATGGTAGGCTCCCCTAGAATACTCACGGAAGATCAGGGATTGGTCATTTTGAAGTTGAGTATGGGACTGGGTCGGTATTGTGCCCAACCTCGTCCCCAGGGCTTTTCCCTTAAGGGAAAAGCTCTGGGGACGAGGTTGTATTGTGCCGAATTGCAAAAAGGCGCTGTTAGGGGACCCTGTCTAGGGGCCCTACAGCTCCTACTGGCTTTTACCGGGTTGGGCAGGAAACTGCATGGGTTAAAATTTATATCCTCAAAACAGGCCAATGAGTGTAATTCAACATGACACCGACCCAGGTCATTGCCATAAATAGTACACCAGGCCAGGAGCCCATCGAATGACCAGGCCCAGTTTTTCGAAGGCCGATTAACGCTTAACCCGGCGTTAAATTTAACCTTGGTTTCTTTTTCTTGTGTTCAAAAGCATTTTCTGGGATAATTTTCTCTGGTATTTTTAGAGCTTCCAATCATCAACTTGTAGACAAAAACAATTCAAACTGAAATGCTTTTTAAGCTTTCAAATCTGAATTCAAATCTCGCATTAACCCTGGGTTATCTTAACCCAGCTTTGAACAACTCGGCCGAGGAGTGATCACTGCCAGATATTTGTAACGTCGGTGGTACACTGCTGCAGCCTTCCTTTTCTCTTAAAATCCGTCCAGTTCTTACCCCAGCCAGCGCGATTACAAACAACGACTTAAGGGATCGCCGTTCGCGTGCATGGTTTACGCGTGGAGTGGCTTTGCAAAGAAAAATAAGAGACTGCTTGCAGTCTGCGTGTACGTCCTGCAGTGTCAGGTTAAGTAAAAGTACTGCGAGACTGATCAGGATCCAAAACCGGCACGAGCAGCTTCCATGTACCCGATACCCGTGTCACAAAAACGCCAGGGCAGCCATGATCACACTCATCAAATGGCTGATTCATGCATCCTATCTACCTGAACCGCAGTGACCAGCGGTTTCAGTGAAAACATAACTGTGGTTGAGATTTTCATTCTTGTGGGCTCAAACACCTTGAGTGTTTTCCGGTATTTTTGTTGAGTGATGTTGTGTGAATATCCCAGAACTGCTCCGACGAGATGGCAACGTGTATGACTCAAGCATTATTCGATGCATTATTCTTTGGTAATTCATTTCGTTCTTTGTTTTTTACCGGCATGAAATGTCGGGGGACTCCTGTAGAAACATTCCCGCAGTCTGTTCCTTTTGTAAAATGATATCACTTTACAGTAGTTTCCTACAGAAACATAATCTGTTCATAAAAATGTTCGAGAAGGTTTGTTTTTGTCCGTAGATACATCCGCGTTTCGTTCTATTTTGCCTAGGTATTGAAACAAGCATTGAAGGAATAGACCTTGTCATGGTTTTCGACGCCATCTTGACGACTGGGCAAACGCGTGAGTAATTACAGTGTTTGTATGAGAATCCAATGTCGAATAATTTCTGTAAAATGGCTGTTCTGGAAAAAAATATGAATTGTAAACTAAAGCTACACAGCAAAGGATTTTACTGACAAATTTTGGGGGCCGTTACTGTGCTTCAATTTCTCCAGAAGCTTGCTTTAGCTTTTCCATATATTTGTCTGCAATTTTTCCCGGGAAATTTTTACAGACAAATATATAGGAAATTTTAAAAGAAGGTTCTAGGTCTTCTAGCGCATGTAACGCCCTCAAAATTTTTCAGTAGAATCCTTAAGAGTGAAGCTTTAGTTTACAATTCATATTTTTTCAAAACAGCCGTTTTACGGAAATTATTCGACATTAGATTCTCATATACAAACGCTGTAATTTCTCACGCGTTTGCCTACTCGTCAAAAACCGTGACAAGGTCTATACAGTTAACTCTCTCGCAACGGCACCTCGCTAAGATGGAAGCATAATGCTGGTGCCAAAGGTGTCGACCGTCTTAATTGACTGTAGACCAGTTTAAATGTATTATTTTGAATACAGTATTTTGCTTCGAGTCGTGGGGGAATAAAATAAGAGACGTCAACTGAGTTGAAATGTAGAGATGGATAATACATTTCTGTTGTTTTATTCCCCAAAACCTGGAAGCAAAGTATGAATTTCAAATTGGCTTAGTCACATTAATTTTACCTGTCTCAGCTACAAAATGGTTTTTTCAAAGCGATCCCCACGCACAGTTCTTGCTGTCAATGTTCGTTCTGTTCTTTCTATTGTCTGTGCGCCTGTCAATGGCCACACTAGCGCAGAAAAAGAACCGTGCTTTTGACCCTACCGGATGTAATTAAACAATGGCATTTAGCAGGATATATATGGCTCAAACCTAATGTGATTAATGACCTTTAATGATATGGTGTTTGTGAAGGAAAAAAATCATGTGACTGCACGTGCACGTATTCAATATCACATAAGAGGAACCAGACAATAGTGCACTTTTTCTGCGTCGATCCCAGTCGCTTGTGATTAAGCTTATATCCCGCTGTCACAGCGTTTTGGGCATCCCCGCGTTTTGGGCATCCCCATTCCCAAATCCCTAGCGTTTTGGGCATCCCCTTCTCATATTACTGCAGCGTTTTGGGCATCCCCCGGTACCCTCCCGGGATGCCCAAATCGCTAGTGTTTTGGGCATCCCCTCCAAAAAAATGCTGGATTTCGCGGGAAAATCGAAAACGTTTTAGAGATGGCTTCCGCCAAATATAGAAATCTTTTCCAGTATCTTAAAAAGAAGGCTTATCCGGAAGGCTTTACAAAGCAAAAAACGACTCTGCGAAATTTGCCAAAAAGTTCGAGTATGACTCAAAATTAGAGTCCTTGTTCTAGGTGGCCAAGGGGAAGGATGGCACAGCGCTTCGACGAATTGTTCACCGAGGAAGAGAAAGCGAGGGTCTTCGAAGAGTGCCACTCTGCTCCTTTTTCTGGACACGCCGGCCGCGATAATACTTTTGCACCCTGTGAAGGTTGTTCCCGAGTGTGGTACTCGGTCGGAATTGATTTAATAGAGGCACCTACTACATCTCAAAACGGCAACAGATTTCTTCTGTCCCGTAGGTGCAAGAGGCCTCAGTATAAATTGTGTGACAGCCTTTTGTGTGTCAAGTAGCGCTGCGGGGTTAAGTTGTACAGGCCTCAAATGTCATGTATACTATGAATTCAACACCGCAAAACGCAGTTTTATTCATGTTTGTCTTTTGATTGTTTTGTTTAGTATTCTTGTTTTTGGCTGTTTGGAATCAGACGATCGCAGCTGCCGGCGATTGCGGCATTTCTCGCTGGTAAACAGTTCTATTAAATAAAATTGAAGCTTTGCAAACAATGAAACGTTGTACAGCGAAGGGATGTGGGTTATGCGGTTGTAACTTGTTTCAGTTTCGTCATGTTATGAGCCAACATTTGCTGCCTATGGGTTTTTTTCTGCGCAATTAACCCGGCGAAAAGTGTCAGACGATATAATTCTAAAATGCATCTACACTATTTAGCCGTAAATTCGTGATTAACAATCCCGACTTTTCCCCAGTCTGAAATAATTTAGGCAAAGTCGAAGCGATCAGCGTTTTGGGCATCCCCCACCGGGGATGCCCAAAACGCTAGGGATATGGGAATGGGGATGCCCAAAACGCGGGGATGCCCAAAACGCTGTGACACCGCCCTTCCCTTGATCCGTGCTTGTCCGCTTAGTCTTGGGAATGCCATTGGAGGAGGCAGCATTTCATGGCTGTATGATAAACAGGGGGACCGGGTAGGCCCGTACCCCCTGTGTCCTGAAGAAAGGGAGAGACCTTCAAATTAGAGAGACGGGAATGCCCATCGGAAAATCAGAATGAAGCCACTCCAATCTGGGCGTGGTTCAGGTTTTATTTTATCCCCTGGAGGAGACCATACCGCAGCACACTATGACGGTGCTTGTATCTTTTTATAAAGATTTTTCTTTGCGCACAACCCTAATTGACACCTTTATGGGAAGAAAGTTCCTTCCTTAACAGCCTAAGGCCTGGGGCAAACGTCGAATCTAAGTCACGTCGAACAAATTAAAAATAGCTTCTACAAAGAGTCGACTTAATTCCATCGCGGTAACAAACGTCGAAGCTGCGTCGATCCTATTTCACAAGTTGCACTTCATTAAAACACGGGAATAAGAACGTGTTCCCGTGCTATTCACTCGATGCGCGGCTAGTTACCTCTAGGACTGGCCGCAGAAATGGCGAAATACAGTGCTCGTCGGGCCTTTTTTTGGCAATTAATTGCGAAAAATAGAAAGAGAAGACTCGCATTACATACAGCTCTGAGTACAGGGTATCAGAGAAGACAGCTATTGCTCTAAGTGGCACGCTTGACCGTGCTTTTGTTAGCGAACAACAATGGAGCAACGGTCTTGAGTCGGTCTTGCCACCGCTTCCAACGCAGTGCTAATCTATGGACCACTGACAGCGAGAAACGGTTTAAAGAGTTCAGGATATCTTGATCTACATTTAAGTTTCTACTGGATCGCATTCGTAACGCCATTGAAAAAGACACCGTCACTGAAGAGCCTGGTATCGACTTGCTCGCAATTCCCGGAAGCGAAATTGTTTTCGTACAGCGCATGCTCGTCAGGGGGGAAACAGCGTCTGGCAGATGGGGAGTTAACCTCGTTCCCAGGGTTCTCTCCTACCCGCCCTATCTCTCTCTCGCTCCTTAGGGCGGGTAGGAGAGAACCCTGGGAACGAGGTTGATGGGGAGTCAGTATTTTTGTGACGTTTGCGCAGTCCATCACATTTGAATCAATTATTTTGTAATTTGCAAGATTTATGATTTGAATTCAGCGTGTGTTTAGAGCGACGTTTGCTGAAGCGCCGAACTGGCACTATCGCATAATCCGACTTGGCAAGTCGAACTTATGCTGGAATCGAACCAATTAATTTGAGTCGAACTTACTTGCGGCAAACGTTGCACCATTCATGCGCCTATTTCAAAATTAATAGGTTGGACGAATTAATTTCGACTAAAAGATTCGACGTTTGCCCCAGGCCTAGGTGAGACCAAAATCTGCAATTTTTACCCCTGAGCGAGACGACGAGCATCCCCGACACTTTTCTAGGGAGTCTCCCCCCGGACCTGTGTCTATGGGCTCCGGAAGTAAACACATTTATGCACGAATATGTTTGTGTTGCTGGTGGAATTTTGAAAGGATCGATAACAACATGAATGACGACCGAGAGGGGCAAACCTGTGTTTCATTTGGTTGACAAGAGCTGATGCTCTCATTTGCCACAGCGCTGAAGGATTTTTGGAGTCGGATAAGTTTTGGCAAAACCACAGGGTGTAGCTTCAGATATGCCGTGTTTTGCATGCCAATTAGCCGAGTAAGACTATAGTTGATTCCCGATAACTCGAACCCTCGCTAACTCAAACCAATGTCGATTTCCCCTGGATTTCCTTCTTACATTTACTGTAATTTTATCCTCGGTAACTCGAACCCTCGACAACTCGAACCTTCCGCTAACTCGAAGTAAGTTTTGTTTCCCTTCCGATCATTTCTGTAAAATTTTACCCTCGATAACTCGAATCATGTTATAAGCGCGTGACAAGTCGGAAAATAAACCGGGTACTGAAGTTCGAAACATCGAATTTATTTCAAAACAACCGAGTAAATTCTTTGTCTTTACTTTTTTGCCCGGGGGGGGCACTTTAGGAATTTCTGGGTGGGGATGTGCCGCTGGGAGCCTGGAACCCTTAACCTTTACCAGAGCTAGTTCAGCTGAATTTTGCTACCCTATACTAGAGTAAACTCCCCAAATCCCCCTATCCTAGAGTAGCTGTGTACCTAGTCTAGATAAAATCTTCAACCAACTGATCAGTTTCCTGAAAAATGATACCCTATACTAGAGTAAACTCCCCAAATCCCCCTATCCTAGAGTAGCTTTGTACCTAGTCTAGATAAAATCTTCAACCAACTGATCAGTTTCCTGAAAAAGGATACCCTATTCTAGAGCCAAACGCTCTGATTTATATACCCTATCCTAGAGTAAACTGCTTGAAAACCATACCCTTCACAGCGGCACATACCTATATAGCCCATATATGGCAGTACCCCCCCCCCCGGGCTTTTTTGTCACTCCAGTTCAAGTTCAGTATCCATTCCGGTATACTTAGTTAATTGCCTTTCCTTCCCATCCATTTGCTTATTTCCTTACTTCCGGTTATTTGCTTCGAACTCCCGATAACTAGAACTTTTTTCGATTTCCCTTCAAGGTTCGAGTTATGAGTTGACTGTAGTTTTAGTTTCAAGATTTTTTTCTCGCGTGTTATTTCTGATTTCTCTCAGAGACTACAGACGCGGCTTTGAGCGATCGATCATGAAACGTATTTGTCCAATAGTCACTGCCCAGCTTACCTGTGTAAGGTTCATGGAGATAAACAATTGGTTGTGGCGAGAACCTCCGAGTGTAATTGCCTACCGTCCTCTGTTACGCCATAAGTATGCAAAGTGGTTGATTGCGCGCGCGCGTGTAATTCTCACGCGACTTGATTGAAAGAACAAGGTCATGGTCAGATTTACTTAGTATTTATCTCTCTCGCTATGTGTCGAACCACGGCATATACAAAGAACTCGTCGAATTGGGATTTCATTGTTAAGAAGATTTAAAAGAGACAAAAAAATTGAGTATGGAATCATTGGTATGAACCTACCTGGAAAACCCTGGGTCTAGGTTTGGAACCGCATGGCAAAGGATAATGAACGCTATTAAAATTTACTGTCTTCCAGCGGTGATTCAAGTTAGCATTCTTGGGCTAACAATGCTGGGCCAACAGTGTTGGGAGATGTTGCGCCCGTGTTGGCAGTGATGTGCAAAGGTTTTGCTCTGAATTTTAAAATCCAGCTCTCGATCGTTAGGTTGAAAATTTTCCCTAAAAAATCTCGTTGTGGCTAAATTTGGTACACCTGTCGCGAACAGTAAACAATCAAATATATAGAAATTTGCATGCGACAAATTTTAAGCACGTGTGTGGCTTTTTGTTACCATTTATATGGCGAAGCAAAACTTTGTGCTCGAAACCCACTACCGAGTAGAATTTCTCAGTTGGTACTATACATTACGACGTTAATCTCACATGACTTTAGATCAGCCGCGGGGAACGTGTAAAACAAATATACTTCACATAAAGTGAAAACAAAATATTGTGCCTCCTTTCGGAATTGATAGAATTGTGATTTTAAAATGAAATTATTATTTTTCCACTGGTAACACTTGCCAGCGCTTTCAAAGACAAAGACCAAATGATCGGTTTCCTTGATGTTTTTCTGACCATGCTTGAGTTATTCAACGCCACATTGAGCCAGGCGGCAGCGGTGCTCGATCAATATTTGTGATCGAACATTGCGCCCCATTTTCTCAATCTAATATTGAAGTCCTCGCCGGGAAGCGGCGAAAGACAGTGTTTCAAACGACGGTTTGAAACTGGGGAGACCGTCTCGAATAAGAAATACACCCGCCTCGGCTGTCAATAACAGGCAGTTTCGTCAAGATTGGTGAGTTTAAGCACCAGCGGTTACATAAAGGAGAGCTTGACACACCGCACTGATCAACGAAGGGCCGAGATTTTGCTCTTACACTATGTAATTTAATAAAGAATAAAAAGTATGAGGAGGTTTGGTTATAATTTCAGTTCCCTTCAAATATTGGGAAAAATACTTCAGAAGCATTTTTTTCTCTATCGAGAGAAACGTCTGAATAGGTTTGGTTATGGCTATCAGAAGATCACCATGAAATATGCACTGAAAAAGAGATTTGGTGTGGCGGGTATAAAATTTGATGTAATTTGTTGGCCGTATGTTATATCAGAGAGGAATTAGTTTGCCATTAATTATGATCAAACCTTAACGAAAAATATTTTTCAGCCTACCTGGTGCGAAGAAGCTATGATCCTTTCACAAAGCGCCCATGGACGGAACTGCACAGTTGATGAAACGACCCGGCAAGTCACATGTTACATTCAAACTGGTTTAAATGAATGCTTTGTCTTCAGCAACACGCAAAATTACTTGGTGCCTTTCACGTGAAACACAAACTGTGAGATCCAATGACATCGGCCCTTAGCAATCACCTCACATTTCCATTCTAATTTAAGGGGTCTAAAGATGAGTAATTTAAATGGAATAAATATAATGACATTAAATATTCAATAGCAGCAGAGAAAATATTATTTGTCAAGTGGCCCTTCTCTCTAAGGTGGTGACCAATTGTAAGTGGAAATGACAAATTAGATTCAGGAAGCAGGTTTACTATGATATTTAGGAGATTAAAATAACTGCGGATTCTGAGATTTGAGTTTAAGTTGTAGTATGATCGCATTTTTGAGTTTAAGTCATAGAATGATCGCATTTTTGCATTACAAAGAAAAACTGACGCGCATTTACAAATTCCGCCTTTCATAGGAAAAAAGGCTAGTTCAGTCAGGTTTTTGGTATTCGTTAAAATTAAAGAGTTCTTGAACGATTTTAGTAGATTTGTCAGAGCTATATCAAGCACCATCTGTAGCCTACAATCTCTGTTGATGTTTTTAAATCTCACAGCCGACATTCACCGATACTTTATTATATTCAAACCAAGAGAGAATGAGCTAACTGATTCAAAGAGAGAGAAAAAATTTATCGCCTTTCTTTCCTTTAAAACGCCTGAATGTCAGGGTAATCCCATTAAAAATGTTAGTGTTAATAAAGCGCCTTTTATCAAGCCGTCTTTACACTTTATAAATGACAAACCCCTCTTACTTCCGGCGGCCACTGGGTCAAGTTGTGCCGGGTCGAGTTTTTCCTTCTTTATCAGGAATATTCTTAATACCATTGTCTGTTTAGATGATTGAAAGCCATCAGGACACTGGCTCTTTCAATAGAGGTGATTACTGATGTAGAACTTTTTACATGACTAAAATTAAGAAGCTAATGCTCGCCTCTCACTGTAAACTGAAAACCTGTTATGTCACAGTATCAGGCTGGTTGACGTAGTCTATTTTTTTTCGCGATTCTTTCGTGACATTTGAAAATTGTGTGTCAAAAGTAAAATAAAGATATTGTAATACGAGTGTTTAATATTCGCTGGCTATCCGGCCGTGTGTCTGTCCACCTTAATCTTAACGCTGCCAAGGTCATTCAAGTTCCACAGCAAAGATGATGGATGGGTACAGTGGAACCTCGATTTAACGAAACTCTATATAACGAAGTCGTCGGACCCAGTAATAGTAAAATATATGAAAAAAAAAACCTCGAAATAACGAAACCTCTTTATAGCGAACAAATTTGTGTGCTAGTCCCTTGTCCCCTCGTTATATCGAGTTTCCACCGTATGTGCCGCTGGCCTCTCAGAACCCCTACCCCATTAAAGTCTTGTTCTGTGGCCAAATATAGATCCGGGAGGTACTCCCAAGCTATATAGGTATGGGTATGTGCGGCCCCAAAGTTCAAAACCACTTACACCAGGAGTCCATCCTGCTTAAACATAGCATTGTTGAAAGTATTTTAGTATTTAAACGGTAGATATAGGCATATTTTTATCCCCTAAAAATGTTTCATCTATTCGGATTTCCTAGCTAAAAGTCTAGTGATACGAAAATTATAGGGATCAAAACTTACCTTGTCGAAAATTTCAGCCAGAAAAAATGCTCCCGAAAATTCTAGGTGACCCTTTTAGGGTAAAAATCTGTTTAAAATGGGCAATTATACCAGTTTATGGATGTCCGAAAATCCTAGGAGAGGCAGGCAAACAAGAAATTTTACAAAAAAATATTCTTAAAATTCTAGATCTCAAATCGTCTTCCGAACAGATATTTTCCGAACTTAAGGTTGGGTGCCCCTGAGTATCAACGTATTTGTCTCGTTAGTTTCAAATAGGTAAGAAAATCATTGTAAAACGCTACTAAATTATGAAAAAAAAAGCTTAAACAGTATGCTGAGTTCACTTGGACAAGGTAATGGGTTCGCAAATCGAGTATGTATTTCAGTAGTACCCTGGGTGCCAGGCAGAGACTTTTCAGACGCGTTTCTGGTTTCGGTCAAGTCTTAAAAAGTGACTCGCGGCTTCGCCGCTCGTGTCTTCGGCAGAAGGCTGAAGACGTGTAGGCCTGCGGCAGACGAAGCTCCTCGTCACACGCGAGGAAAAAAATCTCTGGTACACAGGGTAGTATTTTAGGGGCCAGATCTGAAAACAAGTATGGCAAAATCGCATGTTTTGGGTTTGGTCCCAAAATGAATTGAGACACTTGATAAACTAAAACGCAGTAAAAAATCTTCCAATTTTTAAATCTCTACCAACCTGAATTTTCTGACCCCCAAATCCCGAGAATGCTAAGGTACCTGAGGATACCAAGAGCACGAAAGTGTCTGCCTGGTCTGCCACATTTGCGAAGCAAAAGATGCCAGCAGAAGTCAATGGGGTGGTGCATGACTGCGCGGGATTTACGCATTAGACGTTCAGTTTCGATTCATTTTTCCTTGACTCCCTGTGACACTTTTCATCTGCTGGCTTGTCACCCACGCGAATGAGGCTTCGCCACTTTGATATGTCTTGAGTCAGTTCGTCCGAGTTCCAAGACCAGCGAAGTAATTTGAGTAAGTGGTCAAGTGAGAATAATATGGGTCGGATTTCAGTGACGTCATTTTTAAAATGACCCAGTGAAAAATGAAAGGGATACAAAGATTACCTCATCCCATTCTTATTCAAGATCTTATTTTTTGAAGGAATAACTGAAAGGGCGAGTTTCGAGATTGGTTCATGTTTTACTTCCACAAGAGAAGCCGACTCGCCATAGGTGGTTTTCAGTTTACGTCATCGCCGCCATGCTGGTGGACAGTAAACAAAAGATCGCTCATTAGCTCGCTTTGTTTGTCCACCAGCATTTGTTCATTTCACCATTGTTATTTGTGTCTCCCGGGATTGCATGAAAACCACCTATAGGAAAAGGGTCGGAAATGGTGATGGACAAAGAATGATACAGCAATGTGGAAAAGTGATATGGCTTGAGGTAAAGTGGGGTCAAGAATAGAATCAGATCAGAAAATGCCCTTTAGTTTTCCAGAGGACAAGCTGCATGCGTCGTAAAGAAGAGTCACCTTAAAGTCAAAGTCAAGACTTCGCAGCTATCCTGCATAAAGGCGCTTTATGAGTCAAGCGAGGCGAACATGGCATTTTGAGCGAAGCGCGAAACGTGCGCAAAATGCCGCGTTCGCCTCGCTTGGCTCATAAAGCGATTGTTATGCAGGCTACTTCACAGCCGGAGCTACTTTCAAAGAGTGAGAATAATTGTCTCAATCTTATGGCTTATCGAAACTATCATCGAAAGTAGGCTCGATTTCCGCCGCTCTCCCGAGTTCTTTAGTTCTCGCTGAGTGCAGCCGGCGGGGGACTCAACAGAGTTTTGTACAGGGATGCTCTGCCCCAAGGTCCAACCCTTACCCTGTTATATACAGTGGAGCCCCGCTTAACGGACAACCCCTTTATATGGACACGTAGCCTGTTCCAAGCGTTCAGATAGTGGAGAGCGGTGCGAAGTAAAGAAAAAAATGAAAAGTAGAGGGGGACTGGGGAGAGAGGTGCGGGAACCTCCTTCCCTCTCTCACCTCTCCCCCTCCCTCGCTGTTATTTTTTCGCACTCCTTTTTACTTCGTAACGCTCCCCACTATCTGGACCCCTGGAACAGGCTAATGGACGCGTAGACGGACAATTTTCTTTGTCCCTAGGGAAAGCTCATACATTTTTCTCTAAATTCAAACCGCTTAATACGGACACCCGTTAACGAGGATAACGTATACTTGTTCCTTGCCCAATGGACAGATTCTCATAGAAAGTCAACCTGGCTAATGCGGACACTGTGCGTTGTAACAAACCTTTCCCTTTTGAAGGTAAAACAAATCCTTCAGATAACAGCATTTAGATGCTCCCGGTGAAGGTACCGTTCTATTGACAAGGGTACCCCTTTCGCCTCTAACTAATTTAGAACTTTGCATTCCCCTTTCAACTGCTGTAAATGCAGTGTCTTGAAGATATGAATAAATCACAAAACCAGAACGTTTTCTCGACTTTTTCACAGCCATAAAATGCATCTGTTAACCCTTTCAACCGTTTTTACAGACCGAAATAAAAGATGGCTCTACCCTTTAGACAGCTGATTCAATAAAGGTTGCTTTGGGCACTGGTAATTGGTCACTGGGTATCTATTGTTTTGTGGTCACTCAAGCAAATTATTGCATTGTTCTGTAGGCCGAAGTGCCCAATGCCAGGAGCCCACCTGCCAATGCCCAGTTGCCAATGACCAATTGCCAAAGTAACCTTTATTGAATTAGGTATATACTTCAGCAAGTGAAATCCCCCACCCTCCCTCTCATACACCTGAAGATCTCAAAGGGGACCCTCCTGGGGAGTGCGGGCTCATTTTCCTGAACAGCGGCTGGTAATCGAGCCTTTATAAGAAACTGGATATGTGCGGATATGTCAGTATTATCTTATCTGGGAGTCATCGTCAGGGAAGTAGCAACGCTTGCACGATGATATGAGGCCACCAAGTGGTTTTACTCAGGCACGTGATTATATGGTTCAGAGTCCACTGTTGCGTGATGAATCGAATGGATTTAGACATTGCCACCCGCGCGCGAGAAAGGTGACATAATTTTCACGCGCCCTCGCGTCTGCGACGTTCCCAGGGGTTTCTCGGTTTTCAAAAAATTACAAAATCTAGGGTCGAGGTTGACCTGAAACTTGAAGGAACTTGTTGGTAACAAATACCTTAACGAGCATCCTCGTTCCCAGGGCTTTTTTGCTTTACGCCAAGAGGACTGGTGCCTAGCTAAGACAAGATTCCACACAACTTCTGATGCAAAACTTTGTTTTGTTTCATATAATACATAAATACAATATTATACAAATAAGTGATGTAAGTTAAAAGTTATTGCCAGAAATAATTTTTTAAAATAGTTCAAATTCTTATATCATTTCAGCAGCCCACAGAAGTGTACCTTAAATATTCAAGTAAGTACCCCAACATAAAGAAGTGGGCACTGGCGGGGGGAACACGCCTAGTTTTCGTCAAACAGTAGCCAAATGTTAAGTTTTGCAAGGGAATGAAAACGTTGTTTTGATGGCATTCGATGCAATTGTGTTGAGGTCAACTTGAAACAAATGTCTGAGGATTAAAATATGGAAGTGGAGAAAATTATGGGGAACACAGATAAATATGAGAAGTGTTATGCTCAAAGAAAGCAGACAAAAAGGAAAAAGGATAACTGGGCACTTATTAGAGTATTTTAAGGTACTACAGATTTAAAGAGGGAGCATCGTTACTTTAATCCTTACAAAAATATGATTGGATCATTTTATATTTTTTCATTCTTGCAAACAAAATCCAAATCCATGCAATTTTCTTAATTCTCCAACGTCCTTAAGTCACTTTTAGAAATGTTTTAAGTGTCAATCTTTTATCCACTCTTTATTGTTTAAGAGTGGGCAACATGCGAAAGATATAAAAATATGGGTCATTTAAGAATAAATTAAAAGTTAAATAAATCTTCCAAATAATTTAATAAAAAGATGATGACATTTGTGAACATCAAATCACGACTATTACGATGTTCTTCAAGATGCAAAAATGATAATGCCCTTTACTTGAGCATTAAATGGGGGAAATGTAGAATCTGGTTTTTTAATTACATTTTAAAAAAGCCTATTTTAGAAACAGGCTGTTCCAGTTATATAAAGAAAGTGCTACAATTTGTAAGAACAATAAAAACTCACAGTACATACACATCATTAAGATATAAGTTAGATTAAGTTAATTACAATGCATCCATTTGTCTTTGTTCAGCAATCATGGTCGTCAATCAAAATCTCAAAAGCATCAAGAAAAGTTGAAACAAAAACAAATTAAATATATTAAAATTTTTGGTCCCATTTAGTGCAGCTTCTACAAGCTACTAGCTAGCAGTGTTGTACATGAAAAGTGGCAGAACATTGACTGCTTTTTCATGGCTTTTCTCCACTGGCCAGTCGTCGATTGATATCATCGATAACAGGTGGCAGATCATTAATGCTGTCAATCACATAATGGGCTCCAGCACTGGCAAGAGCATCATATGCTCGTGAAATCTTTCTCTCATAATCTTCTTCTGATAGAGCTTCAATTTCTTCCTCGTTCAAGGCAACGTAATTTCCCTGTTAAAAAAAAAAAAAAAATAGGCAAAACTACATTAGGATAGCAAGTATCAGCCATTCATTCTTGCAGTTAACTCTGAAAAAAGAAAAAAACTACTAAGTCAGTTTAAAGTTGCCTAATAGCTTTGGCAACCAGTATGTTATGTTTGACAAAAATTTATAATATTTTAGGTTGCCAAAAGACCACAAAATTTGAGCAGTCTTGCATGTACATTTGTATTGCAAAAGGTCAACTGCCTTTTCAAGGCTTTTCTCCACTGGTTAACTTAAGTTTTATTTCCACCTGTAAATGTAAAATGGGGTGGGCTATTAGCGAGTTTTACTGTAGCTTTCGTCATTAAAATGGTCCGGTAGACCTGCCCCGTTCTAAACCTCTTATTTCACTGGTCCCCTTTAATCTGCACTTCTATTGTTTTCAGGGATAGGGGCATTGCCATGTGCCAATCCCTATTGTTTTCCCAGCTAATCAAAAACAATCTTTCAGATAGGTGCGGGATCGCCCAAATGGTCACAGCTTTTAGTGCAGTAGCGACTCAGCAACTGTGAGGATTTAATGCCTGCTACATCAAGAACCAAGTTTGAAATAATATTATTCCTCTTTTGTAAAAAAATTAATAAAATACTGTTGCTGTGCAAGCAACTGTAAATAAAATCTTACTCCAAATAATAACTTATTTGAGCATAGAAGGTATGAAGAAAAATTCCTACAAATCAATTTTTTCTGTATTTTCTGTTTTCTTTCAAGCATTTTAGTGATTGCATTGAAACAAGACATTTTTGTTACATTTAAAAAGTGAGGACTTGCCTCATTTTGCCAATTAAATCTCAGCAAAGCAGTGGTAATAACATGTACAGGTAATATGAGCTTACTGTTTTAGCGAGTCCTACACTCCAGCAGCCAGCTGATGTGCCTTCCCTCACACCTTCAGCTGTGTCATCAACCTTGACAAGGGCTTCAATGGGATTCACGTCTAATTTAATGGCATTTAACCACACCATATAAGGATAGGGACGAGCTTGCGGCACATCATCAGCAGCAACATACACATCAGGAACATAACCTTGCTCTGCGGCAGGCTTCTTTATTATATCTACCATGGCTCTAGTGAAGCCAGTTGTGGAACCAATCTTGAGGCCCATCTCATGACGGAGAACATTAACAGTTTCAACTGCACCAGAGATCATTTGAGAGTAGTCCAAAAGACATCCGAGCTGCATTGGAACAAAGTTGTGAAACATCCTTTCTACATCCTCCTCGCTGGGGAACCGCCCAAACTTTTCAAACCATCTCCTTCTAACAGACTCCATCTGTGTGATTCTACGGATATGCACCTTCTTGTGGGTCCCCATTGGTTCCCGAGCCTCTTCCATGGTAATAGGGACTCCAGCTTCTTTGAAGACTTCCGAGAAAACAATGGCTGGTGAGTATACACCACAGTCAATAACAGTCCCTGACCAATCAAGGATAACAGCCTTAACTTTTCCTCTGTATTGACGCACCATCCTGTACTCTGAGCGAGGATTATTTAATACAGCACCTATAAACATAACAATACAATAATCAGAATATTAAGGCTATGACCTGAAACTGGAAAAGCCGTTAGCTATCCATTAGTTTTCTAACGATAACAAAATATCGTTAGATCTAAAGCCTCCAGTTTTTTTTTGGGAACAAATGAACATGAATTTATGCCTCCTCAAGGCTGTGATTGAGCGGTGTCAGGCAACAAGCTTTACTCTTCAGTGACAAGAAAAACCTACTGCTAGTGGCCAGGCTGTGCAAACTCCTTTTTAAGTCCAAATTTGGCTATAAAAATAAACACCACTTACGGTAATTTTACTCCTCTTTGTTTTCTTGTGCTGTTTTGACGTTTACAAAGGAAAATAGCTCAAAATCTTCCGGCAGTCAAATATACTGTCGAGTCAGGTTGCATCCTTTTATATGTCATGTAGTGTGCATGAAAAGTTTCTCAACCCATATGCCTCATGTAGTGTACATGAAATGTATCATGATAAAAGATCAGGTCGAGTATAATACTTTACTATTTAATAGCTATAAGGAAAATGAGACTTGTTTGTTTTGGGGGCAATTAAGGGATTTCTTACATTTTCCGAGAACATTTCCTTCCCTAAACCCTTCAAAATATTCCTTCACAATGTCGGTCTGAGTCGGGCCCGAGTGCTTAAATAATCTGACAGGCATTCCTTGGAAGTGAGGGACTGGTGCAAGTTTTTTACTATTCATCGGACGGCACGAAATTTGTCAAGGCAAATGTGAAACCCACGTTTTACTGTTCACTTCTGTAAGTTAGGAGTGTAAACACGTGTCTGATCTATCGATGCCTGTCTTCTGCTTCCACGGTCATACGTTTGTGGTTTATTTACGAATTACAAAAGTTCACAACAATAGCGTTTTCAAGGAACTCACCCTACACTTTCTACTCCAGAAATCCCACCTGTGGAATTCCCCCATGCCTTCCGATTTCTTATCGTAAATACCCACCCATGCCATCAGAAATCCATAATCGTGAACCCCGCCTCCCCTTCGGAAATCCTAAAAGCTGTCCGTGGTATAGTATGGATATTTTCTGGAATCGCCTAACAGAGGATGGTAGGAAAATTTTGGTCCAGAGGATGGATTTAGGAACCCCACTGGGGACCCTCAACAGTACAGGAATTACAAAATTTTTTAAATCTAAGCCTGTTTCAAATATCATCAAAATTTATTACTTCATTCACTCAGTTGCAAATATACTGCATTGTTCTTTGCTGCTTGAAAAGAACAATGACAAAAACAAAATTAATAAATAACTAACAACCCATAATATATTTTGGAAAATATGTTTCAAACAAGTGGCAAATGTGACCTGTCACTTCAGAGTTGACATTTTCAAGTCTTATTTCCTTTTAATAACAGGTCTATCTCTTCACTCCTTGCCAGACTGTCTGCCAATGGGAATTCAAAAAGCAGGAAAAGACCTTCCTACTGGCATCTACTGTCCAATATATTTTATGAGCCTACCACCAGCTGACCATGTACATCTCAATGAGTCATACATACACATGTTCTCGGTTTTTCTCTCTCCGTTTAAAGCAACAAAGAGAACACAACATCTTTATTTAAATACTTGCTGTACTAAACTTGGGTTGATTGCCGCTGTTACGTAACCATTGTTTTCGATGCAGTCGGAACATTCAATACTGAGTGCGCTGCATTGCGTAGGCCATTGCGTATTTCGTACTTAGAGCGGTTTGTAAACAACCTTATGTATATTTGAAGCATGGCGACTCCAAAAGAAAAACAAAATTCTTGCTTGCAGTCTCATAAAATATTTCCCGGTTCCAATTGAAAAAATGCGATAAAATAACAATTCCAAAAATAAAATGCAAGAAAAGGAGACTGTGAAACATACGATCGAAACCGGACAAACCAGTTCAATTTCGTCAAGTGAGAAGCAAAATTTCTTGATAGTCAAGTTTCTTTCCGTTTAGAGTTACAACACGTGTTAAAAAGAACGCACTATCACCATAAAAAAGGATTTGTCTGGTTAGTTTTTAAAATCTTAATCGAACAAAAAAAATACATACGAAAAGCGCGCGCATCCTGAAGAGATTTTGAGCACCTTTTTCGTAGCAAAACAAGCCTACGGTTAACAAAATATTTACGTTAAACAAGCAAGATTATTTTCCCTGAATATTAAAACATAAGAAAACTTTTAACTTACCGCTTACAAGCGTTAACTCGTCGCCGGAGCTTGTCGGTAATGAAGGTGGTTGAGCTTTCGCCTGGCCGTGAGCTTTTCTCGCCAAAACAGTCGTCGACCACACAACAGGACGAAGGCTTCGGGCCGCTGCGGAGCAAAAGTTTCGCATAGTAGAAAGCATATTACCGTTCTGCCGTGATGCTCTTCTTGATTAAGGTAGATTGATCGGCGGAAAACTTCAGCCACACCGCGCAAAAGCTACAGGCGACTGACTCTCTTTTTCCTTGCCGGCAATTTATATTTACATCAAGTGCGTCTGCATCATGTGACAGCGCGTCAACAAAGGCTTGTTTTCATATACTGAATTTGCATGTGATTCTAGCGTGTCTGCTGCGTGACTTTGCGTTACTCTGTCACGGTGTTGATTTTCATTTTTTTTTTTTTCATTGCTGTTTTGCGAACATGTGTGTGTATTTAGAGAAATATTAAAATAGTTATAATTACGCAAATCCGGGGTTATTCATATTTAGTAGTTGCATGATCAAGACAACTGTGCCACGCGCTTTAAAATTGTCGATGATGTCCCGGGAGCCCGGGTCCACAGGCAAAAATTTCAGGTATTGCCATAAAACATGTCACTATGAGACACTTTAAACGAACAAAAAACTCCAACGAAGAAAATAGTAGCGAAACTGCTTACTGTGTCGTCATGCAACGCTTATAGACTGCTTCGCTCTCTCGCGTGTGTTTGCCTCGTTCACTCTCACGTAACTTAGCTCTCTCGTGAGAAGTCACGCACGAGCGGCTCTCCCAGGTGGTGGTGGTGCAGAGTTTCTGTGACTGTTCCCAGAAGCGTTGTTGAAGCACAGGTTTCCCAAGTTCCTTGACCAGGAACCCATGGTTATAGGCTCCTCCTCGGCACTGTTTCTACGGGGAAAAAAGTTGTTTCTTAACTCTACAATAATTTGTTTCTAAGGCCGATTTATGACCAGTACGCAAGTTTTAGCCAGAGTGGAGCCGGCTTAAAGGATGACAAGGATGTTCTGTAGAGAGAAAGAAAAAGTCAGCGAGCCTTTTTTAAAATCTGAAAACTCCCTAATATCGTTAGGATTCAGAAACAATCGGTTTTTTCTTCATACAAATCCTTAACTGTTTTGAAGGTTATGTAAAAATGCCGTTTCATTTCCAGCTTGTGCTGACTCTCTACCATACCAGTCAGCTGACCAGTGCGTAAAATAACAATTTCAGTTGAAACATTCCGACCCCTACTGGAGAACGGCACAGGACTTCCTTTGCAAACGAAAAGGTCGTGTTCCATTTTCTTTCTCCCAGAATTTTCGGAAACCTTTTGTAAATGGATAACTGATATTGTTTTCTTAAGACTGAAAACGGCAAGGCAGATCGGACAGCTATAGTGGATGAGTAATTTATTTGCCCAGAATTTCGACTATAGAAAAGCTAAGCCTTGCCTTCAATCGTAAGTATTTTTTTCTGATCTGTTTGTCCGAGAGGTCCTTACAAGAATTGTTCGCCATTGTTTGTTTTCTTAACCTCCTACGCAGACGTTCTCTTATAGAAGTAAGGGAGTTTTTACAGGCCAGAAGGGGCAATTCTTTGAGGCGTATTTCCGATTTTTGCTAGTTTGATACCACACACGGCGTGTTTGCCTGCAAAAGCCGGTTGCTAGGCCCCGCGGCTAAATGCAATATAAGACATACGTAGGCTAAAAAAGAGGAATATGGTGCTATTTTCATTCTATCAGCGTATGAATTGGCTCAACAACTGTAGTCAAACTTATTCTCACGACAGCCGACTTTCTGGACTGGTAATTGTTCATAGAAACAAAAAGGTATAAAGTTTATTCGCAGTGAATCAACGTAAAAAAAACAACAACAAAAAACAAAACAAAATGGAAAACAAAAAAACAATAAATAAATAAATTCAGACATGAATGACAAGTCCTACAAGTAACGCTGAAACGAAAGATTTTTCCTATCTTGAAAAAGCGAGAGCTTTTGTCTAATGAAAAGTAAGTAACTTATAACACTAAATTTCTCATTAACATTAGCGTTAGGAAAGAAAAAAGCGTCATATTAATATCCCAATAGATAAGACTGACAACAAACTGCTTACGGGCGAACTTGTAATTTTGCCACGTAACCATGACTTATTGGAATTTTCAATACGGTGGAACCGCTTTATCACATTAAGTGCCCACTGAAACGACAGGGCTCAGCGCGTGGAGACCTCACGCGGACGAGCCACTTAAATATTAACGAGAGATGAACCAGCCCGGTATGGTTTAGCTCATGCCTTATTCGCTCATAAAATTTACGTTTTGTTTACATGTGAGGAAGAAAATGCATATGTCTGTTGGACAACCAGGGTTTTAAATCGTTACACCCAAGGGTAACTAAGAAACCCTAACATTGAAGTAATTGTAACAGTCGCGCGCCATACAAGAAAAACGATTACATAATTTGTGCGGGTTTTTTTTGGACGGGGAGGGGGTGGGGGGGGGGGGGGGGGCGCTTTTCTATTTATGTGAGTGTTCCCAACCTCGAGGTTGGAGTGTTCGCTGCTACTGATAATGATGACCCAGCCCGCTTGCCGAAAACCCGGTTTGCTTTAAAGAGAGCCCAAGGAAATAACTGAAGAACGAACGATATTAGTGTTAATGGTAGGCGATATTTAACCGAGCAAGAAGGAAGAGACTTACAGTAGAAGACGCAGACGAGCGCGAAGCGCGAAAGATGAGCGATGAGGTGAAGAGGGAAAAAGCTGTCTCAAACCCGCAAATTGACCAACTAGCGTCTTCGATCGCCAGATGATCGGTTGGAAGAGGTTTGAAAATGTACTGCTTATGGCGTTAATTTTTTTTGTCTCCCCCTCGTCTCCCGCTTTGCGCTTGATTTACTCTTCAAGAAAAGTAAAGTCACGAGGTACTTCAGGGCGGAAACAGGGGGAAATACAACTTAGCCTGTGTAGCTAGCGTTTCCGCTTTGCTTTCAACGCAGGCTATCAACAACAGGAATGCCCCTGATTTTGCTTCTTTTTGCTTTAATAATAAATGACTTCCTGTCCCTATACAGAACCATTAAATCTCAGAAATATGTACACGACCAGATTAAAATTACTACAGAGTTCATTCTCTCAGTCCGTATAAGGTCTGTGAACTCGCATACAGGGTCCGCCCCCCACCCCCCCCCCAAAAAAAAATCCCTGGTTTTCGGAAAGCCGATTTATTCAGTGTGTAAATTTCTATAAAAGAAGATTCACTGCAGGTCGTTAAGTATTAAACTCCTAGTAAAAAAGCCTGTTTTGACGGCGATCTCCTTTCCAAGCCATCATCGTAAGACATGGCCACAGGGTTGTTTAGAGTAGCATTAAATGTGCCTCTTAGTGTGGTATGCATCTGTAGCGGACTCAGCTGAAACAGAAGGAAAAGAGACAGGTTATGTTGTGTCAAAGTCAGCACCAATAGAAACAACAGGTTTGCAGTAAACATGTTTTCAAACGAAACCAGTTTTCCTAAGACATGTTCCTTTTTTAATAACAAAGGCAATATCTTGATAATAAAATGTGAAAGACAAGTTCCGAAAATCGTTGGTAAGTTAATAAAAATACTCCGAAGACGAGTGGAAGGGTTATCCAGAAATTGTTTTAACAGTTTCTGGATAACTGGATAATTCCGTGGGATGCCTGTGGCACTCCCACGGTAAAAATCCGGTTCGGTTGTACCCAAAATTGCAAAGCCAGCCAATAGGATTGCCTAAAATCTTTATCGATTTTCTCTTCTTCCAAGCCGACCAATCAGATTGTACAAAATCTGTATCGATTTTCAATCGATTTGCTTCCTCTGAAGAAAGTCGAAATCAGAACGTTCCTTGCCAGATTTGTCGCCCTTGAGTTTTTCCACACGTGGTTTAGGATGGCTTGTTAACCAGCGAAATCCTTCGAGATACTGGCAAGTCACGAAAGGCGACCTAAGCCAAATTATTTCTTCCCTTCATGATTCTTTTTTATTTAGGTCTAGCTTTTTCATAAGGTTTTAGTAGCGTCTGGTCGCGGGCCATGATTTCCGATCGGGGCTCGCCAGTTTTTGCCGAGCACAGCTAGAGTTCAGTTTTTTTCCTTTTTTATCGAAAGCACCTTGACGATGGGAGGTTAAATCGCGTAAATTTCAACTCGTACCCTTGACGATTGACGGTGAAATCGCGAAAACATTGTCCTCGTCGATCGACGACTCGCTTTTGGTATGGATTGGACTTCTGGATAGGACACGGATCAGGACCTTAGTAAACTTATTTTTCTTTGGGATCAGGGATAATCATTGGAACTATGTTAACTTTGAGACCTTGGAAACACATTGCAATTAATTTTTAACCGTATCAAGAGCATCTTGGAATAGTAAACTTTCATCTTGGATTAAAACATTGGAACTTTATCGAACTTTGTAACCCTGGGTTCGACCCTGGATAAAGCAAGCGGATGTTTTGTTTTGTTTTGTTCCATTAACCTAAAACTACAATGTTTATTTCTCTTTGAAAAAGTTACCTGTGGCAACTTACTACCAAGATATGACCTATCTTTATACATATAGTTCCTGTTCAGGTTAATCAGAGAGCATTATGCGCATGTTTTCCATTACTTGTTTCCGTTAACATTCCAATTTAAGTTACACGGGTAAACCTTGTTTTGATGCAAAATAACTTCTTTTTCTTATCCATATCGTAATACGAAAATAACTACGTAGCGATAGATCAAAACAAGATCAACTCCATCCTTGCGACCACTGACAACTATAAATTTAGCTTGCGTAGCAGGTGTCGAAAGTGGTAGGGGATAGGGAGGAAGCAAAAAGGGGATGTGGATTAGGGAGAAATAGTAGACTGCGTGCTCATAACATGACACATCTTTCCGGTTTCCCTAATTTTTCCAAATTCAGGTAGAACGCCATTATGCTTCCATGGACCAACGCATCCCACGGAAACGACTTTAGGCGTCTTGTTTCTGGATAATTTCGGAAGCTCGAGACGAGCTTTAGAAATTTCTATGCAGTATTTACTCCTTCGAAAAGTTATTTTATAGAAAAAAGTCCTCAGGTGCCGGCCCCGATGCATTGTTCCGCGCAAGTGTTATGGTTGCATTCAAAACATGTCACATTCTTGGTTCCGTTTTACTTAACAAGCGTAAGCCTTCATTTCCGCATTATACGTTACGAGACGGAAAGTCGGCTAGTCTGCTACACAGCCGTTTTTAGTGTCGTCACGCAACGAGCATTGCGTGACGACACTAAAAACGGCTGTGTAGCAGACTAAAAGTCGGCCGGAAATGCTGTTGTTTAACCCACCTTTGAACCAAGCAGTGAAAACCAAAGAGCTGCATGAAATTGCCAAAGCTAGAAAGTAGTTGTCATTATTCCGAGAAGTCGAAGAAAAGCCAACAATACGGTTACTTTCTCAACCTCATCCCCAGGGCGCTGGGGACGAGGTTGTTACTTTCTATGGTCCCCTCAGTGTCCTTATTAACTGGGTTTGACTTTAATAGGCATATGCACGATCCATATAGCTTACCTCATAGCTGCCTGGCCCTGGGGTCTCACTCTTGATTGGTCTAAATCTATCTTGGCGAGTGGTCATTAATCCTCCTCGGCCTGCCGCTTCTTTGAAGTCATATTGTCCTGGGCCTGACACAAAAAACATGATAAATAAATAATAAGTTAACAGGTAAACTTCCAAATTTTCAAGCAATGCCAGTTTCGTGCCCACCGCTTCCAGGTTTACAATCATCTATACGCACATAAACCGAGTAGGCGAATCCACTATTAGAGACATATGTAGGACAAGCACTTACTTTTATGAGAGGTTATAAAAGTTCTAAAAACAAAGGCACGAACGAAGTGGACAAGACAAATTTAGCTGAATTTAGTTTTCACGAAAACTGACTGTTCAAAGGTTTTTGTTTAGTTTTCACACCTGCTAAAAGGCAGGTTCAATTTTGGATGAGAGGTAGTCTCAGCGCGGCGGTGAACTACACCTTGCGAGAATCGTGCGTCGGTTACCGGTCAGTAATATTTGAAAGAGGTCCAAAGGGTGTGGTCTAACAGAAACTTCCACCTGTCCAGCGATATGAACTGCCTTCTTGATGATATCACTTTTCGTTTTGCTTTGCCATCAAACTAAGTTGCTGGCATTTTAGGTTTTGTTTGCGAAAGCTTTTACAAGGCGGACTTGCTAGCTTTTCAGTACAGATTGCATAATATAGATAACTGAATATACAGGTTCATTCACTACTGCATGTGTTGTGTTCTCACTTCTGGTATTTACGACAGGTTCTCATATAAAGTATATATAATTAGATCTTTTCAAGTTGATGAAAACATAAAAATTTTCAGAATCGTGATGCTGTTCCGCGATTTTTTTTCTGTTTTTGCCGCGATCTGGCTTCGGAAACCTGGATTTTTAAGCGGCTTATTACAAAGCAAAATTCTACCACACAAGTTAACAAGGCAGTGAATCTGAAAACATTACTTCATTCTTTTAACCAGACGGATTTTAGCCAAATATAGAGGCTTACAAAATTAAGAAGAAGAGAACAGTGAGTGAAGCCTGGGCCGGACGGGGCCGGGCGCAGGGGAGGGGTGGAGAGCCTTTTTACCCGTTAATTGATTAATTGGGTCCGGTCTTTGTTCCTCCCGAGGAGATGAGCTCGGGTTCCCTTTCTCAAACAATCTAAAACACAGGGATAAAAACAACTTTAAATCCAATAACAACAAAGGTGCCGGGACATACCTGGATCGCCTTCCTCTGACGTAACTTGTCTTTGAGCGTGAAATCTGTTTGAAGAGGAAAGAAAGGCTCCTTTTTTCTTGGCATTCCTATTCGAGCGCTGAGCGTAGTTATACAGCACTCGGCCTGTTGAAGGAATTCACACTGCAAGGTTAATTCAAATAGGAAAAATTCGAACCAAGCTCAGTAGCCTTATAATTTACGGCGTTAGCAGGCCGGTTAAAACTTTTACAAGTGTAATTTACACGTGCAGCTATTATTTTTACACAATGGCCACACTTGTAAATTACACTTGAAACAGTTAAACACGAGCCAATGCCGTTTTAATTTAATTTAATTTTCATTCAATTTCGAGTTCGAAAATCACGATTTTTCATTTTTTTTTTGCCGGAGTTGGTCATAGCATACCACAAACGAGAATAAGCAACGGCACCATGCAAGGGTTTACCACACGTTAAAAATAATTCTGTTCAGGGCTATGAACAATAACCTACCCTGCGTGGAGTCGTAAGAATGGACCACTTCATAAGAACCTGGTGGAGGATTATCCTGGTGAAAAAGAACAAAGTATTATTAGAAATAAAACACTTAACCATTAGAGGTTCCTCTGTCATGCTGCAAGGTAATGTACCTTGACTTCTCACGGTAATGCTTTGCGATTAGCTAAAAAATCTCACGAAACTTTCTCGACCAAAAAAGCTAGTTCTCCTGCGCCTGGCGCTTCATTTATTAACCGTATTTATTCGATTAACCGCCCTTGGACCTTGACAGTGAGCGCTTATTCGAGGTGGGCGCATATTCGAGGCTGGGCGCTTATTACATTTTTTACCATTTTAAGCAAGTGTAGTAAGTTTATTTTGCAACAAAATAATAAATGGTAATAAGAAAACGCGAAGATGTAACAAAACAAGGTTTGTTTAAAATACTCTGAAGAAAACTCCGTCTTCAGGAAGTCTTTTTTTAGTACTTACTCAACATTTTGGGGGTGGGAGGGGAAATGGGGTGGGGTGGGAGTGGGCGCGTATTTGAGTTTGAATGGGAGTGGGCGCTTATTAACTTTTTCTTCCTTTAGGATGGGCGCTTATTCGCGATCGAGGTGGGCGCTAATTCGAGATTGGGCGCTTATTTGAATAAATACCGTACTTTCATTTCTGATTGGTTCACTGGGCATACGACATCTATTTTGATTGGATAAGGTAATGGTTTTGTTGTTTCGATAAGACATAGTGAAAAACAGAGTATGTAACCAACAGAGCCAATAGTAATGAACAGAAAAACTTACTAACACCACCCCCGGTGGGGTGTGAAGTCGTCCAGTGGCAGACACAAAGGTGGACGATGGAGGAATTTCTTTGCTTTTAGATTTGTCTGCCGTCAGGTAGTGCGCAGGACCTTACAAGAGAAAGCATTACATTAGAAACGTGGTGCCCCCCAAAAAGTAGAGGTGGTTTTGGCGAATCGTACCCAGAAAATCGTTCATTTGGTTAACGATGTCTCGTTCAGTTATAAGCTTCTTTCTGTCTTTGAGTTTTTAGCTTTTTGCCACAGGGGTTCAGATCGCTACCACTAAACTGTATGATTTATATCCAAAGTTGTGTAGCAGCGTAATAAAACTATTATTTGAAAGTTCAAGAAATAACGCCGCCTAATTCATAAATTCCCACCAACCACTGCGCAATAAACCTTTCTTAAAAATCATGAAAAAGGATAAAGGAAGAAAAAAAATTATTCTAAGTATTCAGTCTGCAATCGACATTGCAGTACACCATATTAGCCTTCAGTGCAGTGAGGGGCAACGATTGCGCGGTATTTTAAATGAGTGTAAGGTCCAGCCGGTTCAGGCGCCGAATTTTTCATGAGCCGAACATAATACATTTAATTAAGTACACGAAGAGTTCGGCGTTTGAATTAAGGAACGCCTGTTTCAATTTGGAACGGCTTAGCCGTTCTTCCTTACCAGCCCGGCCGGGAATTTCGACTTTGGATCGATTTTGGAACGGCTTTGATTCAGACGCCGAAGTTTTCATGTTCCAAACCTAATGCATAAATCATTATAACGTATTTTGTAAGCAGTTTGACCAAAATGAGCATTTTTCTTTTCTTGAATTTGGTTTGGCTGGAGATAAGATCGGCGTCTGAATCAAATCAGCCGGTCTAAATCATTTGGGTCGGACTTAATTTGAATTAGCCCCGCCTCATGATCAGTTCAGCGTCTGAACCGGGCCTAATCGCTATCTTTGATTCAAAAGCAGGGCAAGCTTTGGGAGGGGAGGGGAGGGTAGTCGCGCACGTAGGCTCGATGAGCAGCCACTGTTCGCGCTAACAGTAGTCAAAACAAACCTGGCATTTGTTCTTCTTGCCTCCTCACCATTGGTGCAATTCTTGATGATGTTGAGCCAAAAGCACCTTTTCTGGTGCTCTGAACACTATTGCATAAACAAATATTAAAACAGGTGCAATTTCAATACTGTAAAACAATAAATCGTTATATAAATATACGCATAACACCTTATTATAGCACATTATTTAGAACATTAATTTTGTGCTGAAGGTCGTAGTCAACGTTGCTTGTTTTGGTGTACAAGAGAATTATTTATCAGCAAAGAGCTGCAGATAAGTGCTCATGAATTGCGCGTTTTATAAAATGATCAAGTTATTTCATGTTTGATTTATTTAGAACCGCCACGCCTTTTTGACAGACCAAAACTCTTGTTGCATCACTTCCTAAACTAATCGGAAAAAATACAACATACAAGAATAGCTGGACTTACTGGGCCTTTCTAATAAGTTCTGACGTCATATCTGGAACGGAATATGCTCCTGGACCTGATAACACAAATCACACATTAATTTTGGGCAAGGCAGGTTACAAATGTTTAAGGCATTTTCAAATTTTGCAAAAACAACAACAACAACATGAAACAAGCAGACAAAAATTCGCCACTTTCACAACGTCCCTACATTGTCTCATAATACGCTTGCTTTACCCCTCAGACTTTGCGTTCACCATTTTCACCGAAACCATAATGCACCTTGTGTTTACTCCCCCCCCCTTCCCCTCCCAGAAAAAAATTAAAAAAAAAAAAAAAACAATTACATAAACATCACCAGGGAAATCAAAGACAATGGTTCCCCCCTTTTTTGTGGGGGGGGGGGGGGGGGGCGGTAAACAAGGTGCATTATAGTCTCGGTGAAAATAGCCAATAAGCCGATTTTTTGTAATTTCAGCTGCAGCCGAAATTACTTTCGCACTTATAATCGTCAATAATGACAACACAACGACAACAATCTTTATTTGTACTCACTGTCTTGCTAAAAAATAAACTAAGACAGCGAAAATATTAAAATTAAAATTAGAGTACTGGCTTCATAGAATAACCACAGGGGCTAGCAGAGCCAGATCAGCATTAAATAAAAATGGAAATAGAAACTGTAATGGAAATACTACGCGGAAGGAAATAGACAAGGTTGGAGAATGGCTCCTGGAAACTATACCATTTATTCTGATGTGCTTGATGGTGAGCTTGTTATTCTGCTGGCTCTCATGATTTACTAGCAGTCAAACAAGTTATGGCAAGCTTTGGGACTCAGCACTCACCTGGTGTTCTTTTTACATGATGTTCCCCTTGGAATCGTACAGAGGTCTGACCAAAGGGACTTCGCTTTAGTCCAGTTGTCCTAAGCAATCAAAAAATGATAAAGTTAAAGTTTAATTCACGAGGACCGCCTCATACCTGCTCAGAACGCAAACCGTCTCCCCTAGAGCATTTTTTTTTCCCGCGTAGCAAGATTGAAAGTGCACTGTTAAAAGGGACAGATACAAAGGGAAAGTTCAAAAGAATAATCAGTTTTCTTTTTGTGGAAAAAGAAAAGCCTTCAACAAGGAAAATTGACTTCAATGACTTGGCCTTGTGTTCTTCACGACAACCACGGCTGGAGACTGAGCCTAGATCCCAGAGGGCTGATTATTTTCTTGCATTATAAGAGACATTCTCTCCAAAGCAAAGCAAAGGTGCAAGTTTTGAACAATCGATTGTTGAAGACTCACAGCATTCTTGGGACTTCTAACAGGCTTTGGAGTGAATTTCTCCTATAATGACATCAGCCCTTTGAGATCATTAAATCCTATGTTTGGCAAAAAAGAAACAAGCAGCTACTTAGATCCACCTGAGCAAGATGTGCACTTTACAGAGACGTAAATTTTGGAATAGCCGATTAATACAACATGTAACCTCAGATTACTACAAAACGTACTAAAGAGCACTTTAAGCTTACAATAATACATTATAAAAACAGGCTTCATAATCACAGAGTTTTGCACATTCAAGTTTTTCTTCTTTTTTTATCCAAACCCTTTTAACTTTCAGAAATTGGACTAATGAGAAAGTTTGCAAGTGATGTGTTACCTTTTAAGAATTTCTAAAGAGTTGCGTGGATCATTGTAAGTGCCTGGAGCAGGAGAATCCTTTTTGTTATCCCCAAACCGCTGAAATACAAAATTTATGCATCAGCTTACTTCTAAAGATTACAATGTATTACGTTCGAGTATTAATTCACCATTTTCATATAGACTATAATGCACCTCGTTTCCCCCCAAAATATATGCATAACCATTGCTTCCAATTTCTCCTGGGTATTAAAGCCAATGGTTATGCAAATTATTATTATTTTTTTTTTTCGGGGGGGGGGGGGGGGTAACCAAGGTGCATTATGGTCTATGTATGTGTGCAGATTGGTTGAAAGGAAATGATTAAAATTACACATAAAGTCATTTATAAGCCCAAGGGTGGATTAACTGGCAGCATACACATATAACCATTACATTAGCTCTGCAATGGTGACATTATCTTTAATGACACTCTTGAAAGAAGGCTTCACAAATGACTTTAATCAGGGTCACGTAGCAGCTGCTTGGAAGCTGAAAGCCAGACCGAAAAACAGTGGTAAACAATGAATTACCATTGCTTAAAAGAATGAATCAGAAAAGACCTTACGAGCAGCTCATACATGACCACTTTAATCAAGTAGATCACAAGATTTCTTGATGGCACCACTAACATGAAAAAAACATCTCTCTAAAAAATGTCTATGTCATCCTGTTGCTAGCAATGCCTGTTTGAAATCAACTTGGAACCAGTCCTTCCATGGGATGAGGCTTGGTCCTCCCGCGGCTTATGTGCAAATTTCGAGCAAACAAGAAAAAATCAAATGGCAAACCCCAAAACAAGCTAACTGGATTTGATTCAAGAGCTAATGTGTAAATGCAAGGGTTACTACAGATATCACCTACAAATAATAGGCTGTTTCCAAGTTCACAAAAACTCTTACTTTTAAAACGAGGCTAAGAGCAAAACCTCTGTTGTGAAAATGAGTTTTAATGCACAAGAATAAAAAATTCATATTCAAATCAAAGACTTTGAAACTAGCATCGGAGACGTTTTTGTTTGGCACAAAGCAGAAATTTTGTCATTTACAGGCAATTCCTTTGGTAACGAAAAATTATCAACAAAATTAACTAGACAACTGTAACATAGCCTATTATAAACCCAATAGTGACTAACAGCAATTTTCTCCTAACATTTCATACATTATGAAGGGTATAGATTAAGAGAATTAATCAAATCATCAATCATCACCAAAGAAGGACATGCTTTGACCTTTTATCTAATAATTCTCTTAACTAATCCTCCAAGGAAATGATGGAGATCACATGGGAGAATTTGCATGTGGATATTGGGGCTTAAATAAAGGGTTGAAATGATTTGATTTCTTACCCTGGACTGAGTACCAAATGGAGGATGAATAATTGGTTCATCAGGTTGATTGATAGGCTCAGGTTTGGCTGAAAACTGACTTTTGATCTCATACTTTCCCGGGCCAGGAACAGCCTGTGAAATAAAAGCAAGAATAAAAGTCACTTTAAAGTATTTTTGTTAGAACGTTTAATTAATTTTGTGCTGTTTTTGGTAGAGCACTGGTTTGTCAGCAGGAACTTGTTTGTTAGCTGGACTACACTGTACCTTCAAGGATCTCTGGCAAATAAGATCATGATGGCTGTGATAAAGGGGGGAGGACTCCCATATCAAAGTAATGGGGATTCTTTTCCTCTTGCTTAGGGGTAAAACTTGCAGATTTTGGTCTCACTTGGGGTATTCAGAAGGAAACCTCAATATTTTTACCTATCCCTTAGTATTGTGAGTAAAGAAATATCTGTATAAAAATTAATGTATAATTTAACAAGAAGAGCTTATAAAAGCGCTTAGTCTTGCTTGCTTGGAGATGAGACAAGAAATGATGAGGTGATTGATTCTACACGAAACACAGGATCTCCTCGCTAAAATCTTTTCACTTCCTATTAATTATCGACAGTCTATAAATTTGTTTAGGATATTCACTTTTTATATGGTTTTTGACAATGATTGAGCAAGCTTGTATAAATACACATCAAAATCAATTTGAGAGAACTATATATTACATCACTGCCAGAGAGCAAAAACGTGATGAACATGGCGCATCATTTCAATTATCGCTGAAAATAATATAGCAGTATTCATTCATTTCCTTGTGAGAGTCAGATCAGATCACAACTTGCGTATTGTTTGAACAACTGATTTAATTTGAGTCAACTTTCAAGCAGTTGCAGACGGAAAGAATGGTTGCTTTAGATGGTAAATCTTACTGGTTATCACCTGATAAGGAGAGCAAGTTGCATTCAATTTTCTTTAGAGCACAGCTGCATGATTTAAAGATAAAGGCACCAAAAAAAGTAATTTCTTTCATTTCAAGTTCAAATTAAGATAAAATAAAATTAATCCAATTTAGTTCTGACTTAAATACCTTCTTTTCTTCTTGCATAGCTATAGCCTCATGATATCGAGGTAACTGTGTGAGCAGGAGAAACATAAATTAATAAGTTAAATTATCGAGGCAAGTATTTCATACACATGTATGTTTATTAATACTTTGATGGTCAACTCATTAAAAATAAAGACATATATTAACCATGTTACCTTAGAGTCAAAGGGCTGCTTCTGGTTCTCTTCAATAACCTGGAAAATTGGTTAAAAGAACATTATTTTTTATTTTAAACCTATAAATGATAAATCTATGAGACCTAATAGCATTTTTAAAAGATCACTAACAAGCAGCCATTATTTTAATTAGAGACAATATTTACCAGATCAATTGGTGCTCTGATGCCAGGTTCTTTGAATGGGTCATACTGACCTGGGCCTGGCCCACCACTCCCTGAAGATATATAAGAAAAACTGCATTAATAGTGTGCTGACAGCATTGAATAAAATGTGCAAGCAGAAAGTTTGAGTTTAGATCTTAACTTTTCTAAATGAAGTGACTTTTTGAGTAAATAAGCAATGCAACAAGGTAACATTTATCACGGTATTCTTGGTTTGCAACCGCGTGACAAGGCAGCCATGTTGCCACGGTCAATACAATAGAATTTTTTCTCGAAGAATTTACATGAAACAGAGTTTACTTCCCAGAGGAGAAAAATGCTTTTGTTCTTGACCACCAACATGGATGCCGCAGCGTCACATGCAACCAGCAACTGGTTTACCATAACTGAGTAAACAGTCTGAGAAAGGAATTACATATCTTAATCAAAAGCTTTCTTCACATGCTGGATGAATTTTCTTTCAAGTACTGAATGGTAAAACTATACGTACCATTTTATAGGAACAGCTACATACATGTACCTCTAAACTGCATTCTCTTTGAGGTTCTATTGCCAAAATGAACTCCCTTGTATCTCTGAGTAGCAGCAGTATTTCTCTATAGAAAGAAAATGATCCAGACACAAAATTGAGCAGATACAATGCAACATATATTATTCTTAGAGAAGTTCCCTTCTCTTAGGATGTTAAACCAGTACTCCCAATGATCCAAAAACCTGATCATGAAGATCAAGATGGGCAAAGACAACACCAATATCTCAGGTCAGGTGTAGGTATCATTTGAAGACATGGTTGAGACCTAGTGATTTAAGAACTTTTGCAAGTTAAATACCCAAAAATATAAGAACCTGATCAGCCTGACAAAAAAATAGGTTCTTATACAAAAAAATCATTCCAATTTTGATGGATTTTAATTGTGCGAGAAACTTCTGACAAAAAGTTATTGTGTATATAATTTCTTTGATTTACATTTGTTTGGACTATCCACTAGAAACACTTTATTTGATAAAGCTACAGGGCAATATAGATGAATAGATGATTTAAAATCTAAATATCTTATAAATAAAATAAGAATTGTATTGATGTTCTTCTTGGACCTTGATTGTTTTATGATCAACCAGTGTGTATTAGTAGTGCAAAATTTGATTTCTGCCAATGGTTACACTACAACAACCTCTGAAAAATAAGAACCTACTATTAAAGAACTTAATCAGCCTGAATTGTGAAAAACTACCTTAAAATATAAGAACTTGTTCAGCCTGACCTCGAAAATTCTAGGTTCTTATGTGAGGGCTTTACTGTATGTGAAGTGCCAAATATCAGAATAATAAAACCATCTGGGGCCTACAAGTATCACAATAAAATTGATCTATTTTACAATCTAATTGAGTGTTGGGAATTAAATTTCTTACACTTCTCAGAAAAACTCCCTAGAGTTCAGAAGTGCAGTCACTTCTTAGGCTTACATGATTGACGTTATAATAAGCAGGGCCCATGGTGCCGTCTCGATTAGGTAACTCCTGAGGCCGCAGAGAACCATCTGGTGCTTCTTCATAGCCGTAGGCCTTGCCAGGTGATGGAATGGAAGGTGGATCTGCTTTTCGCTGGAATGTTATACGACTTGTCTTGAAAACCTTCATAAAAAGGAAAATGAATATACTTTCATTTTATTGTTATGAGGCCAGGGTTCTCAATGGGAGCCTGCAGCCAGCGAATTTCGCAGGCTATTTCATGTGAACTCGCCACCTACTTTTCTTTGGAAATTACCCTCAAAAAAGCCAAAATTTAATGATGTCTGTGTTCTGTTCAAACACTCTAATTTGTGTTCCAGAATGCTGGAAATGCACTCTGAGAGGCCCAGATTTCAAAATTTTTCCAAGGGGCATTTCCTGGACCCACTGGTAACTTTCGGCATTCGCAAGACGCACCTGTTGCACAAGTTTTTTCATTCTCTACCTACTCCACAGCTTTTGCCACCCACTTAAAACCTTATTAAAAACCATGTGAAGCTGTACTTGAACACTGGAGCCTGAGGGTAATTTCAATGAATTGAATTTACACTGTTTGTATATGTAGTTTCAAAGGTAAACTTACTTAGATGTTTGGTCTTTGCTGTTGTGTTCCAAATTATTTAAGCAAAACAAGCAGAGACTCGTCTCTACAAAAGTATTAACCTTAATTAAAACCTAATAGGTTAGCATCTATCATCACTGTCAAATCAAGTGTAAGCACAAGAATAAAGAAATCGATAACCAATATTATCAAAAGACATCTTATTTTTTTAAAAAAAATTATCTCTATTTTTATGACAAAAAGTACATGTCATGACTGATACAAAGAATCTTCACATTGATCTGAGGGACTGAAGGGTTTGTTTTCTCAAACTTTCTGCTGTGAATGCACCATTCGTACAGTTGGTGACAAAATTGATGAGACACAGTGCTCAAATGGGGAATTTAGGAGAACAAAACAAGCTACACCTGGAGTTTTCTTTAGGTTTTAAATAGCCAGAGTTTCCCGAAAAGTAGACAGTTCTGGGGGACGCATATGATGGGCTTTAGCCCACCATTTTTTGGGGGTCTGGGGGCATACTCCCCTGGGAAAATTTTTGAAAATCAAACGCTGGAAAATGCATTTCCTGGCATTTTGGGCCTTGAAACTTTGACATTAGAGGGATGAATAATTAAACCGCCATATTATACCATGAAAATCATGTTACTCAAAGAAAGACAAAGCCACATTTCAATAATACAACTGTATATAAACAAAAAGTTGAATGAGATTTTTTTGCGGGAGCTAAGGAGCCTGGCAAATTTTGCCACTTGACAACTTTTAAACTTGAAGGACTAGACCAGCAAACATTTTTTTAGTTTCACACTCGTACTGATTTTGCATTCATACATTGTGTATCTTGAAATCCGATATGGGATTTGAAAATCGAATGCTGGAAAATGCATTTCCTGGAATTTTGGGCCTTGAAACTTTGACATTAGATGGATGAATTAAACTGCAATCTTATACTGTCAAAATCATGTTACTTAAACAAAGACAAAGCAACATTTCAAGAAAACAAATGTATGTAAACAAAAAGTGGAATGATATTTTTTTGCTTTAGCTAACGAGCCTGGCAAATATTGCCACTTGACAGCTTGTCAACTTGAGTTAAGGCACGAACTTGAAAGACTAGACCAGCAGACATTTTTTTAGTTCTCTACTTGCACTAATTTTGCATTCATATCTTGAAACCCAATATGGGGGACAACAAATTATATTGTATGTACTTTCCTGCCACTGCAGCAAGATTTGTTGAAAAAGACAGTCCCAAACATAGCGTTTCCAAACTAGCTGTTCCCAGTTGAGTCACAAATCTTTCATATGTTCTCAGAAAAGATAGGCACTGCAAATTTATATTTTTAATGAGCCTAAATTTATACCTCCTTTCCATATCTTGACTCTTAAGTAATGAAAGTAGCTGGCGAACTTCACCAGCGGCTGGCTCTTACAAGCATTTACAACCATGTGCACCCCTCCTCTCGAAGTAGATTTTTTTCTTTCTTTTTGGTAGCTTGAACGGCGGTGCAACATTACCTTGGCGGGGATGGGGAAGGAAATTCATTTTTCCTTTTGTAGTCAGCAAAATGGCAAAGTTTCTTTCAAGACTAGATTTGTCCCTGATTGTAGCTATACTCTACTTACTGATCCATCTTTCATTCCCTCTTGCATCTCTGCTGGCATTTCTTTTTGGACAAGCTTCTCCTTCAACCAATCACTGCGTTTTTGTAAGTTGTATGCCCCTGGTCCTGGTGTGTGAGGTTCTTTACCACTGAACCTGGAAGACTACAAAGTGGGAACATCTGGTAATATGAGGCATTGAACATACATGGGACAAAAGGTAGAAAAAGCGAACAATTTGTAATCAGGCATAGATCCAGGATAAAAACTGACCGATTTCCTAAATGAGCACCGAAGCGCAAGCTTCGGTGTTTTAAAAGAGACTTAGTGTCCGAGATGAATTCTTAGTCAAGGCCAATAAAAGTGCCAAAAAAAAGAACGAGGTCAGTATACAGCCATCTTGACTAAACAAGATTTGTAATTTATAAAGAATTTTTCCTCAGCACCAATCCAGGAAATTTGGTTCAGGCAAGATAGTCCCATCTTGTCGCTCATGTAACCAATGAAAACACAAGAATTGTTTCATCTCACTCACTTGTCGCTTCAGCCATATGTATAATAATAGAGACCTTTAGATTCTAAGATGAGAATGACTACGAGAAAGATATTTCCTCAATACTGAGTATTGCTCACACGAGAACCAGTATCATTTTGGCAGGAAAACGTGATAGCCATCATCATTCTACTCTACGAGTTTTAGCTAGCAATGGCGGAAACGAGATATCAAATGTTACAAGTTTTTTTATTTTGTGATCTGCAGAGGGCCTATCCTCCTTTAACAAAGATAACAGTGCCAACTTTTCTGGTGAATCAAAAGTACAATGAAGCTTTCCAGCGTATCTATTTTTTGAGAGTATGCGAAAAAACTTAAAGTCAAATCTCGTACTCGTAGTTGTTCTTGTCCTCAAATCTAAAGCTCTCTAATGACGGTTATTGCACAGCACTGTATGTGTGGTACTTTTGACTTACCCTATTGGCTAATGTGCTTCCTCCTTTCACTCTTTCACTGATGATTCCAGGGTCATATTGGCCAGGGCCTGGGGCTGCCATGACACTATCACCAACATCAAGAAATGTCTCACGTGTTGTCATGGACAAGAATGGTGCATAGCCATCTAATTGTACAAAAATAATCAATATTAATCCATACCTCATTTAAATTTGCTAAAGAATCAAAACAAAAACAATCAAAATAGCAGTTAACCTAGATCAACTACCTGTATGTTGTCTTAGAGCTTGAAACGCTTCAAATCATGCTCCCTTTAGTAGATTATAGTTTAAGGCGAATTATCATTATGAGTTCAACCTAATCAACCTTGATAAATATGAGGTACAGAATCAAGCCTTGGCCACATAAATAAATCCTTGAAATACCGTAAAAAGCTTAAACTTACATTTATCTGCCAACTGACGACAAATCATCATCAAATCTAATCACCACTTTCAATAAGCTTTCAGACAGACTTTGGCTTTTTAGTCGATTTTACGACCGTATAATTATGTCCGAAATTGTTATAAATTCAGTCAATTTTATGGTTTATTTACTGCAAAACATTTCAAAGGTCAAGAAAAATAATTGTATTGCGATCCGACTTCCGAAGTTTTTATTTTAACACCTGCAGTAATTCTTACCGTATTTTTTCGGCCCATAAGTAGGAGCTTCATATGAGCCAGGCCCAACACTTCCTCCAGTACTGTCAGCCGGTTTTGTTAATGTTCTTGGAGCTCGGTCGTACATTTTCGGATGCTTGACACTCGCGTTGTTCTTTACAGGCTACAGGGGTCCTTCTTCCTGCTCACAAACATGGCGGGTGGTTGTTATGGAAACAGCTGCCGCGGGAGACTGGTCACAAATTATTTTGTACCAACGGGAGAGGGGAGAGGGACGAGAACGAAACGAGTCATCCAAACTTTTTCGATGATTTTCCTACACAGATTCTCAATTACTTGCAGACTTATGAAAAAAAACTTTGTAAGAGAGGCAATCTCTTACGCAAGTGATGTTTTATAAACAAAAAGGCTTCTCCTTTTAGCTGAGAACGTCCCATAAAATACGAATAGAGTCTGACCTTTCCCAATGTTTCCAGTTTTGCATCGCCGAAAATCTTCAGTGCGTAAATCCTGGGTCTGAATTGGTCTTAAGCCAATGGTAGAAACCACGATCGAGCTCCTTCGTTTTCCAGGTCAAGAAATATTTTAATACGACGTATAGTACCGCGGATCGTTGCGTTCGAAACTTCACCCCTGCGCGGGCACTGCGCGGGAAACCTAAGTGAAGGCCAGGCTACCACGCTGAACGAAGGGCTGGCAGCATGTTTCGTCGACAGGGTTTTCTTCAGGTATCGCGAATTTTAGTTTCTTTTATTCACAACTGCTATATCATCGTAATTCTTGTCTGTTTTTATTAGCTCAGGCGGATTGCTGCAAGATGCGAAGGCGAACCTCCGAGAAGAAGTGGAAAATGTGAGCTAAGAATTTTACCTAGGAGTTAAGCTTGTTTAAGAAACACTCTAGCCCTAAAAAATATTAGATAATACGAAATTTATTAATAAATGAGGAACGATCGATCTTAGGACTGAAGCTATGGTACTGCTAGTTGCCCTAATCACCAGCTTCTGGGCAGCCAGTTGGGATGGAATTTGACCATGGGCGAGGTTTGCAAGAGGAACAGAATAACCACTGGGCACTTATACTTACCATTTGGACCAGTTCAAGAAAGCGCTTTATTCCTTGCTTCTGATTGGCCAACGCCCGTCATTTTCTTACATGAAGACCAGCACCTTATTATATCAGTCACTATATTGGTAGAGCATCGGTTGAGTGTCAATCGAGAATCCAAGGTATCGGCCATTACATCCACAGTGTTGGTGAAATGAGGCCTCATAATTGGTGTAAAAACCTGTGAAGCTCATGAGTGACATAAAACAATTACAGTAAAATCCCAGTAACTCGAACTCTGAAGGGAAACGCAAAACCGTTCAGGTTAGTGGGCAATTTGAGTTATCCGAGTTTGAGTTATCTAGGTTCTACTGAAATACAAAGAAGCCACTGAGAAGTGAACACAATAGAGCCAAGGAGAATAATAGCTAGAAAACAAAGAAAAACTTGACAGGTTTTTACACCGAGGGTGACCTGATATGTGGGTGATATGTTGGTGATCCGCCAACAAAGTAATGACCAACTGTTGACCCACTGTCGGCCAGTAGACTGTAGTGGCCGTCTACCAGTCGAGGCTTGTTTGAGACTCAACCAATACTCGACCGACGCTTGACCAAGATAGTGACCAATATGTTGACCGACAGTAGACCATGATGTCGGCAGATACATCAGTCAGTGCCCCCTATAAGACACAGGATCCTCATACATTTGTAGCCATAAAAATAACAGTTCTGTCCTGTTTTGCTTCACCAGGTCTCAACAGTGTTCAGTTGATTGGTTATACTGGAAGTGATCCTCTCAGAGGCAGCACAGAATTCCAACCAACAAAATTCAGCTTAGCTACTACAGTTTATTATAAGACAAGAAATGGTAAAAGATATAAATACAGAGATTTTTAGCTTTCCTTGTACTCTATTTGTTTTGTTACTTCAAACCTAATTCTTGTAACGTTCTTTAATGTTAAATGAATTTATATTAATAATTAATGTGTTTATAATAAGTCAATAGGAAAAGAAACTTAATTTAACAAATGAAGAAGCCTTCACTGTGCTCTGTTCTGTTATAAATCATGCAGGAAGCAGCTAATGCACCAAAGAAGTGTAGAGGGAACATGAAATGTAGTCAAGTGTTTCTCCTTACTTTTTGAGTGCTCTAGTCACTTCCCAAGTTCTTTACAACAGAACAGAGCACAGTCAAGGCCCCTTTACTTGTTTCATGATAAAAAATCTGTTAAATTCCCCACACATTAATTTTTTATTTTGACAGCTGTAGCTGACGTGTTTTATACTCTCATAAAGCACGCTTTTTCAACCAATCAGAGTGCGTGCTATTTCTGAACTTTATTGTAAAGTTTGGTAAGGCACATTGTGTGGATTTAACAGTTGAATCTCAAGACAAACTTCTACAATGTGACCATTTACAAGAAACTTTGTTGACGGTGTTTTTGCATGGTACTACCAATAATAATAATTTGCCAAAATTTTCCATAAAAGTAAACTTAAGAGTTCCTTTTTTTTCTATTGACCCAGAGCAGTGTTTTATGGCAATTTCAAGAAAATGCAATGTCCACCTGTAAGGATGTATGTAAAGATTTGGCAGTAGAAAGAAGATTTTAGCTTTCAAGCTTTATTGTTTCTCGTCTTCACCTTTCATGTTGGTTTTATTGGAAAAAATTATGGAATTGGTATTCTCATGGAATAACTTACGATCTCTGAATTCATTATCAGCTCATGAAAAACACTAAACAAATTTGGTGATATTGCAAAGTTGTTTTTTGACAACATTCATGCCAGTGCCTGTCCAATTTTCTCAAGTCAAGAAATTGAGCGTTCACCGTATTCAGCGAGTGGACACTCATTTGATCCATTTGAGATTGCATTAGACTTAAAGTTTGCACTACAAGTAATGTTAGAATAACACACAAAATGGAACATCTATGTATATATTACATTGTACGAAATTCAGATTTCTATATACCAAGAGTAAGAACTGTTGCATTTGGAAAACACTGACTTAGGTTTTTCGAACCGTACTTATGGTCAAAGTTAAGCATGAGCTATAGAAATGAGACATCCCTAAAGAGATTCAAAGGAAATATAAGGAAAAAGGACTTGGGGGCAGGGGGAGGGGAGTTAATTCATGGGGAAACATGTAAGGGATGCTACTTATGCATGACCTACGGCAGTATAAAAGTATCTGTGAAGTATTTGTAAAAACAGTATTAAGAAACCATTATCTGATAGAATAATTGATCATTAATTAAGATTTGGATTGAACTGGATTTTTAGAAGCCGTTATCTTTTATTAACTACTTTTAATAGCATTTATATGTTAACAAATTTTGAAATAATTAGTTTAGCTATAGTGATAAATATTAATATTGTATTGTGATAACTAATTTTTAGGTAAAAGTGTCCCCGATTAGTGGGCCTCGTTAAGCATGATAGAAGACTTTTGACACTTAATTAAAGTTTGTATAATTTGTATTATATTATTGTAAATGTTTTTGTTTGAATTTAAAGAAACTCTTGAAAGCAAGACTGAATGGCATAACATCTCAGTTTTCAAACCTTCACTACAGGAGAAAGTTAATGGATATGTGAGGAAGGGGTAAGCCTGTTTTGTATTTTAACCAGGTTATTCATGTTATCCATACTCATCATAAGTATGGTGTCCTTAACAAGGCAGCGAGGTTTTCTTGCACAATCTTTATTACCAGCTTATAAATTTTAAGTAACTATGAAGTGTGAAAATTCCTTCTAATGTATGTGTTAAAATACATGTACTGAATGGATATAGCTACTTTTGTATAAATTGCAGTTAGAATATTGCAAAATTATTTATTGTCAGCAAGACTTCATGTAGGTTGACTGTGAAACTCAGAAGCCTTCCAGTAAAAATGGAAACTATCTGGCAAATGAGATGTCCTGTCAGCAAGATTGCATTATTTTTGTGTTTATAAGTATAGTACATAATTATAGTTTTGTTTATGTTACAGGTTAGATTTGATTTCAGGTTGAATTTTTTAACCTAGGTTGATTCTCTGTTTTCTTCATCTTCTGGGGCTAGGAGACAAAGGGAATCAGGAATTCCCCTAGGTTAAATCAAAATTAACATGAAATCAAATTTGACCTCAGTGTAACATATTTACATACATGTATGGAATAGAGGATGAATTACTTTATAAACTCATGGTGGAGGAATTTTTTTAAACGATTGCTTCATTATTTCCTGCAGAACTCGTCTATTTGTTCAAGGATCTATACAATACAACAACTACGTAGATCAGGAAGGAATCAAGCGGTATAACACAAGTATCGTTCCTAGTAAGAGCTCTATATAGCTATCAACTCTTTAAACAGTGTTGAGTGTATGGGATTTTTTAATTCTTATGCACGTGAGGTGAAGCATGACTTTTGTGTGAAACTGTGTCTCATCAAAAGTCAATTTGATTCATACAGTGCATGTAACAATAAAAATCTTGCACACCCTTCCTCTTTGTGTAAATTTGGGCTTCCTGTGACACTACTCCTTACACGGTCAAACCTCTCTATAAGGTGCCACCTTGGAGACAGAGGTAAGTGGCCTTTGTTGGAAAGTGGCGATTATGGGAAGGGGTAGGGATGTAATGTGATACCAAGTTTTGAGGAGAGAGTGGTAGTGAAATAGGTCAATGAAACAGAGTACAATAATGTCCAGAACAAATGTATTATCAAAAGAAATTGGGTAAACCCTTTGTTTTTCATGGCGGTTGTCGGTGGCAGATTCAGATCTTCAAGTAACTGAGGGGACTCACTCTTTCAGACTTTAAGATAATAGAGAGGCCAGACCTCGGAAATAACTTTTCTCAGGCTATCAAGTTTCTGCTTGTCCTGAAACTGAGGCGGGGACCAGGGCCCCACCCTCAGGTTTGCCATGTGCTGTGAAGACATAATTTGAGCAGTTTGGATGCACTTGAAAGACCATTTCCATTGTGACCAGGTGGTCATTAATGAGAGGTGAAAATAAGGTTCAATGTATGGACTGCCTGACTGGGACATAATTATAATAAAAGCCATTGTGGGGAGGTAACCCTTGTGAAGAGAATGGACTGTATGTGGCACAACTTGCAGCCCTATTTTTTAGATACACTACCCAAAAACCAAGAGCAAACGAACCGTTGAAAATCCCAATAAAGTAAAGCTTATAGGTCTTACATACCAAGGACCAAATTTACATTACCCTGTGGCAGATTTAGGGGTAGTTGGTAGGTTTTGGTCTTACCCCTAGGTTTAAACTATTATTATTTAAAACTGGCAGACAACAACAAAAGCCGAGTGAAAATAACATTATGCAAAAATTTGCTGGCTTCCAGCAGGGAAAGGACTTTGATTTCTCCCTCAGAATGGGGAAACTACATTTCTGGGAGAGCAAGCCCCACACACCTTTAGCAGTCATTCAGCAGTCATTTTTTTAGCCCTCTTCAGATCAGTCTTATAGATGGGACCCAACATTACCTGAAGTGAATGATGTCGAAAGAAACCAATGAAGTTCTCTGCTCTTGTAAGTTGTAAAACAAGGTGAAGGCTTAGGACATATAAAATTTGTGTAACTTTGAATTTCTTTTCTTTGCAGGTGATGTTATAGTTCTTTCCCAACCAATTACAATGGAGGAGGAACCTCATTTTTAAGTAGCCCAGCATACTATCATATGCCTAGACAATCACATATTTAAGAAAACATTTTGTGTTGATGTTTAACGGTAAGAGTTGTAGAGAGTAAAAGAATTTTGTGAGTGACAAATGAGGATGTTGAGGCTGACGTCAAAGCAGGGTGCAAGGAAAATCATTTTTACAGCTTGCCATTTGGGCAAGCTAAACCTAGCATTTACTAGCCCAGACGTCATTTCAACTAGCCCCAAAAACTTTTTGATTAGCAGAATTGATTTCACAGTTCTTCTGTTAATCGAATTCCTCAAAAAACTTCACTTGCCTGTCAGGCATGTTAAAAACAGAATTCACTAACCCGATAGCAAAATCCACTTGCCCCGGGCTATCGGACACTACTTTCTTTGCATGCTGCGTCAAAGTGACCAACTTGTGTAAGATTGTGAAAGGTTTGAACCCAGGAGTCATTTCAAAAGATTGTGTAAGATTGTGCCCTAATTGTGTAATACACACATGTGATTTCTTTCAAACTAACACAACCGTAGGAATACTTCTGTGCCCGGTTCCTGAATGGCCAATTAGCGCTAATCCAGGGTTAAAATTTTGTTCCACGTTTTGTATTGACCTTCATATGCATTGTTTAGAGTAACATTTAGTGTTATCATTACTGTATCTCAGAGTGAAGGTTCAATAGTATTTTGTAAGCTTGAGTTACAAGTTCTAAGAAGAGAAAACCGTTCTTAAAATTTAGCTTAATCTTAGGTTAAACTTAATCATCATTCTAGGAACCGGGCCCAGCTGGAATGTTATTATGTTTAAAAAAAGCCAGATGTTTTAGGAAGCTCTGCGTGGAGCCAGGGTAGAATTGAGATAATAAAAGCTTCTAAAACCGTTTCTAAGTAGTTGTTTACGAGTCAGGAGAAGCAGGCTCACCTCCGATGTAATATAGTTTATTACTCACAGCTGACGTAAAACAAAGAAAACAAAACGTCCTTAAGAAATAACCCTAACCCTGACAATAGTCTATAAAACAAAGAAAACAAATAAATTAAATTACACCGGGGATGGCCCGAAAAGAAGTGATTAGGATGGGTATCTTGGAAAATAATGAAATTTGAACATATTCTCCAACAGTCCAGTGCTGCGAGGCTAGTTTTTTCTGTTACTTTACAAGACATATTTCTCTTTGCCGCTCTGTGCAGCTATAGCTATAGTGTATGTAATACTTATCTCTGTAATGCAAGAAGTTTTATAATTAAACTATGTGTTTCATGCGACTGAAGTAGATAATAAAGTAATTTATATGTCGGAAGGAAAACGTCGTCTTCTCTGATTGTCTTAGATTCATTTTCTTCTCCTCCTAGTCTGGTGTTCCTTCCTGAGCACTGTATGTTAGCCTAGCCTGCGGGCAAGCTCTCCATATGGCTATTTAGGGAAGTCGTGAGAAGTCACTCGAGAGCTGGACGCGAAAGGAGACGCGAGTGCGAATGGCTCCTTTGCTCCGCGGCTCGCTCGCGCGTTCTCTCGCGGCTTGCCTCGCTCGCCAGCTAGCAGGCTAATGTTCTGTATCCAAACAACTTAACTAATTCGTTGATCTCATGTCATCCAGTGGTTTCTATCCTCTCTTTTCTCAAACTAACAAGGATCATATCACAGACGGCTACTTTGAAAAGCAATATTAATTCTCAAGTAACCATCCAGATCGTGTGCTATCCTACGGTAGTATTCTTTGGTTAAATATATCCTACCAGCTAACTCTCTTCCAAACTATAAGTTGTTCTCTTAAATGTAAATTAAACCCTAATTTCAACTACGCATACTGTCCAACAAACCGCCAACCCTGTAATACTAAATTTTTCTTTTTATATCTTTTCTCTACTCACTACTGACTGAGACTTCATACAGTTTATAGAACCAAAAACGAGAAGTACAAAGACTACTGCAAAGCTGATTCATAACAACATGTATTGTTTTTTTATAACAATATTTAGGCTGGCCATACCAGCCTTCTTCAGGTTTACAGATGTTATTAGTTATAAAAAACAATACACGTTGTTATGAATCAGCTTTGCAGTAGTCTTTGTACTTCTCGTTTTTGGTTCTTTATATTTTGGCTGATTAGATCTCTTTTCTAGAGATCCAACGTTTACAACTAGCAGGATCTTCGTTCATGGTTTTTGCAGTTAATTTAATTCTTTATTATACAGTTTATACTTCGTTTATGAGCTCTTCTTTATCTAATCTCTGAAAACTTCTTTCCTATTGAAACGACAACTTTAAAAGAAAGTTTTAAAGCCAATCACCGGCTTACCATGGAGCTGCAGGACCCCTGTCATACTCACTGTAAAGAGAAACTACTGTCTTGTCGCACTAAAGAAGAAGTCGCAACACTGAATCCAAAAGTTTATCCAGATGACACATTGAAATCTCTCGGTGTTCTCCATTAAACCGGGTTAAACCTGCCATAGTCTTTTAAAATAAAAATCGTTATCTCCTTTATCCACTCCAATAATGAACTTTATCCATGGAAATCGAGTAACGAACCTCGATAGCTGTTAAAAAGTCTAACGATTTGTGTTTCATCTCCAGCCACAAAAATTCCACACTCCTCTATTGACGTAAAAGTCATGTTTATGGTTTTTTCCCCATTTTTTTTTTTGTTTTTTTTTTTCTGTAAAAGTAAAAAATTAGTACATAGATTATTTAGACAGTCAAATAGTAGTTCCCATGTCGACTTTTGACTTTTAATTTACTTTGTCTCCTCCCCTCTTCATTCTCTTTTCTTACCCAGGTTTTTTTGCTGACCACTGCATTAATAGGTATTGTCCTCAGCTCTTTGTGGATCCAATCTAATAGACGAAGTTCGCGTCACTTTCGTTTTCGTTGTTCTACATGCTCTATGATTCGGAATAATTTTTACAATAAAGCCAAGGCTCTGATTCCAATCTTCAATGAACTCAGTGATGAACTCATCTAATTACTTTATCAATATACAATTCATGAAATATGTTTCTGTTTGCTTTGATCTTCGTGACAAATTGTATCCAAACTAACTTTATTCGTCACATGATGAAATTTTTGTTCTTCTCCTTAATATAGCTTTTGGAATACAGTATGTACTCGTTTGGTTATGCAAATAAAGCTTCTTCTTGTTGTTGTTGTTAAGATGGCTTATGAGAGATCAAGTAGTGGGCAAGGACCGTGAAGGAAGTGCTTTGGGAAGCCTTCCACTCCCAGTGCCTTCCATCTTTACCACTGTGTGTACCGGCCTTCTTAAGAAGCTGTTATATTTAATTTGTTACCGTAACCTTTGCTTCCATGTGAGAAAAGGGTAGGTTGGTAGGTACTTATCAAAACGAATAAAGCCAAATTCTGAAAATTGAGTTTTTGATAGAAATCTTGGGAAATTTTGGAAATGATACTAACTTAGAGTTATATTTGAGTGTAATAGTGCAATGTTCTGTGATTATAACTTATAGCAGCTTATAGTTTCTGGGCACCAATGTTTGTATCAAAACATTCCATATGAATACGTTATATATAAAAGTGGATTTAAGCAATAGACCACACCTTCTAGGGGTTTATCGGCGTGAGAACCCACGCGGGATGTTGGGTAAACCCATAGAAAGTGTGGTCTATTGCTTTTATAAAATAACTTTAAGTAGGTTATGCGTTTACGGCACAATAAACCATAGGTTTTTAACCAATAAGAACCCGCGTACTATCCTAGTTATTTTATAAGCGTGTATATTATATCAATTTCACATTTTTCGTTATAAATCGCCATATACTTTTTAAACCTCCCTCAGTATTACAATTAATTAAAATCAGAAGTATTTTAAAAGTATTGTTTGTCATAACGAGACTCGAATTATAAAAGTGACGTAAAAGTACAAGTTATGTGTTTGATAAAAACAAACAAACAAGCATCATCACTTGGTAGCGAAGAGGGTATGAAGCAAATTTTCTCCACAAAAGGATTGCTCTCCAAAAAAATTTCTCGCACAGGCAATCGGGCAGAAAACTGAAAATTCTTGGGAGCCAAAAATCCCAATTCCGTCCCTTCACTCCTATTTTTCTAATGGTCTGTCTTCTGATAATGATAATGCACTTTAGTTGTCATTTTATGAAATTTAGTGTTTGTGAGCGTTTTTAGATATATCCATTGTTAGTTAGGAGAGCAGTTCTTTTATATGGGAGTTCGGTCCCACTTATTTATCCTTTTTTTTTTACTTCAATTACTGCTCTTCTTGTATTAATTCATTTTTTTAAACTGATTTACTTTTTCTCCTTCTTTGTGTTATTGTACAGTGGAAGAACTTTAAAAACATTAACCATTAAACATGGTACAAGAAGGATGCCATTTCTCAGTTAGATACTGCGTGAAATATTAAGTATAGTGTAACGTTATTGATAAACCACTGCCCATATGGAGTTCCTTATTTGCAAGTTCAAGGAAGGTCCCTTTTTATTAGTTGTGTTAAAAATCAATGTCCCTTACTTTTTTAAGTAACTAGCTCAATCTACGTCATCATCACCAACTTCAAATTTATTCTGCTGCCATCCATTAATAAGATCATGGATTGTTCCCTTTCTCATTATATTCATCATCGTTATCATCATTTTCATCAAAATTAATCTTTCTCATTTGTGAAAGCCTAACATGAAGCTCCGATTCAGCATGTGTCAGACAATTTTGCCCCAACTCAATGAAAAATGAAACAAAAACATGTTTTTGTTTTATTATTCACTAAGTTATCAGTTTTCCATTTTAACTATGGTTCAAACTTTATTGTCGTTTTCGTATTTGTTACTATTCCCTGGGTAAAGCAACATAAAATTTTAACTAAGGTAAATTTTGAATCAGTGAATAAGCGTATTCTCTTTTTTTAATTTCTCGGTGATGCAATGCTGCGGGACCTGTAGCTGTTATTTTGGTCTTAATAATTATACCTGGTTTTTAAAAAGCGGGCTACTAAACGTGTCAGTCTCTCTCACCGATTGGTAACTTAATGCCCGTTCTTACTTAAAAAGTAAAATCTCACCTCAAAAAGAAATTCTTGAATACATGAGCTTCCATTTGATAGAGACGTCTGTCCTGAAGGTAACAAAAGTGAAGCTTTCCTCATTATATAGTCTGGAAAATAAGGCATTTTAAAGGGAAATTTTTTAGTGTCAGCGTCACCGATTGCAAAGCTGTTTCCCCAGTACGACCCATTTTTCATTGCAACTGGTCTCCCAAAAACAATCTAAACCAACACTGCTCGACAAAACCAGGTCCTACAAGCCCCAATTTAACTGCTTGCTGACTTGGAACATCATCAACAGAGTGGGTCATTGCTTGCATGCAAACAGCACAAACAAACTGCATAACAGTGCGAAAACACATCAAACTTTACAACAAACCCATCTCCCTGAAATTTAACCAGGCTACCCCAAATGCATATCAGATGATAGCCCTGTGTCTGTGCAACAACATGACACCCAGCTAGACACAAACCCCGCTCAATTTGAGGGAGACACTGAGCTTTGAAAGACAGAGATAAGCTCCGGTACAAAAACTCAGCAAATCCAGTTTAGCACAAAGCATAGTCTTTAGAACAACCGTACCCCCGTATAATTTAACCAGACTACCCCAAACGCATATCAGATGATAGCCCCGCGTCTGCGCAACAACATGCCTCCCAGCTAGATCCAAATCCCTTTCAATGTGAGGGAGACACTGAGCTCTGGAAGACAGGGAAAAGCCCCGGTACAAAAACGCAGCAAATCACCAGTCTCGCACAAAGCATAGTCCTTAGAACAACCCCAGCCCTTTGAGATTTAACCAGCCTACCCCAAATCATACCCGATGACAGCCCCTGTGTCTGTGCAACAACATGACACCTAGCTAGACACAAATGCCTCTCAATTTGAGGGGGACACTGAGCTTTGAAAGACAGGGATAAGCCCCGGTGAAAAAACTCAGTAAATCCACAGTTTAGCACAAAGCATTCTTTAGAACAACGCCACCCCCTAAAATTTAACCAGCCTACCTCAAATCATACCAGATGATAGCCCCTGTGTCTGCGCAACAACATGACACCCACCTAGAAACAAACCTTCCTCAATTTGAGGGACACACCGAGCTTTGAAAGACAGGTATAAGCCCCGGTACAAAAACTCAACAAATCCAAGGTCTAGCACAAAGGGTAGTCTTTGGAACAAACCCACCCCCCCTGAAATTTAACTAGACTACCTCAAATGCATATCAGATGATAGCTCTGTATCTGTACAACAACACGACACCCAGCTAAACACAAATCTCTCCCAATTTGAGGGAGACACCGAGCTTTGAAAGACAGGGATAAGCCCCGGTAAAAAAACTCAGCAAATCCACAGTCTGGCACAAAGCATAGTTTTTAGAACAACGAAACCCACCCCCCTAAAATTTAACAAGGCTACCCCAAATGCATATCAGATAATAGCCCTATGTCCGTGGAACAACATGACACCCAGCTATACACAAATTCCTCTCAATTAAGGGAGACACTGAGCTTTGAAAGACAGGGATAAGTCCCGGTACAAAAACGCAGCAAATCACCAGTCTCGCACAAAGCAAAGTCCTTAGAACAACCCCAGCCCTCTGAAATTTAACCAGCCTATTCCAAATTATACCCGATGACAGCCCCCGTGTCTGTGCAACAACATGATACCCAGCTAGACACAAATGCCTCTCAATTTGAGGGGGACACTGAGCTTTGAAAGACAGGGATAAGCCCCAGTGAAAAAACTCAGAAAATCCACAGTTTAGCACAAAGGATAGTCTTTAGAACAATGCCACCCCCCTAAAATTTAACCAGCCTACCTCAAATCATACCAGATGATAACCCCTATGTCTGCGCATCAACATGACACCCACCTAGAAACAAACCTTCCTCAATCTGAGGGACACACCGAGCTTTGAAAGACAGGGATAAGCCTCGGTACAAAAACTCAGCAAATCCACAGTCTAGCACAAAGGGTAGTCTTTGGAACAAACCCACCCCCCTGAAATTTAACCAGACTACCTCAAATGCATATCAGATGATAGCACTGTATCTGTACAACAACACGACACCCAGCTAAACACAAATCTCTCCCAATTTGAGGGAGATACCGAGCTTTGAAAGACAGGGATAATCTTCGGTAGAAAACTTCAGCAAATCCACAGTCTAGCACAAAGCATAGTCTTTAGAACAACCCCACCCTCCTGAAATTTAACAAGGCTACCCCAAATGCATGTCAGATGATAGCCCTATGTCTGTGCAACAACATGACACCCACCTAGACACAAACCTTTCTCAATTTGAGGGACACACCGAGCTTTGAAAGACAGGAATACGCCCTGGTATAAAAACTCAGCAAATCCACAGTCTAGCACAAAGGGTAGTATTTGGAACAACCCCACCCCCCTGAATTTTAACCAGGATACTCCAAATGCATATCAGATGATAGCCCTGCATCTGTACAATAACATGACACCCAGCTAGACACAAATCCATCTCAATTTGAGGGAGACACGGAGCTTTGAAATACAGGAATAAGCCCCGGTACAAAAACTCAGCATATTCACAGTCTAGCACAAAGGATAGTCTTTAGAACAACCCCACCCTCATGAAATTTAGCCAGACGACCCTAAATGCATGTCAGATGATATCCCTATGTCTGTGAAACAACGTGACACCCAGCTAGATACAAACTCTTCTCAATTTTAGGAAGACACTGAGCTTTGAAAGACAGGGATAAGCCTCGGTACAAAAACTCAGCAAATCCACAGTCTAGCACAAAGCATAGTCTTTATAATAACCCCATCCCCCTGAAATTTACCCAGCCTACCCCAAATGCATGTCAGATGATAGCCCTATGTCTGTGCAACAACGTGACACCCAGATAGGTACAAACTATTCTCAATTTTAGGGAGACACTGAGCTTTGAAAGACAGGGATAAGCTTCGGTAGAAAACCTCAGCAAATCCACAGTCTAGCACAAAGCATAGTCTTTAGAATAACCCCATGGCCACCCTCCTGAAATTTACCCAGCCTACCCCAAATGCATGTCAGATGATAGCCCTATGTCTGTGCAACAACGTGACACCCAGCTAGATACAAACTCTTCTCAATTTTAGGGAGACACTGAGCTTTGAAAGACAGGGATAAGCCTGGTACAAAAACTCAGCAAATCCACAGTCTAGCACAAAGCATAGTCTTTAGAATAACGCCACCCCCCTGAAATTTAACCAGGCTACCCCAAATGCATACCAGATGATAGCTCTGTGTCTGTGCAATAACCGGATTCCCAGCTAGACACAAACCCAATTCAATTTAAGGGAGACACCGAGCTTTGAAAAACAGGGATAAGCCTCGGTACAAAAACTCAGCAAATCCACAGTCTCGCACAAAGCATAGTCTTTAGAACAATCCCACCCCACCCCCTGAAATTTAACCAGGTTACTCCAAATGCATACCAGATGATAGCTTTGTGTCTGTGCAATAACCGGATTCCCAGCTAGACACAAACCCAACTCAATTTAAGGGAGACACCGAGCTTTGAAAGATAGGGATAAGCCTCGGTACAAAAACTCAGCAAATCCACAGTCGCATAGTCTTTAGAACAATCCCACCCCACCCCCTGAAATTTAACCAGGTTACCCCAAATGTATAGCAGATGATAGCCCTCTGTCTGTGCATATTGGAGCCCATGGTTAAGAGCTGAGGGTGGTTAGTCCCGAAGAGGGAGAGTTTTATTTTTACACTAAAAGCATTACGGTTTTAAGCAAATTTAGGTTTCGAAAGATTGCCTGCAATGTGCTGGACTTGACTTAAGATTTCAGGCAACCCAGGGTTCCAAAACGCCAGGTAGAATTATGAACAGCAAAATAACTTTCATCTCCTCTTTTGGAGAGATTTGCATTTCATTCAATGTACAGCATGTAGTCTCTCTTGATGCGAACTTTCCTTCAAACAGGCTGACTAGCAATACTATTTCTTTTGTGTTAAACTGACTGTAAATTAAACGCCACTTCAAAATCTTATAGTACCAGTTATAAAATTAGCTTTTCGTGCTACTTTTTCTTAGCTTTTCTTTTGATTGCTTTCTCATCATTTGAGCTTGCTCTTTGCTGGTGTGTATCTAAAGTTTAAGCTTGATGATCTAAGTGTGATTGTAATTATTAACTCTAAACTGCCAGATGGCCCCAGTATGCAATTTTCCAGTAAGCCACTGAAATGATATCTCTTTACAATTTCTTTTACACCAGAGATATTAACATCTATGTCTCTTTGCTTCTAGTCATGTAATTCTCAATTTTGCACCACTTCATTAAATTGCACCACTGCATCACTTCACTAAATTGCTTGTATTTTATTTCTTCCTGATTAAGACAGGGCGTGTTTCTTTTGGTCAAGAGAAAGGGATTTCAAACAATTATTATGATGTTAGGGGGGATATATCAATGCCCATTACAAAAAATATCCTCTGCCTCACCCTACCTGCAGCCTTTATATGACGAAAAGAAACTTATCTAAGGGAGCAGTAATCATAGGTGGAAAAAATACAAGAGGAGTGCATGGCGGTACAAAAAGCCTTAAAAATTTAGTTTAAATAGCTGAGCAAGGGATCAATTATCCTTTGCTTTTGAAAATGTTCATTCAAATATGAAAGGTAAGTTCAGTAGCAGAAACTTCACAAATCAACGTAAAAAACTGGAAAAAGAGAAGAATAATTTAGGCCATAAAATGTCACAAACTTAAGGAGACAGTCTGGTTAAAACCACTGCATGTTTTTCATTTACTACTTCCCTTTTTCTTAAACATCTAGCCAAGATTTCATTCTGGTTATCAAAAAATGACTCAATTAGTTTGGGTTTCTTTGACCAAAAATTTTTTTTTAGAATTTTCGGATGACTTTTCCAATGTTTTTATATATAAAAATGAAGGGGGGATATTTCATTTTTGGCAAAATTGGAAAATATTGGATTTGGGGGTTGAAAACGATTAAAATATGAAGTGAATAATTACTAGACGACTACAAAAACAAGGTGCTTTTGAGCGCATTAGCGGACTAACTGGTTTATGTGTCTACCTTTTCTATCCTAATTTATTTCCTTCCCAAATCAACAGTTGACATTTTCTCCCTAGAGACAACCAGAGTGCCCCCTTAACAAGTTGCATGCTGATAATCAACAACTCAGAGGAGGTAAAAATGCTGAAAACTTGTTGAAATGTTTGGTGTGTAAAAGTTTAAATGTCTGTGAGTCCGCTGTTTTCATTGAGTTAAAGTGTCTCTGCAGTATTGCCATTTTGTGTTTCAGCAGCTCTTTCAAGTCAACTTGACTTAATTCATTCCTCTCTTCAAAAAGCATTGACAAATTTCAATAGCTTTTCTCTCACTCTATTTTTATTCACAGAACACTTTAAACCTAGTAGGCTTTTGTACATCATGCTCGCCTTTTTTGAGCCTTTTAGTGACACAAAAAAGCATTACGCATTATTCAAGCATTTTTTGTAGAATTTTCTTGGAAAATTTAATACTTTTTTTTCTCAGATAAAATAGTTTAAACTTCTTTAAGAGAAATGATGACTTCAACTGGGAATTCAAAAGAGTATATTCAAATTTCACCTTAATAAAGCAGAGTATAAAGGATCATGTTTGCTGTACTGAATTTCTTAACTTACATACATTGTTGCCGACATTCTGCTTATACATTTTCGTTAGCCTGAAACCTTCTTAAAACGTTTAGAATTGATAAAAAGCCGTTATATTATAAGCATTATCCAAGCATTTCAGTGATATTTGGGGGGGCGGGGGGTGACCGAGAATTGAGTTGGAAATAAAATGGTGCATTAAGCCGAGCATTTTAGTGTGGAAACAAAAGCATAATGGCTGCCTAAAACTTACAATAGGGGGGTTATGTAACTAAGTTATTGTCTTCTTTGTCGACTGTACTTATCACCTTGATAAAGACTATTTGGGAGGGACAATAAAAACAGGGGCAAAGCCGCGAGAAAAACTTAACATTTTTTCATCTTTAAAATAAAGGTAAGCAAAGTATGTGACTACAAATTGGCTCTGCAGATGCAAATTCAGCCTTGATACTCATTAAGATGTATTAACCCGAAAATATTTAACAATTTTCTTGGAGATCAAAGATGCTATTCGAAACGAAATTTAAGGAAGAAAGGGGCTTTTTAAAACGTTAGAAACGAACCTTCAAAAAGATTTTTAAAAAAAAAAAAACAAATAAAAAAACTTTTCTTAATTAGGGCGCCATGTGGTTGCAGTTCATTGCAATCCAATTTCTGTTGGTAACTCGAGAATGTTTTAAAACAATTTATGTAAAAACTGTGCATCCATTACTATGATCTTATTAAAGTTGTTGTTTGTCTTCAAACAGGCAATACTTTTCATGGCTCAGCTATAAGTTACTATACACTGAAATAGCTTGATAAGTCTTTTATTATTTCGGTGTCTTGTGAACTAAGTTTTACTTCGGCTCTGTTTGTGTTGTTTGCTTGCAATTCATTCTTTGCTAAAAATTTAAATAACTGCAAACAAAAGAAACATTTTTCAAGAGAGCGATCAAGCGTGACATTGAAATACTCGCCGTTGACCAAAAAATACAATATGCATTCAAAGCTTCAACATCGCCCGCCCGTAGTCAGTAAAAACTCGTGGGCAACTGGACGATAAACTGTGAATCAATCCATCCCGGAAACAGCTGGATTTTACACTGGAGACTGCGAAAACAGTTGGCACCGTTTCATAGAAATTCTACCGAGGGTAAATTTATTTTGAAGGTAATCCAAGCTTCGCCATTCTATCTTTTAAGGAATGCTGCTTAAGACCAAATATTTGCAAACTAAAACCGCACTGGCTGGGTTTGTTCAAGGTCTAAAAAGTCTTTTTAACATAAGGAAAATTGTTGAAGATTGATCTGAAATGATGTTTTGCAGCCTTTGCATATTAGTTTTATGGTCTGAATATTTAAGTTTAGACATTGGAAACAAGTTGTCAACTTTGTGCAAATTAACTCTAGCAATAACATACCGCACCACTACTTAGAAACCCTAAAGATCGCGTCTTTTAAATTTAGCGGGGTTCCGTTGGTTATTTAACGCTTCAATGATCGATTTTAGCGAGAAACGTATTAACCAAATTAAACAGTCCATTGAACTCTTTCAATTATAACGATCATCTCCAGGAGTAAACCGTTACCATCATTTGGTTCATTGCTTCTAGAAGAATCTCATACAATATGAAAATTTGAAGGATAGTTAATCAGCAATATAAAGTACCTTGTAAAACGGTCTGTTTTTATTAACAAAATGTCCGCATCAAGTCGAATCTTGTTTCTTTGATTGCCTCAAGTTAAAGTGGCGAGAAACAAGTTGCAAACCTTCTTTATAAACAATTTTATTTTCATTCATGAATCTGTAAATAATTGATACTCTTTCACAATATTTTGAATTCTTTAATAACGCGAACAAAGACTTAAAAGCGTCGAAAAAAAAACCTAAATGATAATTACGTAAGAAAAAAATGTATACCTGGTTGATGAATGACTAAAGGGTTCAAAATGTTGACTTTTTTGCCCTAGAAAATCGCTCCTAGTTCATTGGGATTGTTAAGAAGAGTTAATTAAGATAACGTTTACAATATCATCATTATTAGCTGAACAATTTGTTGCAACCTAAACTTGATAGAATGTCTATAAGCTGTCTAGGTGTCTACAGATCAGCCCTGTTCTTTTAAAGCCCTTTCATTCAAGAAAGAACGATGTTTTAACATTTTAGAGTTTGTGGTATGACCATTTGAATGAAACCTCTCCAGCAATACTTTCACCTGATGTGTTTTTCTTCATGTAATTTAAGAAATGAAATTTTGATTTCTTTGTCTGTTTTAGACTCTCGGACCACCCCTATAAGAGTAAACTATTTTTAGAATTTTCCAATTCCGCCATTTTCATTATCAAATTTACTAAAAAAGCAAGCAGAGAAAAATTTTTTTAATAAATATATATATTTCCGGCGCCAGGCAGTTGGTTTCATGCTTATTATATTGTAAATAAACCACAGATTGCTATATAATTTTCGAGAATATTCAGATCGAGACAACATTTTTCTCTCTCTCTCATGCTCTCTCTCTGAAAAAGTTGAGTGTATAAACGGCCCTTCAGTTAAGCAGGGGTAAACCGTTCATAATTTTGGGTCTACACATTTGTTTCACAAGAAAGCTGGCACAGTTGATCAACGGTCATTTTCCGTGCATGAGCAAGAGGCTGCTAGCGGTATTCAGTTAAGCCGATACAAAATCCCACTGTTTCTAATCTTAGTCAAACTTCGAGAGAGTTGTTTTTAAGCCAACAGCTGGCTAAGGATATCCGCCGGCTCTATTCGGACGAAACAACAGTCTATCTTTCTAATATTCGAAGTTTTTGGTTTACCTATTCAATGCACGAGTGGGTGGAACCTGTATAACTATCTAGACAACTAGCTCGCTCGTGCTCGTTTCTTGTTGAATGTAGAGAAACCTTTTTTGTTCAGTGCATCAACTAAACCCTGAGTTATTTGTGATCATTTAAACGAACGCTTTCGAGGCTATACGCTAGTGTTTAGTCTTTGTTTGCTGTTTATTTTGATTACTTCAAGGTGGCCTAGCTTCATAGTCTGTGGGCTACAGCTGAACTGAAATTCGAGCATTGAAATAAAAGCCTCCTTCGAAATTGGCGGTTACCGTTGTTTCACTAACGTTTCAAATAAGGTTTCAAGTGTGTATGCCAACCAATACAAGTGAAAAGAAGTCCTTTTCCATGTTGTTAATATCTCAGGTGTTGTTTACAACTCTTGAGAACGTAAACTACCTTCCTGTGTGATTTACTTACTTTCACTACTTTTCAAACTAAAGTTTCAATACATTTGTTTCAGAAGCCGGCTATGTTTTAATTTGGTGTTGTAAAAGACGTTCTAAGTTATCTGAAGACCGGGGCCTCTGCTATACAGCGAGAACGATTTCCACGGAGGGCTTCATGTACAAAAAGTTAATTCTTTGAAGGTGTCTGGGTTTAACTGGATAAGCTACTGTTAACGAATGTCTGGAAAGTGAGCCGTTAGACAGCTTGGCTCCATTGCAAAATATAACCTTTTTTCTAAGCTGATTGCTAGAGAATCAGCTTCACCATATCATATTATTCAGTGGCAAAACCAAAAGTTATTAAAACATCCAAGACTCGCAAGCAACCTGTTGATCAGATTCTTCCAATGTTTTATTTTATCACTGAAAAAAACAGAGGCCTGTTTGTAAGCTTGCCCTCAGTTGAGATTAATGCTTTCTGTCATCGATTATTGCTTTGCCAATTAATCAGCGGTAAACTAAAAGTTATTCAAACGTCCAAGCCTCGCAAAAAAACCGCTGTTATTAATGGATTCTTCCAATGTTTTATTTTATCATTGAAGAAAACAGAGCTTTGTTTACAAGCTTACAGTTTAGATTTACGTTTTCAGTCATCGATCATTTACATTAAAAACCTAAAACATCTTTTAACTCAAATTTATGATTCTCTGAATCTCTCGGCTCAGTAGCTAAACGACCCTTGTCACAGATGGCTCAGAGTAATTAGATTTTGCCATTTTGGACTTTCTCCGGCTTTTCGCATCAAGAGCAGCACTTCACGAGGGCCAGCTGTACCAAGCATATGTGCCGGAAAGTTTACTTGAGTTGATTTCAAAAGTGGTCCATTTAGCAAGCCAATTTTCTTATTTCCTGAAAAAAAGATTCTTCTTTTGGAAAAAAGATAAAAGATTACTGACTCTTTCTTTAGCATCTGATGGATTTACTATGCGGAAACGACTCATAGCTATTTGAGGAAACTGCAACACGTCATTATTTTTCATAATAACTTAATTCAACATAAACTAGAAAATTCTTTTTCACTCAATTCTTCTCTCCCTCTCTCTTTCTAAATGTTTCCTAATATTTTGATAACTGTTGGCATCTGAGAAACATAACCTAAGAATCAAAACTTAACTACCTACTTCTTATTATCCTTGTTGCTTTAATAATCAAAGTCATGAATTTGCTTGTTCATTTTAAGCAATCTCGCACGTGACAGATACAACAACAACATTCATTCCCTTCAGGGTTAAGATGTTCAAAGTATCAAGAGACACATAAGGAATATAATTTCAGACCCAACTATGCAAATAGCCGCTTGTAAACCATTAATTTTTAATTATTCTGTCAGAGACTTGCCGGTTTGCTTGGTTTCTGTCATCCACTGACATGACAGGAGCAGTGTTAGTACTGACCCAGCAAGGGAATCGCCTTTTTAATCAATCCAACTGGTCCCGCAAGAACCGAATTTCAAGAGCTAGCTTCTCTTTCTCCATGGCTAACTTTTCTTTTTCTAAGGCCAATTTTTCTTTTTCCAAAATAAGTTTTTCTTTCTTGAGTTTTTCCACCTCAGCTCGCACGTTCGACAGAGATTCGTCTTGGCTGCCGTAATCCGAAAGCTTCCTCTTCTTAATCACGTGCGCAAGAGACGAAGGTAACATTCGTTTCTGCTGTGGTGACATGGAACGAAACGACCTCACTCCAGTCACTTGGGAACTGGTGAGGTTTGCACTGCGTATACTGCTCGGTAACTGTCTCGGTGTAGGAACTGCGCTCACAGTGGCGTTTGATTTTGTAGAAACAATAGAACTATTGCTTGGCACCGTCTCATCAGCCGCGTCAGTTGGAGTATGATCTTCTGTAGTCGAAGCGCTAGCAGTGGTCAGAGAAAGATCTGACTTTTTGTTCATACTTTGCTCACACTCGTGATTTTGGTCCGTATTTATATCAGGCAAGACCACGACCGATGGTTTTATATCCTCTGGACGAGTAACTACTACATGAATGACCTGCTGAGGGCTGTTCTCTTGGTGATGGTTGTTTTCGCTGTCTTCTTCTTTCAGTTGTTCCAAAGCTTGCTCTCCTTGATGATCTTCAGCAAAACAACTACCGTCGAACGAAGTCATTAAGGTCCCACAATTTGTCGCAGAAATTCTTAAAATTTCTACGATCCTTTGACTGACCGGAGAGAGTTTTCTTTGCGAAACAGACTCGCCACCGTCAGGAGAAGTCATCGTTGTTTCTAACAATTCTTTCTTTGCTGCTCTTACCATGTTTTTCCACTTCCTCTTCAGATCGTTAGCAGTTCGTAAAACCACCGGATTTTTGCTGTTGTAATCGTTGCAAATGCGCTTCCACACTTCCACCTTTTGTTTGTTGGTGGACGCATCGTTCAGTTTTGAAGTGAGAACGACAGCGTTCCGCTCAAACTGGGAGATGAGGTACAAACTCTCCCCCTCTGTGAAGTTTGGCTTTCGCTTATTAGCGACAAGGAGCAGGTCCAAAGAATCGTTGCGGCCTTCACTGGCGTAATTCTCCATTCAGTGCACTACCTGTAACTAGCAATGCAAGAGTGAAGAAAACCGCTCGGATTCACACAGCAGCGCGCGTCTGTTGTGAAAACTTGTGCCACCTGAAGCGTATCTGAACGAAGATCGTGACAAAGTCAACGTCCAGGCCGAATGTACTAAATCACGGTTTGGAGAGAGGTGACCTTTGCTGATATTGGCACTAAGTCAAAGACCCAACTTAGACCTACCAATACTCATGCTTCAGCTGATACCGGTGTCTTAAATTTAAATAGAAATGGACACCAAGCCGTGCACAACTGCACGTATTATGTTAATCCATGACGTCAGATGGTGATTACGCATATTTTAAATCTTAAAGCCGCAGGTTCAAAGACCGGTTTGAAAAAGATCAAGGCCCGATTTGTTTCGTCGCCTGTCGAGAAACCGGCTTCTTTGTTTTGATCCCAGAGGAACAGTTAACTTGAATACTAAGCAACATCAAGTTTGAACCAGACCTTGTTGGAGAAACTGAAGAAGTCGACGCTAACGTGCCGGAATATTCATTACCAGAAATTCGATTCTCGACGGCGACCGTATTTTCCTTAAGAGTCTTAAAAAATATTTTACAAATAAAGTTGAGGTGGAATCATGAGTGTGGGATATTTGTGTAATCTGGATAAATAAGCACTAATCTCATAAAATCCGGTTGCCTAATCAGGCCGCGCCTGTGGGGTCCAATCAACGAGAACGCTCGAGGTTATTTGAAAGTGTGCTGTAAGTCATGCCTATCAGTTTTAATCATCCACAAAACTGTTTTGAAAGACATTCCTGGATAGATTTCATGGTATTTAAACAGAGGCTACACTATACAAGAAAACACCTGGATTAATTTTCGATAAATTACATTTGATTACACTTCGTTTTTCAAGCACATCACAGATTCGGTTTTGGCAGCCAATTTCCGATGTATTTTGTTTTCGATCTGTTTGTACAATTCCAGTAATGTTTTAGATGACACAAATCAAGAGTGCCATTTGGAACTAAGTTCAAAGTCGACAGTTGAAAAGCTAAAACCCCCGTTTCTTGTTTTCATTTCACTCAGCAAAGGGCATGCTGTGCCAATTTTGTTTTCGTCCACGTCCGACTTAGCCCGATTTCTCTTTAAACAGCTGTAAGGGGCCTTTATGTTAACATGTGATTCGTCTAAGGACGACTTCAAAACCTGCGTCGCTATGTAATGGCAATTGTAGCGAAACTGCGATTTGGCGTTCTCTTTTTAAATTCGTGACCAAATTAATTCTAAACGTTACGTAGCAATTACTGCTACAAGTTTTAAAACTGTTCGTTACAAAACTCCGCAGTACTTTGATCCTACTCGACATAAACTGCCCAATAGTAATCCTCACAACGCCTTAATATAGCAATGCAAAGAATCAAAAGTTTTTTTAAAAAAACAAAACAAATTAAGTGCGCTTCGGCTAGCCAGATCATCATGGGCAGATCACTGACATATCCATGGAAGTCGTCCATCACGAGCGGCACATGAGCCTTGTAGTGCTTTTTTTTTCTTTCTTCTTTGTCTTTTACAATTGAAACCCCTTGTTTATCCTCAGTCCATGTGTACAAAACTAGGATATCATTTCATAGTGAGTCGGTCCAGAGTGTTCTATGATCGAAAACATGTTCGTGTCAGATTGTGTCACGGAACTGACTCGGATTATCGATATCTGTTTTAATAACTCCCAGAAAAACTAAGTGCGAATTTGAAACGCGTTTGTAAACAACTTGAGTTCCAGTTTTGCCGCAAATATGGCTTTAAACATCTACCCCAAAATGAAAGGGAAAGATGCTACACTTTGGGGCAGCTCTTTGTCCGCGACCAAAGTTTTGTAACTAGACGCTATTCAAAGGGCTGATTATGTTTTTTAAGATTTCTTAACTTTATACGCAGTAAATCCGATGTTTTGGTCTCTTTTTTGACGAACGTGTATTGCGGAAGTTTTGTGGACGACCTTTTATAAGTATGGATTTTGGTGCTTATTCAGGTCGCTGCATAACCTTGGCGTGTACTTAGAACGCTATGATTTATCTCCGGTTTATGGTCTACGAAAACTGACAGCTTTAATTGTCATGGCAACAGAAAGCTCAAGGCTATGGAGAGCTTTCGAACCCACAAAAATGGTATAATTGCCCATTTTTAACGGATTTTTACCCTAAAAAGGTCACCTAGATTTTTCGGGAGCCTTTTTTCTGGCTGAAATTTTCGAAAAGGTAAGTTTTGATCCCTATAATTTTCGGATCACTAGACTTTCAGCTAGGAAATCCGAACAGATAAAAAATTTTTAGGGGATAAAAATATGGCTATATCTACCGTTTAAATACTAAAATACGTTCCACAATGCTATGTTTAAGTGGTTTTGAACTATATTCTCGTTGGGTGCCCCTGTGTTGTCACACTGACAAGAGCGGTGATTTCCACGCGATTTCTGCAACAGAGCGAGCAGCGCCGGTATAGCGAACAGGGGCAGGCGCGGATCCACAACGGTTTCCACCGTTTTACGGAAATCAGTCAGAGTTTTCATGATAAATGTATTTTTAATATGAAAAACCTCTCCATGTTGAAATCGAGAGATGAAATAATTCGCCGATTTACAGGGCGTTATCCGAGGAAAATGGAATTGGCCAATATCCTGTCTGAATGATTCAGAAACCCAGGAAATATCCTTGGGGAGCATGCCCCCGCATCCCACTAGACCCTTGCGCCTTCGGCGCCCATTCTCAGGAAATCGATCAATATTTATCCTGAATCCGCGCCTGAGGGGCACCCAAAGATGGTTTCCTGTAAAATATCTGTTCGGAGAAGCAAATATTGCCTAGAATTTTCTATTGCTTGAGGACGGCTAAAAATTTCTAAATGATCGTTCCATTCATGTATAATTTTCGAGGCTTATTCAATAAATTCCGTACGATTTTCTGAAGTTTAATTTCCACATTTCACTACCTAGGTTAGGCTATTTTTCTTACAAAAAAGGAAACCAAAAATTCTTGAATTCGAAAATGTGATGGAGAGAGACATCAGAAAAATCCTCACTTTCGTAAAACGTTCAGTGAATTGCAGTTTCGGGAAAATAATACTGAAGCCCTTGTTATTTCGAAGACTCAAGTTCCCCCAGGATGACCGAACAGATACAACTTTTATAGCGCCGCTTAGAGTGCATTTCTAGAGATCCAAAAGTACTCTGGATAGCCTAAAAAGTGCTTTTAATTTATTTAGGAGGAAATCGTTGTTGGGTGCCCCTGTATGAACATAGCCTCAAAAAAGAAAAAACCGGACGGTAAAACAACAACAACAACCGAACGGCGACCGCTTAGAAAATTCGACCTGTTTCAAACTTTATCGCGCTAATTCCATCTCCTTTGATTCGTCTTGGCAAGCTTTTCTGGATTTCAATTTTAAAAGACTGTATCGATGTTCAGTGAAAGGAAAAGAAAATCGTTTTCGTTTGTTCACGTCCTCCACAAAACGTTTCACGAAGTATGGTGCTCGTGCAGTAACGGCAAACAAAATATTAGAAAAAAAAAGAAAAGAAAAAAAAGCGTGCTGCATCGGCAAAGATGCTGTTGCTTATATCTAAACCGATTCCTCTTTTGACGTTCTCGTTGCCCTCGCCTTCTTTGTTACTAAAGCTTCTTTCCGTTTTGCTTCAAACCGGCTACTTGCAATTACCCTGCCTGATTGGACTTACACTTTTTCTCATTCAACTTAGGCTGATACATTCATACGGCTCGACCGGTTAAAAATTAGGGGCACCCGACGCCTGCTTTTTGTAAAATATCTGTTCGGAGAAGCAAATATTGCCTAGAATTTTCTATCACTTGAGAGCGGCTAAATATTTCTGGATGACCGTTCCATTCAGATGTAAAACTTTCGAAGCTTATAATTATCTAATAAATTCCCTACGATTTTCTGAAGTTTAATTTTTCACATTTCACACCCCAGGTTACGCTATTTTTCGTAGGAAAAAGAATCCTAAAATTTTTGGATTCAAAAATGCGATGGACGAAGGAATCAAAAGAATTTTCACTTTCGTAATGCGCTAAATTGCATCTAAAATTTTCGGGCAAATATTCAGTGAAGCCCTTGTAATTTCGAAAAGGCTCAGGCTCCCCTAGGGTGACCGAACAGATACAAATTCTATGGCCCTGCTAAGAATGAACTTCTAGAGGTGTAAAAGTACTCTGGATAACCTAAAAAGTGTTTTCAATGCGTTTTGGAGGAAATCATCGTTGGATGACCCTGAAAAATTAGTGCTTATAGGTGTTCCGTCCTCACTGTACGAAAACTTAGCCCCTTAGACGTTCAAAGTTCCGTGTGAACAAAGCCAACTTAAACATTGAACGGTCCCGCGCGTGTGAACGAAGTGTTCGGTCAAATTATTCAGCGGGACAGCAACAGTTCGTTCAGAGCCGTATGAACTTACCCTTTGACTCCTTTCTTATTGCTCACAATTTTTATACGAAATTTTTGTCTTAAAAGAACTCTGCAATGGATCAAGGACAAAAATGCACGATGGGTGAAAGATAAAAAAACAGCGTTTCAGGTTCTTTTATGAAGACGAAATATGCTAAGCTGCTTTGGGCTTCGTCTTATTTTGTCGAGCCGGTATTTTCGTTTAGCCTGGGAGCGTTAAGTTACGTCTGTGATGCGATAAAGGCGGAATAGGGATTTTTCTCGAAAATTAAGTTTTACAAAACGACAGACGGATCAGTCAATCTTATGCAGTTCTAGTTTGGGTCAGCCTCGTTTCCGGTCCCAAAAGAAAGAAGTGGAAACGGAAGTTTTATAAATCATGGGACATTTTGTCACGTGAATCACTTGAGGTCATGTGATTCGTCTAACTTTTGAAGAAATCCTCCGCCAGGTCTCCGTAATAAGCGTTTCTGAGCACTTTTAGAGGAAACCTTTCGTTTAGAATTTGATCATGTGTTAATTGGTATGTTTTCCTAAAATTTGTTTTCTTTTCATTTCTTTATTGTAGTCCGAATGCAGTGACCGGACCCTTTAGTGGAGCTGTCAAGTTGACTTACCTTATTTGGTTGTGAAAATGTCACTCTCATGCGTCATCCAATCGCTGCAAGTCTGAGGAGATGCCCAGAATACCGAGCGGGCATCGTCATGACAGTAATACCGAGGACTCTTTCCTAGGTCTAACAGGAGGGCTTCTTATCCTACTGGTGACATCAAGCGTACTTTTCCTGGGAGCTCTTTGTAAATATCTCCGGAAGTTATGTCGCAAGCTAAAGGGGAAGGAGCTCTGGAAGAGAGGGTCAAAGAAACGGCAGTCGAAACGTGGAGAGAAGTCTAAAAGGAGCTCAAGTATTAGACGCAGCAGTTCCAGGGCATCGAGAACCAAGGAAGGATTGATTGTATCACCGGAATTTTCCATTCCATCATCTCGTAGCACTGTTACGCAACAACCTGCACCTGATCTATCACAAGGAAGGACCGGAAGGTCCAATGAGGAAAAACGCCTATCGTAAGTAATGTTTCATTAATCTTAAATATTATATGGTTGAATCCGTGAGCAGGCAAGATGAAGCTAATTCTGCGTTCTCATTGGCTACCCGAGCTAGCAAGATGGGTCTATTTCGCCGGCTCGGGATTTCCCGCGTAGGTCCAGCAAGAAAATGTTCTTTTTTGGTCATTAATAAATCCTTTATTGACCAAGCTTGTTTGGTCAAGATGGCAGTATCGGCCTTGTTCTTTTTGGCGTTTTCATAGACCTCGGCTTCATATCGGTCGATAAAATCCCAAGAAAGAACTTGGCCAAAACCCAGCCATCTTGACCTCACTTTTCATACATTTACCTATCTTTAATTCCCACAAACCAGTCAGCGAAACCTAGAGACCTGACACTGGTATTTTTGACCTTCCAATCACGTTTAGTTTTCTTTTTTCATATCTTGAACTTCAAATGCGCTCATAGACTGAGCGGAGCTTCCATTTTCGCGGGCAAAAGTGTTCTATTAAAAATGTATCTTAAAATAGACCGGCCGACGAAAACGCTAAGGGAAAAGCCCTAGGGACGAGGTTGGAAAACGCCATGGCGCAGAATGCAGAGTTATATGGGCTCCTGCCTCCTTTTTGTATTAAGAGACGTAAATAATTATACATCATTTTCTTGACCCCAGCAACAAATCCAAAACCACTCCAGTTTGCTTCCATGCATTTTCTCGCGCTTGAAGGGGGCTAAAAGAATTAGCGTCGAGTTCTGATTGGTTCTTGATTTTCTTTGTCCGTTATGATTGGCCAAAGAAATCACCTCCGTGTTGGTGTTTTCTGCACTCAAAGTGCGCCATCGAGATTTAGTTGGCTTAGCAGTAAAAACTGTTTACTTTCTTTTTTCTAGGATAATGTCACTTTACTTAAACGAAGAAATGGGTGAACTTAATCCCGAACTGTACGATCATACGGAAAGAGCAGTGCGCATTGGTAAAGATAAAAATCTTGGACAACTGAATTTAAACATCAGATACAACGACAAGAACAGAAACCTCTCGGTCACGCTGGTCGGCGGTAAGGACTTTCCTCCCCGGGATTACTCTGGCAGTATTGACACGTGCGTGACCGTTTGCGTTCTTCCTCACCGCGAGAGGAGGAAACAGAGTGCAATTCACAGGAGGTCCATGAGCCCTCCATACAATGAGAATTTCGTTTTTAATATTCAAGTGGGTGAAGATGCGCATTCACATAGTCTTCTGTTGGTTACGTACTTTTACGATAACCTGTCTCATAGTCACGTGTTAGGTGAGAGTCAGGTACCACTGATCTACTGTGACTTCTCTGGGTCGACTAATATCTGGTGTTACTTAGAAGAATCGTCCGACTCGGTAAGTGATCAACACTGTAGGAAAGAAGGAGCTTAAAAGCCCGGGGGCGGGGGGGGGGGGGACTCCGCATATGAAAGGGGCGGGGATGCTCGTGGGAAATTTTGAATTAAAACAGGAGCCCATGGGCTCCTGATTAAACCTCTAATTTGACCCCTAAAAGAGACCATGTTAAAACACAGACAATATGTATATTTTTATATTTTTTCGCGTGCAACCCTAAACGAGACCTTCACGGCTAAATATGATGGCGTTTTGCCCAGAACACCCTAAGTGAGACCAAAATCCGAAATTTCTACCCCTAAGCGAGACGACGAGCATCCCCGCCCCTTTCATATGGGGGTCCCCCCGGACTTAAAAGTCGTTTTTGAGCCACACATGTCAACCGGAAGTGAAGCCTTTTTCCCTTTAATGTGCCGTGACGTAGCCAAATTTGTACCGCATTTGTACTGTTCATTGGCTTTACTCCTATACTACTAAGAAGATTTTCCTGAAAATTTGGGGCAAAACCACCGCCCAAGAATGCAAAAAGTTCATTTCCGGTTTACGTTCGTAGCTCAAAAACGTCTTTACTGAGCTACCTATCGCCTTTACCACTCGCTTTTCACACAGCCTTATTTGGTATGAACCCCGTCAATTGCGCATTTGCGAGATGATCTCGGGTGGTAGAGGTCAATTAAAGACGTCAAGTTTTTAAACGGTTAACACCTCGAACTCCGGATCTGGAGGTCCGGAGTTCAAGCTTCGTCAGTTGCGTTGTTTCTTTAGACAAGGAACTTTACTCCACTTTAAATGGGTACCAGTGACATTCTGCTGGGGATCTGCGATGGACTAGCATTCCGTCCAGGCGGGAGTAGCAATAGCCCTGGGCAGGCTATATGTTTAGGAAACCGAGATAAGCTCCGGCTTTTTGAGCCTTTGGCTTGCGTTCACCTTTAACTTTCACCTTGGATACCTTTAATTGTATCTTTGTTAGATGGTCTCAGGTGGTAGAGCCGGTCAGTCGAATTAAGAAGTCGGGTTTTCAAGCGGTTCTAGGGCCTGTTACATAACACGGAACGTCAGAACTAACTACCATCATTTGTCGTTGAAATGCAGAATTTGGCTGGCTAGGCTTAACGTCAGACCTTAGCGCTAACGACAGAAGTGAAGATTTATCCCCCGCGCGGGGGTACTCCTTAGAACGCGGCCTTTATATGCAGGGAGGTTCCGCCCGAAAGGGGTACCTTTTTTAGGCTTCAGGTATACGAAAGGGTAAGGATTTCACTATATAGTTGAAGTATATAAAAGGGCAGAGAAATCTGTTATTTCGGTCCGTAAGAGGACCTAAAAGGGCCAAAAGAAGTATTTTATGGCTGTGAAAGAGTCGAGAAAATTTCCTGATTCGTAAATAATTCATATTTTATAAGACAGCGCATTTACAGCTGTTAAAAAGGATGCAAATTAAGTTCTAAACTACGTATGTGAAAGGAGTACCTTTTGTGAGTGGAAGGTACAAAAGGGTTACCTTTTCTTTCAAAAATGGTATATGATAAGGTAAGGGGTTGGACCTCGGAGCGGAGCTTTCACGTGTAGAACTTATATTGGATAACGTTCCCCGGGGATTAATCCAAATGGCTCTAAGTTTACAGAGTGTCAAATATCAAGAATGTGCCACTTTCACATCTCCCATAATGCACCTTACTTGCCCTCCAAAATTTTGCATAAGCTTTGTTTTTCATTCTCCCGGGTATTACAGCCATCCCAAGAGGAAATGAAAACAATGCTTATGCGAAATTTTGGTGGGAGATGTGCAAGTGGCGTATTGTGACATAAACTACCGTTGAAAACTGTCAATTGACAAATCAAGAGAGGATTTTCAATCTCTTTGAAAAAAAAGGAAACGCATAGGGAAGCGTAGTAGATGAGTGTAAAGGAAATTTTTCTAGCAAAAAATTTATTGTTATGCTTAGATCCAACCGTAACATTGGGGAAACCTCGTTCAGAGGGTCCCGTCTCTTCCTTGCTCGACTACAGAAACAGATAGGAAGCTGGGAACGAAGTTGGCTGAACCACACCCTGGATTTGGCTGTTTAATGACCACTCAGCGTTATCAAATTTTTTAAAGGCGTTGTTCTCCTTTTTGCAGGACACTTCAATTGTGGGAGCGTTGCAGAGTTTTGCCAACGCAGAATGTGGAGAACTGCTTTTATCTCTGTGTTACGTTACTAAGGATCAGACCCTCACGGTAGCCATTATGAAGGGGATGAATTTGACCGAGGGACTGCTATCTTGCGTTGGTTAGTTTGCTTTTAGGTTTTAATTTTTTAAAGAATTTATTCTTTTGCACTCGCCTCGGCAGTAAAGGGCTCTTGATACACAGCTTTGAATGGACCGACGGTTATGCCACGCTGATGAGCCCTAATAAGGGCGAGACAGCTGTCCATCGCTACCACTGCTTGCCACTGCCAGAGTGATATGGCTTTGCGCATGCGTGAGGTACTTGCCAGGTAGTGAGTTGGTTGGTGTTTGTAAAGTCTGGTCATGATATAAAAATGCACAATCGACTGCTTTGGGTTGCGCATTCTTGATGCCTGCAGTAACACCAGTAGTCCAATTTTCAAACACTCATATTTTTTTATTGGCAAACTTTCAAAACGTTTCGTAGGTTAACAGCCTGTTGCAAATATATTAAACTTTAATCAGTGAAAGTAACAACCTTAGCTTTGAAGTAGGGGAACTCCTGACAGTTTTATCTTACTTTCCAAAGTTGTTATTGTTAACACTCGTTAATTGCTAGGTTTCTTTTCCTGTTTCCCTCGCTGGGCTCTTCTGCTGAAAATGCACTCTATTCAGACTAGATGGAAAATTATAAATTCACAACACACTAATTTTAAGACGCCGTTCTTCCTTCCGCAGAAAAAGTTTACACAAAAGCAACACTACACCATGATGGCCAAAAGCTTCTGAAAAGGAAAACTGGTTTGCAGGAAGTTGGTGAAAATTACACAGTTTTCAACGAAGCTTTGTTATTCCGTGTGCCCGAGGATAAGCTGCCGTTCTGCACGTTGAAAATCTCCGTAAACCACTACAACGTGGTCGGAAAGAGCGCTACCGTTGGAGAAGTCATTTTCAGCGCGGAGTCAACTGGACTCGAGGAAGCACACTGGGATACCGTGACGTCAAAACACGACAGAGCAGTTTCTATGTGGCATACATTAAGGGGCTTCAAATTTATTGAGACATTGAAGGATGATAGACAGCCGCTGTCTCCAAATTAAAGAGCGGATCATAGTAAAACAGGCCAATAGTCCCAATAGACCTCTTTAGCTTCTATGTTTTGTTTTCCCAATTGTTGGTTTTCTGTGTCACGCCATTCAAAATAGATCAAAATAAAAATCAAAACCGTTCAATAGATAAAGTCCGGACTCTGGGAAATGAAAGGAGGTAAATATACCAAGTTCCTCGTCACGATTCAGGTCAGAGGAGTATTTCGTATACGAGATATCTGAAGAAATGTTTTACCCAAATTTACAGAGATTTGTATGGAGACGCCATGCTGGTGCCCACCTGGATGGGCACCAACATAGCGGACGGAAACCAACAAAAACATCTGTTACCGAGTTTTGCTACAAAAGCGTGAATTTATTCCTCGAGGAGCTCATAAACATTAAAGTAATACTTTTTCTTATCCATGAACTGCTTAGATAGTAAAATTCCCCGAAATACGTCACTTTTTTAACCTACATGACTTCCCTCTCGGCCGTCATGTGAATGCCAGGTCACGCAAAAGCTTAGAAATTCAAGCGTACTCTATCACAAAACCAAGAACCCTTTGAAGCGAAAGTTTGTATGAAAATGAGCTTTCCGGCTGCTCTAATACATCATGAAAGTAAAATCCCAGTAGGATCGATAGTTTTGTTGTAGTTTGAATTTTAGTGACGTCATGTGAAAACCAACAATAGTTAATCTTTTGTCTTTTTAAAAATTATTCGTTCATATGTGCGTGAATAAGACGAAATTTGAAAGAAACAGTTCTTAACAGTATTATCTCATGACTTGTGTTGGGAAAAAAAAACATACAAGCAAAAGGGTTCTATTGGGATCCAACTTCCGGATGCCGATTCAAACCTAGGCAAACTTCCCTTCCCTTTGATTTTACTCTCAATATTTTAAACCCCCACGTGACGTCACGGCGGCCATGTTGGTGGTCAAGTAGTCAAGAGCAAAAGCTTTCTCTTCGAGAAAAAAATTATATTGTTTAGACCACCAACATGGCCGCCTTGTTATGTGGTCAAGAAGATCCTAGAAGAATAAAAAAATCGTTATTCCACCGTATCAAAATTCATGCTTAGCTTTGAGGCCAAAGGGATTAAACAAAAGAAACTTCATCGAGGTACAGGGATTAATTATTCATTTTTTTTACTAGCTATTCTTCAAAGCCTCAAAGGTGAGCATACTCCTTCGGAGATTCTCTCCAAGCAATCACGTCGCATACGCCACTTGCACATCTCCCATAATACAACTTATTTCCCCTTCCTCCCCCACCCCAAAAAATCAATTTCCCCCACCCCAAAAAATCTTGCATAAGCATTGTTTTCAATTTCTCTTGGGACGGCTGTAATACCCAGGAGAAATGAAAAACAAAGGTTATGGAAGATTTTGGCGGGGGGGGGGGGGGGGGGGCAAATAAGGTGCATTATGGGAAATGTGGAAGTGGCGAATAGACTGCTTTACCCAGGTCACACAACTGTTTTCGTCCCCAGAGCGTGTCGTTTCTTTTCAGCCGAGTGGCTCTGGCAACGATGTCTGGCTGGAAAAGATGTCGTGTGCAGTGCACGTGCAGTGAAGAAAGCAGACTCAAAATGGAATTGCTTTGAGCTCGAGTCACGATGGCAGCGTGTCGGGAGGGAGGGAGCTCTCCAATGGATACGCTTTTATTTATTCTGTTTATTGCCAATACTGGGCAGATTTTATAGTAAGTCTAGGTCAGACACTCAAGCACTGCGTAGTAAATTGTATTCTTTGAAAGACAAATTTGTTACATTTTATTTTTCTCATCTCAGCTCTTCGGTCGAAAAGTAAATTTGTTCATGGTCAACTTTCAGAAGAATTATACCTGTTACTGTAGTTAAGATTTGTGTTTAATGGTTGGTACTTCGGAAACCAAATAGAACGCCAGCCCACGTAAAACAGCGTGTTCATGCTGATCTTTCAGTTTTTGAAGCAAGGAGCAGCTTACAAAAACGAAGAACAGGATCCTAATAAAGGATCTAAGTGAAAACATAAAATGATCTTTGCCTTTTTATAATAAAAAGGAAAAGAGAGATTCATGTATATTAATACTGCTACCATTATCACTTCTGCTTTCTAAGGTATCCTCCAAATAAATGTTTGTATTTTCTCAGTCAGCTGATGTTTTAGTCGCCATCTTTGATTGTTAGCCCCCCCCGGGGGGGGGGGGGGTACTCCGAGGAATTTTAGATAGAGGTGTGCCATCCGAGCCTTGAACAAACCATGTCCCTGTTTAAGATAAAAATTTCTCATTTCACTACCTTTTTAAGACAAAAGACCTTATTTTATGACAGCTAATTCGTTTTGTTTTGCCCACAGAATTAGAAAATTTTACAAAGTAACATCACATAATTAGATTTAAAAAAAACCCGAAGATATTGGTTCCACAAATCCAGGCCTGAAAGGACGGCTCATCGATAATCTTTACACTCATTTTTAAAGTGAATTTGTACACCTTGTTAAGACTCAAAGCCCTAAAAACCATACCCTGTCGCTGTTCAGATCAGCGGCACATGCCCGTTTAGGCTAAGTGAGAGAGCCCCCATTAGTCTTTCTTCAAATCTATCCTACGTGTCTCTGCATGTCAAATAGGAAATACTCTCTTGAGGGTAGTGCATGGGTCATGTACGAGAGTTATGATTTAGTGCACCAACACGTCACAAGTCATATGATGCGACTGATGTGCCCACGTGTCACGGTCCTGGTGCAGTATCTGAGGACAGCTCAGCATTCTAGCTCATTCTAGCTTCTTTCACTGGCTGATACGACAATCTTGAACAAACTAGACGGCAATTTCTACCCCCTTCTCCCCAAATCGCGCCATTTTTCCCAGCTGTGATTTGGCCTTCCCGCGGCCCTTGATTGCCGGCCGTACGTTGGCGGCCGGAAGTCATCAAACGCACTTGATCACAGTCACGTGTCACCTTTCAGGGAGAAAGGAACGCGCACGTAATCAAGATGGCGCTCGCGAGAGCTTCACGCGCAATTTATGACTTTTAACATTTTGTTCTTTGACAATGGAACGTTGACACAGAAGGCCTGAGGATTCTGTCAAGGTAGTCAGGTAAAAATTATATTGTCTTTTGTTATAGAAAATATAACCGAAAATGTGTAACCTGTGGGAAATCACAAAGTTGAGTACTACTGTACTGAACTACTCTTTGTTTAGCTGAATGTTTGTACAAAAAATTTGAAAAATAAAGCTTTCTAGTGCCTGGTCAGGGAGTAAGATAAATTCAATTGTTGCTTGACTAAGTCCATGGTTTTAAGTGAATGTAGGCTCGAGCCTGGTAATAATTTTCTATACTTTATGTGAATGTAGGGTCATGCTTCATCACTGAATAGCATATTTAGACTATAGCTCGTGCATAGGTGTTATTTTATTAAAGATAATAGTGTATTCAAAACAGCTGACAAACTTAAGAAGCTGTGCCTTTAGCGAAATGTTATTTTAAAGCATGATAATGTGACACGTTGTTAGAACAATACTATTATATAAAATAATGCATGAAAATTATGATCTCGATCAGAGTGTAATTTACCAAGTTATAGTTTTCCAGAAAGAGGCCCTGCCAGGGGGGGTCCCATGTCACCCGTCTAAATTTTAAAACGTCTTGTGTTGGTGGCTATAAATGCTTGTCGCTTATTGTCGGCTTTGCCGTCACTGTCGCAATTTGGCCGAGGGAGGTTGTCTCTTGTCGCGATTTCATTTTATGCGCTGTCGCTACTTTTTGGGCCATGTCACTTGTCGGAATTTACCCTGGCAGGGCCTCCAGAAACATATGGAAGAATAGCCATGGCATCCTTTGCCTGAAAGAAGCGCAAGACAGCCTGCCAAGCAAGCTGGTTCTTTACGGAGCACCGAATCCAAAACACAAAAGTATAGGCGCATCAATTCTAAGACACTGTGCAATATCGAAACCATTACTTTCAAGTTCACAAGAGTCAGTGGTGCTCTATTGTTTTGTTATGCAAATATTAAAGTAAGTGATGTGCAAGGCAATAACAAACGCTGGGTGCACCATAATTCATTGACTTGATGATCACTGATGACATGATAATTGTCACTTAGGCAATGGTAAATTGCTTTTTTGGAGAAATCAAGTTCCATTTTCTTCCATAGTTGATAGATGTCTAGAGACCGTCTATTATCTCAGTTATCCACCCTCACCCTATTGTGTGCTAGCAGTCACTCGGTGATCTTGAACCAGAAAATAAGAGGTCTGTGAATAGGCTAGCTATTTCGTATAATATATATGGAACCAATGAAGAGTATACAGCTGAAGTTTCATTTGTTTGTTTGTCTGTCTGTCTGTCTGTCCATTAGACTGCAAAACAGCCCATATTTTTGTGTTCAAGTACGTATGAAAAGCTAAACAAAAGGTCTGGAGTGAGGCTGGAAACGGAAAGCGAGACTGGGGAGAGACACTAAAAATACAGACTGGCTGTTTTCCATACGTTATATTCGTTTGAAATACCCGTTTTTTTCTCTCTTCTCACACGCCCTTTGGGCATGGGAGGCTCGCACGCTTGGCGTGCATGAGGCTCTTACGCTGCAGTAAACCAATTTTGAGGTTAAAAAACCAACTGTTTTGCAGTCTATCCGTTCGTCTGTCCATTGATTCATCCATCTATCCATCAATTGTATTACTTAAGGTTTCACTGTCCTCTATTTGTTTTTAGTAATGTGGATCACTTAGTTTAAACTTCGAGCTTCCTGACCCCTGCAACCTGAGTGAAAAATTTAACATGTTAGTTACTAGTGTTAAGGACAAAATTGGTACTGGTGACTACAAGAGTTAATTAATTATAAAATGAACACGATTTTCGCAGTAGAATGAACAACCCAAGAAATTAAAAAAGAACCTGAAAAAAAATCAGGCTTGACCAGCAGGAATTGAGAGTTTAATTAAAATGCATAAATACATTAATAATGTATGATATTTTGTCGATCCATGTCAAAATATCACTTCATTGCTGAAATAGCTACAGTGTGTACTAGAGGTTTTTATGTCTGAAACGCATCTTATATAGTTTCTGTTATCCTTTCTTTTTTCTCTAGTTTTTCCTGATGCTGCAGATTCAACACTTGAAGGCCCAGTTGTAGGATAATGATCGGAAGAGGCTGTTGGCCTTTAACTGTGGAGCCAGTTATATTTCTTACCTTTTTTTCAACAACCCTAGTTGATGTGATAACACAAAAGTATATCTACACAACACTTACACATAAGGCAGATACAAGTCAAGAAGGGTTTTGTGAGAAACTGAATTGCTACAACAGTTCAGACTTAGAACATGTTGGACGTGGGATTCTGTGCTCATCATCTACAGATTATTGGCTGCTTTTTATAAATTTGGCATCCCTTCTTCTAGCAATACCATCAACAATAATTTTTGGAACATGGAGTGAAACAGAAGGACGTAAAATTGTGCTTGTTGCCTCTCTGTTAGGCATTGCATTACGCGTGGCTCTAGTTTTTATCATCATTCACTTTCAGGAGCCACTTTATTTTTTTGTAATTGTGAGTCTAATGACAAGTGTACTGGGCTATAGCACCAGTCTAATGTCATCTTGTATGGCTTATGTTGCTGACATTACAAGCAGAGGACAAAGAACCTTCAGAATACTTTTCCTGGACAGTGCTGCTGGTATTGGAATTGGCTTAGCCTACTTTCTTTGTGGTTTCTACTTAGAACGTATTTGGTTTTATCATTTGCTCTGGCTTGGTATAGCTGCCTGCATCATGAATATTATATACATTGTGTTTTACTTAGAGGAAAGCCTTCTCCTTCCTGGTTTTTATGGGTCAAGTACAATATTTAGTTGTCAGGACTTTCTCGAAATTTGCAGAGTATTTACACATGAGCCTGGAAATGGACGTAGGTGGCGCTTACTTACCTATGTCGCTTCCTTTGTAGTTGCAGGAATAATTTTTACAGGAACAAACAGTCTATTAATTTTACATGCCCAAACTTCACTTTGTTTTTCAATGGTTTTGACTGGCTATTTAGCTGGAGCTCTTTGTTTACGCTATATATCAAGTTTGGTCAGTGTCAAACTGTTTCAAAGTGTTCTAAAAGCTTCAAATAATTGGATCATTGAGGCTGGACTAGTGTCCTTATTTGCTGGCTTGATTTTAGCCTCATTAAACACTTCAACTCGCTTAACTTTTAATGGTAAGTTCAAACTGCTATTAATTTTTTTTTCACATTTTAAGTAAACATAACAGTTTTTGGTCAACTCCTTTGTCAGGAGTGGATCTAGGGGGAGGGTGCGGGGGTTGCACACACCCCCCCCCCCTGAGATGACCTGTGGTTTTCCAATACAACTGGTATTCTGCAAAAAAAAAAAACTATGTGGTTTATTGGTGTTGAAGTAGAGCAAGAGACGAGTGCACCCCCTTCTTTAAAAATATCCTGGATCCGCCCCTGTTTGTATTGACCTGCAGTCAAGATGAAGAAAAATAATTTAATATTCTTATGACACATTTTGACTTTAACCCTTTAAGTCCCAATAGTGCTCAAAATCAATTTTCTCCTAACGATATCCATAGACTATCATGAGCAAAGTCTATGAGAATTAACAAAATGATCACAAAGAGAAAAATATTTGATCTTTTACCAAATTCTCTCAACTAATTCTTCAAGGAAATGTATGGAGATCAGTTTGGAGAATTTGTATGTGGATATTGGGACTTAAAGGGTTAAATTCAGTGAGAGGGTCATAAGACCTAAGGAGTGCAACCACCCCTCCCTTACTAAAAAATAGGTTCATGAAGACATACTGGACTCTTAGAGCATTCTGGGGGAAGAAATTAAAGCTCTTTTTGTGAAAAAAAGATTTTAAGGCTTTTTTTGGAACATAAAAGCATTGCCAGCACTAATTGTCACAATTGGGAACAAAATAATACATGAAAGTTAGGACTAATGGTACTGTAGCCCTTGATTAAACTACGTAAGTAAAGGGACATACTAGACACTTTGTTGTAAGGTTAATTCTCAATTTGAACACTCAGCGGTGAGGGTAGCAAAAAAGTGGAAATCCAAACAAGAAGGTGTGAGAAGACTGTAGTTGGAAGGATAAGGGAACTTGGTGATGAAAAAAAATAATAATAATGAAAAAATTGCCATTATAAAATTTATTTTATATTCTTTTATTTTTCCTTTATTCTCAGTGCCTGCCCTTCAGTTATTGGGTGTCTTGCCTCAATCAGTTATGAAAGCCACTTTATCTAAGCTAGTTGAACCTCAGGAACAAGGTAATAACCAACTCAAAATAAAGTAAGATGCTCTTATACATAATCAATTATTATACTAGTAAGTTTACCCTATTTACTTGAATAGGCCCCGTCATTGAGATGCCTAGGTCCCGATGCAATCAAAATCAAAAGACATATCTGTTAGTTACAGAAAATAATAGTGATGTTAACAATTCTTTGTAGCATCCAACTTTCAAATAAATGCTTCCCTCAGATAAGTGGTGCTGTTGAATAAGCACCATATTAGATGCATAAAAAATGTAATAAGTGCTACGGCACTTATTTGAGTAAGTACGGTATACCCAAGGGGAGGCTTACAAAATGACGCAATATAATAAAAAGCAATTTTTATTTTATTTTATTTTATTTTATTTTATTTTTATTTTATTTTATTTTTTATTTATTTATTTAAAAACAGACATATTAAATAAATAAAAAATAAAAAAAATAAAAAAATAAATAAAAAAATAAAAAGCAATTTTAAACCAATGGCAAAAGGTACCTCATTTTATCTACGTTGAAAAATTCATTCCCACAAAGTATTAACTGCAACAAGATATGTACCGATAAGGTGCCTGTAATCAAGAGGGCTATATGTCCTCTGGGTTTAACGTTAGTTTAGCTTTTTTATACATTTTTTTCCATGGCAATTCATTGAGTTGCACATTAAGCAAGTTGGCTGGATATTAAGCTTATTTTATTTTTTCCTTACATTTTTATGAAAATGACTTACACATGGTGCATTAAAACTTGTAACTAACATGCAGATTTTTACCTAATTTTCCAGGTATCCTGTTTGCAATTTTAGCTTGTTTGGAGAGTGCATCAAATGTCTTTGGAGTGTTTCTTTTCAGGCGCATATATGATATCATGCCAGTTTCTCGTTTGTCGTTTGTTATTGGGGCTCTTTTACTGATTGTTCCTGCTGTACTTGTTGGGTAAGTGTAATGTTATGATGTAAAGACCATGTTGTCAAGCTGCATTTCTCCACATATAAACTTTGCCTCAGTTGTTCAGAGGCTGGATAGCACTATCCATTCAATAAATAACAAGAATGCTCTTAGCAAGTTTGCTTGGAGGAGGTGATGTTAGCGTCAATCAGAGATACTTGTAACTGCTTTTGCAGGCTTGTATAATTACACTAAAATTCAAGAGCCTCGATTCTAGTTCGTGATGAGAACATGGCACATCATTTCATTCATTGCCAAAAATAAAGCTCATGCTCATCACAAGACTCATTTGCATACAATAAAAGTTTACAACACCCGTCCAGTCAGCCTTTGCTAATTAAGATTCTTCTTTTTTTTGACCATTGAATTATTCACTTGTTCCAAAGTTATCAACTCTTTCAAGCGATAGAATTCGTGGACCGACCTGTTCTGGAAAAGCTCTAAATTGCATTTATTAATCTTTACTAAGCTTTCTTCACAAGACATGCGTGGTTTTGGTCACGCAATGATTCTTATTCCCAGTTTCCATGGTCTCTGCTAGGAACGCCTGGGACCCCAACCACCCTTTTGTGTCCTGAATACGAAGAAAAACGGCTTGCAGATTGTGAGTCTCACAGCTTACTCAAGTGAGACTAAATGTTACTATCCAGAGGATAAGTCTTAGGGAAAGCAAATGCCCCATCTGTTGGATAGAGATCAGATTTATCTGGTGGATAGTGTTACCCACCTTTTGAATGGCTAGACCCTTATGTAAGGATTTCCCAGTTTAGTTTGAAAATGGTGTAACAGTATATATGTACATAGCAGTGATTTTGTTACAAATAGTTATGGTGAGTCCTGGGACCCATCTTGTGAAAAATCATGAGTCCCAGTTCAGAACCACTGAGTCTCCGCTAAAAAAAACAATGAGTTCCTGGGTCTTTTGCAACCACACATTTACTCTGAGGACAGACTTTAAAACTCTTTATTACAGTTTACTGAAATAAAAATGTACTCCTTCTATTGCAAAGTACAACCAAGACTAAAAGAAATAGGCATTGTTTAACGACAGCCACAGACAACACACAAACGGGATATTCTACAAAAACATCTTCAGATCAATCAATCGATCTTTGCATCCTGTGAGATGCATACCACAAATTATTTTGTGTCTTTAGGATTTTATTCATTAGGGACGCAGGATGTACGTAGGGGTAACAAAATCACTGTAGTAGTCTCCGCATCCAATGTATAAACTGTATAATAATATTTATTGTTTTTACTGTTTGCTCTTTCAGGTTTGTTCAGAAAAATGAGAGTCCCACTACAGAAATTCTTCTTTTTTCTAACGAGAGGTCTTCAGAGTCTGATTTTGGGCGGCAGTGCACCATAAGCAGCAGACCTAATCACCTTCCTGTGTTGAACTCAGCAGATCTTAATGGTTATGATTATATTCCTAGTGGTGAAATGTAAATTGAGAAGAGTTATGCCGCCCAGGCAGTTTTAGTCAGGGGTGAAGTGGGGAGGGGGTGGGGGGGTGTTGAGGCCTGTTAAGAGTTCATTCAGATTGCAGTGCATAGGTTACAGATGGCGTTTAAGGGTCAGATTTGGGGAACAGGTGAGAAATCCTTCAAATTTTTCCCTTTCAAATTCAAGGATGGCAGCTGCATAAATGCTGAGTGTTCACTTGCGTAAAAAATATACATACAGCACAGGCTGAGTACAGGGCTCAAACACACACCTTTCTATGCCCATTTGGTTAACTGTGGCATCTTTGGCTGTTAGTTTGTTTAGTTTTTTAAGCAAACAAAAATAACTGTTATTTTAATGATGACTGGGCAGTGCTAGCACTGATTAAACAAAACTTTATTTTTTACTTTTTTTCAGGGAAATGCCTTAAGAAATTGTGTATGCTGTTTATTAGCTAAAATAATAAGATTTTTATCATTTGAGTTTCTACCAAGTAGCATGTCTATGAAACTCTTAATGCTTCAGCAAAAAATCAAATTTTATTTATTTGAAGGTTTTAGCTACTAGAGGGAGTAAGACATTTTCGTACAAGCATCACCCAAAAACAAAGGAAAACAAAGGAAAAAAATTTGGACCAAAAATAAAAATGGACCAAGTGTTTTCCAGTTGTTCCATGCTTGTCAACCACAAATGTAAGTAGTCACCTAGGGAAAAGTGACAGCTTAAAACAAGTTTATTGTTGGATACAGGCTCAAACAGACTAAAAGTTCATCATTGAAATATTAATAAACTCTTTCACTCTTAGACCGATTTATGGTAACATGATTTGCCATTCAATTAACTTTTAAATCTTTGGATGAAATCATATAATGTTTCCATTCAATTGAAACCTCTCTGGCAGATCTTTTACATAATACTATTTATTTCTTATTTATACCTGTTTTTGGAAATTTTTGCTTTGGTGACCTTTAAGAGTGAAAAGTTTAGGATGGCAACAAGGAGTGGTATTTCAGTTCTGATGAGATAGATTAATATTCAAGGGTTTTCTGTTTTTCTTTTGCCAAAAGGAAATCAAGGACATAACTGATCTTGACAGGCCAAAAATTGTAGTCGGAGCACTGGTCAACCTCGTTCCTAGGGTTCCCTCCTACCCGTCCCTACGGAGTGAGAGACTCAGAGAGACGGATAGGAGAGAGGGGTGATATGGTTACCTCATAACAAAGTGACCAATAATTAATAGGTATAGGAGACAATAATTATTATCATAAAATAACGTGATATCCCTTATGCCTTGTCTGTTTCAGGAACATTGTTTCCTTCATGAACTGTTTAAAAATGGGGATTACTTTTATTGCCTTCGTATTCGTGTTTAAACTAACTTGTTATTTAGATGCGCACAGTTGTGGTTCAAATTTTTTTCCCTTTGTTTTTGGGTATGGTAATGTATGATCATTGAGAAACAGGAGGATAAAATAACAACCAAGGATTAAATTAAACCACATCATACGCCTTTGATGATGTCACAACTTATTATTAGAAATTCCATTATGTATTGCTAGTTTCCTGACGTTTTCTTTAATAAAAAAAAAGATCTTGTCTGCTAGGTGTGGTACGGGGATACAGTAACGTCTTAGTCACTCCAAGTCGCGACTGTGCTTAATCAAGTATAAAAGCTGCTGACCGTGTGAAAATGAAACATGGAGGCAAGGCAGAAAATAATATATAATAATATAATAGATAAAAAAAATGAATAACAAATTAGAAATAAAGGATGATGCATGAGATAAAAACAATGCCCATTTACTTCTACAATAGTTTTTACAATGGATATTGTTTGTGTCATGTCCCTTGTGTGAATTTTTTCTTGCTTTTTTATTTTTTTTTATGTACGAACGAATCTTTTATCTCCAAGAAACTATTTATAGAATAGTATACTCAAAAAGAAAACATCAGAACGAGTTGCGCAGAATTGCCTCTTTATGCACGTGCACACGTTGCGTGCCTATTTCTGATAGGCATACTAAGCGTGCAACTTATTTTGTAACGTTGCAAAACGAGTTGAATAGCGATGTTGCGCGTTTTACCACCCACGAAAAAACCTTGCAACCTTATTTGTTGCAAGCAAGAGCTTATTCTAGTTGCAAGACAGCTTCGTATGTCGGTGGTAAAACACGCAACATCACTATACAGCTCGTTTTGCCGCAATGTTGCAAAACAAGTTGCATGTTTTACAGTAGCTTAAGGCTTTTTCTGATTGTCCATAATTTATGGCGAATCTGTTCGTGTATTACCTGCTGCATATGTATATACAGGCATGTGCATGACATCAGAAAGAGAAATCGCATATAAAATGTGTGCGAGTGTCAGTTCCGATTAAAAGCGATTCATAGTTAAGGCAAAGTCGTCAGATGATTCTTACCGATGGCATTTCTCAACGTGATTTTCTGAGTGAGTTTTCTTTTGAGGCTCCGTTTGTGGCCTTTCCAAAGGCCGAGGGCGAAGCTTTGGAAAATAAGAAAAAGTGAACGATCTACTTACGGAATTTGCAAGGACAACCGCGTTATAGCTTTCCCATAGCATTCGATTTTTCTCTCTTCTTATCTTTGCTTCTTCTATTCTTTTTTTCCTTTCGAAATCCTCTTTCTCCTTCCTCTCTTCCTCTTTTCTCCTGATCTCTTCTAAGCGTTTCCTCTTCGTTTCCTCCTTCAAGTGAAATGCTTCAATACTTTTCTTCTTTTTAATATCCTCCCTCTTTGCATAGAGTTGATCATCGTACTCTTTCTCCTTTTTGTCCTTAAAGGCCAACGCACTCTTTACATTTGCAGCTTGTTCGTGTAAATTTAATCCCTTCAATTCCATTATCAGTAACTCTCCTCTCCTCCTTTCGAGTTCAATTGCATCTTGCTTTTTACGTTGTTTAATGAATTTTTTACCTCTTGGATTAACGTACGGCCTGGTTACCACCCACTTTACGGGATTCTCAAAACTTCCTTGTTTGTTTGGATCAGCCTTTACTGTTAATCTGGGTTCTCGTACTTGAGGATATTTACTCGTTGCTCGTTTTCTTCTTAATTTCATCTCATGCGCACTCAAATTCCCTCGCGCTTCTCGCACGGACTTCCTTGCTTCTTTAAGAACTGAACTGAAATTTTTTCTCAGAAATCTTTTCTTTTCAATGATATCTTGTTCTGCCAATTCCGACCCCTGTATAGTTGTTTCGGTAGTATTTAACTTTTCCTCCAGGCCAATTTCAGTGATAAAACTGTCATCCACTGACTTACAAGGATGAAGGGCTTTTAATTCATGAGCACTCATTGTTTTCAGATTTTTATGAAGGGAGTTTCTCGTCTGTGCCCCATTTTCGAAATCCATGGCCTGGAATTTCGTTAGGATATCTTTATGCTTACAGTCTTGTTGACTTGCATTAGACTGGTACAGCTCTTGAATGAAATCATCTTCATTAACACTAAATCTCAAACTTGACACTTCATTGGGTATCGGTTTAGCATTATACACAGAAGGAGCTGAGTCATGTGCTGTATTGATTCTAGAATCGCTAACACCATCAGTTTCCCATTTACACCTTTTGCCGCCCTCAGTGGCAAAGGCTGACTCAACACGTCTGTCTCCCACAGTCCTTTGTACTCGACAAAAATCATTGTCGGTATAAATTACAGCGCGCGTGTCAGAACTCGATATTTCAGTATCATATTCGGATTCAAATAATGACGACGATTCTTCAGCTAAAGTGGCAGAGCTAGATCTCCGGGTTGAAATAACTGGAAACGCGGGGGAAGGCCATGACTCGCTGTAGTAAACGGAATGAACGCTGCAGTTTTCTATTTCTGAATCAGTTAAAGCCAAGCTTTCTATATCTCCCTCATAACTTGATCCTGTACGTGTTAACAGCCCACTACTTGGGGCTTGTGTTGAAGACATCGATGACCTGGACATGCTGTTGGTGTCGTTTCAGTGCCGTTTTTTTAAAATCACGGTGATTTCATTGTTGACAAGCACTCTTTTCGGACGTAAAGTTATTACAAGTGCACGTTTCCTTTTAACCACAGACACTTTAAGTAAACAAAGACAACAATAAGTTTTTGTCTCGAGTAGCAATTAGCGAGTAAGGAGAAAATTATGTTTCGTTTGTCAGCTAATGTGGCATGGTAAATCAATTCCCAACAGAGTTGAAAATCATTATACCTCCTCTGCAAATTCCGCTGTTTTCACATCGTATGCTGGAGTAGAAAGATACTGTGCGTCACGTATGAGAGTTTTTCCAAATGCCTACATCATAGGTATATGGCAACTCTCCTCATCGCAAGCAAAAAAAGATTGGTATTCAAAAATGTCTTTTCTTCTCGAGAGTTACAAACCTTCAATCGAGTCCAGTTACCTTTATTTGCACAAGCTATAGACAAAAAGTATTTCTTAGTGTCTGGGTCCATATCTTAATATCTTATCCCGAAATCTAAGGCGTGGTTTAGTATTTAGTCGCACAGCGGCGCTTATCTGCGGTGGAAACAACGTGGAAGCTCTTTGCAGAGTATACAAACATCTGTTTTGCCGAGTATCCATGCCCATTGGTTTGTTTGCTAGCCCACAGACGTCTGTATCCAAGCGAGCAAAAATAAAAGCGGTTCGGCACGTTCGATAAGAAAGATATAACTTGACAATCAAGAGCGGTCACATTACGTTTACCGTGTTAGAATCTGTTATTAAACGTTTATAATCATGGCTTATTATTGTGTTACCGCTATGAAAACAGGACTAATTTAAAAGTTCTTTATTTAAAGTTTGTTTTGAGCTGTTTTGGTTCAACAGCTTCAACAAACTACTCATTCATTTTTAATGTCCGCTGCAATGGAAAACAACATTTTTTTTACACCCACTAACCTACATTCGTACATGGCGTAAACAAGAAACTATTAATATTTCATGATTTCATATCGCTTGTTGCAAATTCACTTCGCCTTTTCATAGGGCTTCATTGCAGAGGGAAAATCAAGTCGAGTCTAGCCTTCAGATGAATTCATGCTTGAACCCATCTTGTCTCCAGTCCATTCGTCTGGTTCGGTCACCTTATTCTACCCCTTTTTTTCAAAAACAATGTAAAGGGATCCTGAAATTTTTATGATTAAGGAAGGCCCCTTTCCTCGGTTTCCTTGGACTGCGGAAGACTCCCCTCTGGTAGATGTACGTAAAGCTATTCCGACAGTTTCAACATGAATCCTTGGCAGTTGAAT